>CM076573.1:484178649-484328268 GCA_034641835.2 Pinus albicaulis | reverse complement strand
TTTTGCATGGCTTCTTCGTCCTCATCTCCGTGTTCCCGTTCCTTCCATTCAATCACCATTCTGACTGTTTATCTGCATTCACATGGTTCAAAGCCCTTGATTAGATCTTCTGTAAGCTTAAAAATTCAAGAAATTTGGCATAAATAGAGGTTTTTTAGGCGGAAATTTGGGTTGCGCCGCTGGCGCGACTGTTTTGCTGACAGTCACGCCACGTGGCGCGGGCCCTTTGATAAAAAGAGCTCAGTGGCGCGGGTCCGTGCCCGATACCCGCGCCACTTGGGCCGGCCCTAAAAATTCAAGAGTGCCCTTACAGAGCTGATTTCTAAGGGAAATTCATTAAAAAATGCATGGAAAGAAAGAGAAAGGGAGCGCCTCTTGCCTGTCACAGACGAGACGCTGAATGGTTGCCTGGATTGGTCGCAATCGCCGTCAGAAGATTCTGCTCCAAATGGACCACTGCTACTCTCCACAAGGTAAATAGTAAAAAGTAATTTCATTTTTACCATTGGACATATTTATAACTTTTCGACGTTAAAATGAGTTTTAAAAGTTATTTCTTGTCAAATATTTGCATGTATTATGTCGAAAATGGATTTTACGCTTGTTGGGTATGTGCAGTGACAGGGTTTTGCGACTTAGAAGGTGGAAACGAGTTGTATTTTATACTTTTTCGGACTCGGTAAATACACGAAAAAGTCACTCTGGAGTCATCTTTCAGCTCTTTTCTGACTCTCTAAATATGAAAAGATCGCCGAGGCCCTTGTCGTTTCGATCTGGTTAAAATGGACACGAATCGACATTCACCCAGTATAAGTTTAACCCTTTTTCGGGCTGTAAAGGCTGGATGGTGATCTGAAAAAAAGACCTACCTTGTCAGCTAAGGAGGTTTTTCTACGGTTCTTTGTTTTCTACCTTTTCGGATCTGGGGAACTATTTACGAAAAGGGACCGGTGGAGTTTTCTTTTCCGCTGTCTTTTCGAACTCTCTAAACATGAAAAGACGCGGAGTTCTTCCTTTGTCAGACTCGTTAAACCCTGATGACATTGGATTCCGTCGAAATGACGTTCTCCGAGTTTCTCCTTCCTAGGACTCGTTAAATGCACTAGGATGGATTCGCCCGAAGGGCGGACTTATATCACAAGCATATGATATCCCCTTCAAGCTTGTTATAAAAAATAATTGGGGTACTCGCCAGAAATGGTGGGGGAAAAATGGAACCATCGTCGTTATCGTCGGCAGTATGTCGCTCTTGAACATGGCACTTGTCTGCATTCGTGTCGGGTTGGGGACATCTCATCTCGTTGCTTCACTTTGCTTCCATGGGTTTGGGTAATCTCTATTGACCTCTCATCTGTTCACTGCCTCGTCGCCATGACCTTTGATCTGTTGACGTCAAATACTGCCAAGTCCATTGTCGTGCCGTTTATATGTTCAAGAGAAGTTGGCCTCTGCGAATATCAACCTTCCTCTGTTTCTCATATGATCCTGATTCACAACAAAAACATTATGTTCCTCTGTCTCGTGTCGATGATGTGGGAATCATTATGGCCCACCTTCGATCAAGGTCACTTTCTGTCGACTTCAACTCATTATCCAGGAAGTTGGTCTAGAGACTCCTGATGGTACCTTGGAGCCTGCATGCCTCAATGGCAGGTTCGTCGCGTTCGACGTGAGGTTTTCATCATTGGCCTCCGATCAGATGATTCTGCGGGTGTTCGACGTCGGCTCATTTATTCTACATAGTAGATTGTATAGCAATGCTGTAGGGATATAGTCATTATTGTAGTGGTTTCTCTAAATGCATTATGACTTTCATTATTGGTGGCCATCAGAATGATATTCATATTTGACAACAAAGCTCACACATTCGCATGCTAGAAATTGTACTTGTTTGGGTCGAGATGGAGCGCAAGACCCTGGATTGTGTCTGTTGTAATCCAGGCTGCGATTGTGGATTATTGTCATTATGTACATGACTCAATGATTGGATGGTTGTGACCATACCTGAGTCTATTTGTTTGATCTTAGTTGGATGGCTGCGCCCATACCCTAGATCCGGATTATAGCATACTCTGTTCGGATGGCTGCGTCCATACCATATGTATACATCATGTACTTGAGATATCAGTTGTATCTGTCTGTGCAGGTTTTCCGACGGCGGGCCTTCAGTTGGACATGTTCTCGTAAAGCATTTCACCCCTCTCTCTCTCGGGCCTCATGCTTTAGGGGGCATCTGTTACACAGTAATTTGTCACCGTCCTTACCATTCCCCGTCCCGCACAATGGAGGACCCATAATGTGACTTGTGAACACTGTCATGCACTGAAAACATCATCATTGCATCCCTCTGAGTATGAGCTTCATTTCCCCTTGAGACATCTCCTTGCAAAATCCATGAAAAACAGCTCTTTTTGCATTGGCGCGGGTAGACAATTCAGTGCTCGCGCCAATCAGGGAAATCCTGTAAAGAGGTCGCGCCACTTGGCGCTCTGTCATAGAGCAGCAATCGCGCCACCCATTTTAGGGACTGTTTTTTAAATATGGATGGCGGAAGTTGAGTTCAAACAAACTCACAACCATTGCCTATCTTGAGTTGGGAGGTTTGGCTGCGGGAGTTCTATGGAAGAGAAGTAGTTTTGCCACCTTCTATGGAACCTTCCTTGTTGATAGGGCCAATCCCATAATAATAGGGATCCCAACTCCCTCCTTCCCCATCTATATAAGCTTGCTCAGATCCATGGCAAGCTAGTCTTGAAGTGTTGAAGCTTTGCATCTCCCTATTTCCCAAGTGCCTTTGTGCTGTAAAGAATCCCTTCTTTCCCTTAAGGCCCATTAAGCAAGGAGATCATTGTTACGAGACTCTGGAGAGGTTTCCCTTTCCTTGGCAAGCTTTGCGAGACGTGGACAACCGGGGACCCGTTCGAAGGAGGCTGCGACGTCAGAACTCGGTTGTAACTTCTATTCGTTTATCACTTTAATAGATGACTATGACTATGGTTCCACTCCTTTTGCAATCATGTTAATGCGAGTAATATCTTTTCTGACCGATATTTAGTTACGTATGCTGGTTCCTATGCATGTATCTGTTCGTCTCTTCTGTGTGCGGGTGTTCGTCCACGGAGATCGTGGAAGGATTGTGATCTGCCAGGGCTGAAGGACGGGGGCATCTTCTTCTTCAGATCTAGCGTTGGAATCCAGGTAGGCTCTTATCCCAAGTCTTTCATTTCGTAACTAGGAGCTTGCGTCATAGCATTGTTTGTTTGTTGCTAGACCCCTGCTGGGCTAGTAGGGATCGCCTCTGTCCGCAGAGGGGATTTACCTCCTCAACAAAGTTGCTTCTCCTAGAATCTAGCCTCGATAACTTGGGCCATTTTTACCCCCTTGCATTCGTTAGTCCTCTCCAATGGCGTATGCATTGGATCTGCCACCAATAACCAGGTCGAATATGATGCAGTAATAGGTTTTTTAGTCGATTCCCTTGATCATCGCATCCTTCATCTTTATGTTCATTTAGATTCCTTGCTTCTTGTCATGAAATTGAATGGCGTGTATCCTATGAATAACCATGTCCTTTTTAAAAAATCTTTATGAGTGAAAATCTTAGTGTTTGAATTCAAATCCATTACATTCAGTCATGTACGTAGAGCCTAGAATCACTATGTAGATAACATTGCAAACAATATTCTAGATTGGCACTTGTCACATGCATTTAACACAAGACAATAATAAAACAAATGGAGAACCATATACTCGTCATATATAAAAATATGCATATCCATATTATGTATCGAAAAAATCATAAATGTTTGGAGTCCACTACTCTAAATACATACGACATGCCCATATCATATTACAAAATTCAAAATTGGGGGCATCACATGCCCCTGTATCTAATCACTATCTAGAGGGTCCCAAGCCAATGGCTCTGCTCCACTAGCTTGCAGATCCCAAACTGCTTGCCCTCCATCGCCATGTGTCACATGACCCATCACTGCTATGAGGGTAGCCATATACATCCCTCAATGTATTGTTCCTCAATATCATTCCACCCATTCTTTGATACACTGGTCAAAAATAGATCACACCTGCGAATTACATGCTCCATTAGAGCCTCATAATCAGGTCTCTGGTCTGCTCTTGCTCCACTTGATCGCGCAACCCTGGTGCCATGGATTGTCTTGCATACCCTGCCGGTTTCATCAGTGCTATATCTAAATACCAAAAGTTATGAATCAATACCACATACATATTATAAAAACTTTAAATGCACCATAATATATATCAACTTTCACTTACCATCTAGTCCCCATGCTTGACCAGGCGGAAGTGGCAAGTCAGAGTCCCCCTGAAAGTTCATACCACTATATGGATAGTCATCTATGTACAATGGCATCTGATCCCACTGTGCAAAATAATTGGGTCGAAACACCCGTTCGACTCCCCCCCTCCTCTCTGCAGTTTCTTCCCCCAGCGGCGCATCCTAGGCTCATGTGGGCCCCCATCCCGGATCTGCACATGAGGTCGGATCGTGGGAATCTTCACAAAGAAGAACGAGCACAATGCCATACCAAAAGCACAATCGTGGTTCACCTATCACTTTCATACCGACAACTTCCATTTCACCGATGAAAAAATCATCTGGGCCCACCCATAGTAGGTCTCGCTCAAAACACTCTCTACCAACATCATCTACCCCCGAGTGATGTGATGGAACGCTTAGTTTTCTAGGCTCTGCAGCACTGCTATGGCGACAACCCATGTCTCTAGTCGCTCTAGATCAATGATCGGAATGGTTGTTCCCTTAGCATGGGAATCCAGTCTACAATGGTGCTCCATGAACTCTGATATGTTCCACCCACGTGGTAAAACTGGGTGTATGTTTCCCACCACCCCTAGTGGTGGGAGTCTGGTCAAAAAATAAATATCCTGGATATTAAGCTTGATCCTGAGCCCCTGCACCATAAAGGCCTTCTGGTTCAGATCTCAATAGCTCACTATCCTCGATAGAAATGGCTCACCTTCCCTCTTAAGTGGGTTCTCAACCAACTTGAGAAACCCATATCTAGCAAGTGCTCCTCGTACCACCTGCTCCCCTGGATCTCGACCCGAAGAGCATCCAAATATCTCTCACGCTACTTGATCCTCGATTCTACCATACTTGCATAACACCATCATGTTTCTCAGCTTAGAAATAAGACAACTGCATCAAAAATCTGCTAACCCTATCCCTCAGCCAACTAGCAAACAAAAACCCACCTCCAACTCCAACTCTCACTTTTCCTGCCCTGGACCTGCAATCTCGCAAATTTTACCATTGAAAAGTATGATCCAGATTGCATTTCAGGGCCTGAAAAGTGTGATTCGGCCGTGAGGATGGGCAGGGGTCTCCCACAGAGCCCCGGGGACCTAATCTGAAAAACTAAACCAACAAAAATGTAGAGTAAGGTTAGGCCACCTACCTTCCACTGACAGATCTTGATTCCAATGGTCGGTTTGTCCGCTATGATCATCGCAAGATTTAGGGCCTTCTCCTCCTCTCCAAATTCACCACAAATCACTTAGAAAATAAATTAAATTGTAGGGAAATTTACCTTTTAAAGGAAAACCCCTAAATTTTCCTTCGCCAATTGTGACCAAACCGTAGCTCGGTTTGATAAACAGTCAGCTCAATTGGAAATCTCACACTGAGCACTATAATGGGTCTTCTTTTGTTTTTGGTAAATTGACACACCACGAGGAAACCATTTTTCCAATAAGGGCTACTTTACCGCCTCTTAAAATCAAATTTCTTCACATGCACTGCTTGTACTTGGGGCACCACTTTGCCTTCATACTTGTTAACTCGTGTGTTGATTTTCTTCATGAGTAACCATCTTTTTCTCATGTTCTTATGGTCCCCACTGGGCCTATTTTGCGTGGTAGCATCATCGATTCACGCTTGTTTAGAGCATCTAGTTGAGTCATTATCGCATTCATGGATTCTTTCCCGAGTCCCTTCACCCCCTTGTTACAGTATTCCATCCATTTTTGCCTTGCATTCCTCTCATGTCACCCATTTTTTCCTCCAGTCATACTTTCTCCCATTCCCTCTGGAGCCGAGTCAGTTGCTGCCAGGTCATGCATGATTTTTATGCTCTGACAAGGGAACTCATCCGTCCGCTACTCAATATCCCCTATTCCATCGTCATCCCTGGTGTCAGTCCATCAGTCACTTTACTATGATCCCTCGTGCCTTCGTTGAGGATTCATCATTGCCTCACCTATGGCAGACCTCCTTTTATCGACATCATCACATTCATTCCAGAAGATAGGTCTAGAGGGTGGTGTACCTTGGTTCCAACTTCCATTCTTGTTTGGTGCCTCGGATCAAGCAAAGGGAATCATCATTGCCATTTGACTTGGTTGTTTCTCATCTTCTTGACCTCATCTCATTATTGCATGATTGGGATTCGTATACTTGATGGTCCGGTGATCCAATAGATTGTACTAGTGATTCTCGGGTGTGTGTGATATGTTTCAAACCTCATGAGGGGGTGGCCCTTCAGGTAGCCCCCCACATTCTCGGATGACCTCAGATTATGCTACAACCTCATATGCAACTCCACAAATTTGATGGGTTCGGTTTCAGTTGCTTGTAGCGCCCATAGCATGCATGTATCATTCAGATGATCCATTCATATTTTTAGAGCCCCTTCCTATTCAACATGGCTTATTTGGTTGTTATTATGTCTCATATACTCATATATTATTATATTCAGTCCTAGCTCATGTTTCTCCATGCACAACATGTATGTGGGATCCATTATATTTTTTTCTAGCCCATTATCATGTACTTTATTGCTCAGTCTCATATTGTTGAGCCCATTATAATTAGTTGTACATTGTCATCTCGGTAGGCATAGGTATGCCTCCCTCGCCCCATTGAGAACAGGTACCCCAACATCAAAGGAGATTTATATCACTTGTAGGTCTCACACCCTTAATAATTGTCCTCTCTCGCTTCACTTCATCTATGTCTCTTTCTCTCTCTGACTCCCATTTGGTGTCTAGTGATTGTGTTCTTACAACATACTTCAATCATACGATTAGCTCCTAATGCTTGCACGTTAAGGAGTAATCTATTATCACCAAAATTTGGTCATCTAACCATTTACAATTAGATGGATCTAAGTACACCATGTAAGACCAATTTTACCATATTAAAATTGCTTTCACTATAAGAAATAATTTAATAAACCATGTTTTATTAAGCTATTTCTGGTTTAAACAAGAAAACCCATGAGGAATAATTAAATAAATCCTTATTTATTTGACTTTCCTCTAGGAATAATTAATTAAAATATTGTTTAAATAATATTCCTGGTCATATTTAACCCAATTATGAGAAATAATGAGATAAATCATTATTTTTCTTATTTTTCTCTAGGAATAATTAATTAAAACATTATTTAGTTATCATTCCTTGTTAAATTTGACTAAATCATCTAGGAATAATTAAACAAATCATTATTTGTTTATTATTCTTTAACCACATTCTTGAAATAATAAATAAATAATTTATTTGTTTATTATTTCTAAATAAAGGTATTTAACCAATTTAATACCTTTTCCCTCCAACAAAATATAATAAAATATTCCAAGCGGTTAGATATATATCTTGGTTAATAATATTTTATTATTCGCCATTATCGAGGATAACTCAATATTTTGTTATAAATAGGAGGGTTTTTCCATTCATTCTTAGCTTTGATTCCTTTCATTGTCACACTTTGACCATTCTCATTGTTGTTACTGTTTTCTTTTGCTTCTTGAGCTCCCATATAGTTCATCATATTTTGGGTTTTCTACACCATTGAGAGAGAGAAACTTCTGGAATTGAAGCATCGAGGAAAACCAAGAACCCATACCATTGAGGGGGACTAGTAACACTTATTTTTTCCCTTCACCAGGTGTAATAATATATGAAACGTTATTTGAAATATTGTCTTGTCTATTGGATGCATGGAGTGATTACTATTTATTTTCACTGTTTAACTATTTTCACTGCATAGATTTGGTTTTTTGCAGCATTTGTTCTAACTATCGATTACAGATCTAAAGGGTTAAGCAGCCATTTCTGTTGTTAGGGTTGTTTGTCACACACATCTAAAGTAGGCTCTTTTCGTACACTTGTGTTACGAATTTACATGAACAATATGTGTTGTGTTAATTAATCAACATTTACTTGTCAATCCAGGGTCCGTGGAATTCGATGTGCAACACTGGAAATTCCAGAGAGAGACTTGAGAAACATGAAAATAAAACCCTGATTTCCCAAAAAGTCACTCACACCTTGAGTTCCTGCAATAGTCAATAATGTTCCAATCCTGTGCTCAAAAGAAATATTTAGAAATGAAATCATGAACACAAACCCTAGTTATTCAAAAAATAAACCCTGATTAAAGAAAAAACCATAAATGATAATTGAAAAGAAAATACAAACCTTAGCTACTTAAGTGGAAACCTAAGAATCAACCAAGCAATTGTAAATACCGTGTTGTCAACTACAAACATTTAAAACCTAGAAAATCGAAGATTTGCTAATTCCAAACATGAATCTTAAATCAAAATAAAACTTTGTTGAGGTTCCTACACTAGATCCTATCTCCACTTCATTTTTTATATGAAATAAGAAGATAAAATGTATGCTTTGAATCTACTTCTATTGTAGCAATCAAATGCAATTAATTGTTACAAGTAATTACTATGTTCATGCATGAAACGACCTCACTCTTCCCTAATATTCCTTCAATATTTAAAATGCACTCTAGCAATACATTATAGAAACTTTGTTTTCAATGCAAGAGACACACTTGGACAGAAGAAAGTATGCAAACCAAAGAATGTGAAGTAATTCCCTGTAAATAACAATGTAAAAAAATCTTATTAAATCACAACATCCTTCTCTCAACAAGTCTTCCTACACTTAATAGTTATTAACATCATAAGTGCATAATTTTTGCATATGTAAATGCATATATCATTGTCCAAACATACAAACTTTATAATTAAAATTAAACAGTGATCAAGAATGTGACCGGGTAGATCAAATAACTATTCAAACATTGGGTATAATCAATCTAATTTGTGCTAATATGAACCAATGATATTACAAAGCTTATACTTTGGTCAAATAGAGGTTCCAAATTACTTTTCCAATTTAATAAAAATGAGGTTTATTTATGTGAAAACTCCTAATTCAAAAAAATAATTCAAGCTCCAACTCTTAATAAATCAACAAGGTTTCAGTTGTTTTAATAATCACTGAAGATGTCCCTATATAGTTATTAACCCAAGTCAAAAAGGGATTTGAATGTTCACATGCCTGTTACGCAGAGACAAAGGATCTAAATTTCAAGATATCTTTAGCTTTTGGTCAACAATGACTCAAGGGTTGCAGATCAAAGTCTTGTGCAACAATGACTATGCGTTAATGTCTCATTTTAAAAACCTCAGATATGTGAAAAAAACAAAGCCCAAAATAAGAACTTGCATCAGAAATTTGTCACCTCCAAGCATGTACAAAATATGATTATACCATAGATGAGTTTATATGAAAGCTTAAATTGATTCAAAGTACTTATAAATTCATTACTCAGATATGAGTGCCAAGCAACCATAAGCTAAACTGCAATAAAGATCTTTAAGAACATAGATTATAAAAGAATATTTCACACACAAGATTCAAAGCATTTGTAAATAATCCATACACTTGATACATCCATATTAAAAAAGAAACCAACACTAGAAAAAACCACACAAAACTAATCTAAGGGGAGGGATGTTGAGCTAGGTTGGTTGGTCCCAAACCAACCAACTCTCATCCTCTTAAAAAAAATTAAATTACGGAATGAACAAGATTATTAAAAATAACAATTGTGGATAATGAAACCTGGTGTTTAAAGCTCTTATATTAAATCAAATCAGTCTTTTGCATAAACAAACATTTTTCTCAAGGTCCAAACCAACAGTATGGAATTTATAATAACATCCTCTTCCCTCCACAGGTCATGGCTGGGATTTTTTATGAAGGCTACAAGACGAATTTTGGCTCTAATAACACAATTTTTCAATTCTGGAAAATTATGCATTTTTAACAAATTGGCCTCAAAGAACCCTGTGTAACTCTCAAACCATGACAAATTTTGGAAAAATATTAAAGGGGAGCCTAAGTTTCAATATTATCAACAAAACTTGTGCTTAAAAATTCCAATATTCTTCTTCATATGCATGAAAATCGAGGACGAAGTTGGAAGTTTGAAAATTGTGCGAATTTTGGGGCTGATTTGTTAATTTGATTCTAGAAACACACATGTTCGACTTGGGTGCATTCTAACTCATGTGGAGGTGTTAAAAAATTATTTTGGACAAAAGCCATCTTCGATTTTCCCTAAAATGGATCCAATCTATCAAAGTCCCAAATTGGTGCAGGCAAGAACCTAAGACTAGTGCACACAAAACCAAAGACTTAATGAATAACCATCAATGAGGGAAAGTGCATTTGACCTTGACCAAATATTCAAAATTATCTTTGAATTTTGTAATTTACAGGCCACGTGGTGACTTCACATAAGAAAATCATGCACAATTCCTTCTTGGTGCAAGAAACTGCAAGAGTGCAGGATCAAGGGTAACCATTATGCATTTAGAAATACATGTCTATAAAGGAAATTTGACAAAGTTTTAGACCTGTAGATGCACAAATCATCATTAATATTGATTTTAATGTTAAATATCGCTGAAACAAGGGAAACATGCCAAATAGTAAGTATTTACTTTGTAATGCACAAAATGACGACAATAACCATAGGAACTAAATGAAATCATGCAGGATTTCAGAACAAAAATAATGTAAAATGAGACAAAATGGAGGCCTGACATCCCCCCATGTTAGTCATCTTGCATTTCCTCATGCAATAGAATCAACTTATGTGTTTTCACTCCCCTGCAAAAAAACGAGATTAAAACATCTATGGATGACCTTTGCACTTGTAATAATGTTTTTACAACTCTATGTAATAAAAAAATCCTCTCGTTAGATATGGATATTCTAAGAAGGTAAATACACATTGGTTCATTATTTAACTAGTTTCTTTATTTATTAATATTGATCCAAAAGAAAATCAGATTCCAGGATTTCCATAGGAAATATAACAATGTTGTTATTGCAAGGATAGTATTATCATGAAATAGCCAACCACCAAAATTTCCACAAAGTATCTCAAGAGCAGTCCAAATCAATAGATCTTCACTTTCAATATCCTTATTATAACAAAAGTGACATAATTTTAAAGCCATGGCATTAAATATGGATGGAAATAAGGAAAAATAAATATGGAAAAATGATACCTTCCAAGGATGACCATCTTACTATTACCAAAGTGTATAGTTGAAGCTCCTCTTGTTCAAGCAAAGTGAATCGCTTGCACTAAAGGTCCCACATCCGTAAAATAATTCATATTTTTGAAATATAGAACTCCAAAGAACATTATTGAAAGGGTCTTAAAGCCATTCTCAAAGAGATATGATAATGAGTTCATGGAAAGAGAAAAACAACCAAGTAAATCATAGTGTAAAATTAACTTTAATACCACAGGAATGGCCTTGCTGCCATCATACATATATAACCTTGATGGGGATGATTTTTAACCCAATGAAATTCTTGTGTAAAATATATTAGATACAGTTTCAGAATAATATAAAAGAATTTACTTTGGTTTAGGAATTAACTAAATGTCGTTGTCCTCTCTTGGTAACTAGCTAACGACAGTTCCATTCATAAGAACTAACAAGAATGAACAAGTTGGCTTGTGATGAGACCTCTTGTCTTCCAACTTTTCAACTGAAATCCATTACCCTGGTTCGATGACCAATAGCAATAATTCCATTCTCGTTAGGTCCCATGATCATGGTAGGTTGGCTCGTAATGAGACCTCCTACCCCTCAATTAATCCTCTTGTGTTAAAATAAACTCTGATTATGATTAACCTTAAATAGGTTACTCAATAGGTGGGGAGGAAAATCTTCTCCTTAAGAGCACACTATGGGATGAAATTTTTTTAATGACTAATCTTACTGGTTGGTATTGCTACCCTAAATACTGATTTTAAAGAAATCATCTTTGATAATGACTGAATGATTCCTGGAGTCAATCATGCTATGGTTCTCATGAAATATCATTAGGGTTTTATAGGAGTGGTCTCCTTTAGGTTACTTTTCATCAATACCTTCGAAGAGAAACTTGAAAATTTTTCTTCAATAACAACTTGTTCAAGTGACTAGGCCAAGGTTAGGGTTTTGGGCTTATGAATGGAATGTAAAATGGCAAATCCCCTTGACAAAATCCATGAATGAATAAACAATATGAATAAAATCCACCCAATAAATGATTAATGTCACTTTACAAGATATGAGGTATTAAAAGTGAATTACTTTAGACAAGAATTACCATAGGAGTGCATAATAACAAAAAATTCAATAGTTGTGCCTTAGGGAATTGTGGTTTGAAGAGTGTTATTGTAACAATTTTATTTCAGATGATATTTTTATTCATTGCTCTTATACTACACTACCGTAATTTAGAGAGAGGAAGATCTCCTTCAAGTGTAGGATTACTTCCATTGTAGACATGTGCGTAACATAATGCTAAATATACTCACACTCAATTTTAAATAATAAACTTCAACACATACTAGAGTATGAGAAACCAACTACTTTATCTGATATGTTATCAAGAGTTGACGAATATTGAGGGAATACGGCATGATGCTGACGATTATTTGAAACTAGGCTTCAATGGGATCCTCATATTTATGATTCTCCAACTCATAAAAATATTCCACAACTTGATAAACACTCTCTTGGAGGCACAATGGATCAAGTGAAAGACAAAAGAAAAACCCCTCAAGTTAGGGCTCAAATACTTTCTTTTTAGATTGACAAGAATGGTTAAGGGAAATTCTAGGGTTTTTAGTTTCCACAAAATTTTTATAAGAGGTTCCAATTATAGATTTCTCCTCTAATGGTCTTTGCATCAAGGCTTCTTCCCGAGGTAAATGCTCTGTAGTGATAGGGAAAATTTCTGAATTTAATCCTTTCCCCAATTCAGAATAATGTGCATTACATTCATTAAAGAAATCAATAGGAGGAACAAGTGTTTTAAATTGTTGTGTAACCTCCTTGTTTGAATTAGGGTTAGGTATAACATTTGGATTAGGGTGTGGACTAGGGTTAGGTCAAGGGTGTGTATTAGGGTTGCATCTAGGGCTTCGATATTTAAGGTGTGGAATAGGGTTAGGTCTAAGGTTTGGATTAGGGTATGGATTAGGGTTGGGTCTAGGGTAAGGTTGCACAAGTAACTGAGACCATAGAGGAGGATGACTTGGTGGTATATATGTTGGATGGAAATTTCAATTGTTGTTGTTGATTTTGCATGAAATATTTCCCTAGGGAAAAGGCTCCAAGCCATTCCTGATGCCATGGGGATATCTGGCTCGAGGAAGAGGGCCAAGGAGAGGGCCATTGTGTCCATGAAGTACGATATTCAATTAGAGGTGGAATAAAAGTTTGCCATGAAACGACAAGATTATGAATCTGTTGAGGAACCTCCTGAGGATAATAAGTATTAGTCAAGTATTAAATAATGATGGGTTTTTAGTTATACTTGGTGGTTGATTTGATTCCTTACTTGATTTCCCAAGGACCTTTAGTAGTTCTCACAGTGATGGGAAATGTTTCATGTTGAGTGACCCTCCTCGCAAATTTCACAAACTTTTATACCACTAAGTGGGCACTTTCTGAGGAAGTGCTTCTTTCTACAATTGGCACAAAAGGTCAATAGTGGTTCTTCAATTTTATCATACTTTTGCTCTTCTTGCAAATCATCCAATTGTGAAATAAGAGAAAAAATAACATCATTTTTAAAAATTTCAAGCAAAATATTGATTTTTTTACTCTTAAGTTCTTCATTGGATGATTTGTATATCTCTACAGCAACATCAAAACTCCTCATTTAAAGATTCCTCCAAATACCATTTTTCTGTTCAATAAGCAAAATAGCATATTCAATGAACACAAGGGTAATGTATATATGGCCGGGGGGGGGGGAGGGGTTATTACAAAACCCTAAGAATGAAATCAAAATATGCAGGAAATAAATTCAAAGAATCAATTCTAAGAGAGCAAAATATTGCAAGAAAAAACGGGTAAAGAGGAAACCACATTGCAACAGGTTGCCAAGGTCAATCCCCTAAGCGCCTCCCCGACGCCGCCGCAAAAATTTTGGGTGTAATATGTGTTGGATTAATGTACAAAAATTTACTTTTCAATTTGGGGTCTATGGACTTCAAGGTGCAACACTGGAAATGCCAGAGAGAGACTTGAGCAACCTATAAAAAAAACCCTAATTTTCCCAAAAATTGGTCACACCTTGAACTCCTGCACTAGTTAATATCATATTCCAATCCTGTACTCAAAACAAATATTTAGAAATGAAATCATAAACAAAAATCCTACAATATATCAACAATTGTAAGAAAACTCTAGTTATTAGCAAAATAAATCTTGATTAAGAACAAACCCTAAATGATAATTGAAAAGAAAATACAAACCTTAGCTACTTAAGTGGAAGCCTGAGCATCGACCAAGAAAATGTAAACATTGTATTGTTAACTATAAACATGTAAATCCTAGAAAATTCAAGCTACGGTAATGCCAAACAGGACTCTTAAATCAAAATAAAACTTTGTTGAGATTCCTACACTAGATCCTATCTCCACTTCATTATGTATATGCAATATGAAGATAAAAGGTATGGTTTGAATCTGCTTCTAGTGTAGCAATAAAATGCAATCAATTGTTACAAGTAATTACGTTGTGCATGCATGAAACAACCTCACTCTGCTGTAATATCCCTTCAAGCTTTAAAATACACTCCAACAATACATTTTGGAAATTTTGTTTTCAATGCAAGAGACACACTTGGACATAAGAAACTTTGCAACCCAAATAATATGAAGTAATTCCATGTAAATAGCTATGTAAAAAAAGCATAGTAAATAACAATCTCCTTCTCTCAACAAGTCTTCCTGCACTTAATAGTTATTAACATCATAAGTGCATGCTTTTTGTATATGTAAATGTATATATCGTTGTCCAAACTTACATGATTTATAAATAAAATTAAACATTGATCAAGCATATGACTAGGTGGATCAAACAAATATTAAAACACGAGGTATAATGACTTTGATTTGTGCTAATATGAATCAATTATATTACAGAGCTTATATTGTGCTCAAATAAAGGTTCCAAAGTATTTTACCAATTTAATAAAAACAAGGGTTATTTATGTCAAAACTCCCGATTCAACAAAATAATTCAAGATACAATGCTTAATAAATCAACAAGGTTGCAGTTGTTTTAATAATCACTAAAGATGTCCTTGTATAGTTCATAATCCAAGTCAAAAAGGGATTGCAATGTTCACAAGTCTGTTACGTAGAGACAAAGGATCTAAAAGTTCAAGATATATTTATCTCTTGAATCAACAATGACTCTAGGGTTGTAGATCTAAGTCTTTTTCAACAATTACTATGTATTAATGTCTCATTTAAAACACCTTAGATCTGTGAAAAAACAAATCCCAAATTAAGAACTTGCATAAAAAAATTGTCACCTCCAAGGATGTATAAAATATGATTATACCACAGTTGAGTTTATATGAAATCTTAAATTGATTCAACACACTTATAAATGCATTACTCTAGATCTAAGTGCCAAGCAACCATAAACTGAAGTTCAATATAGATCTTTAAGAAAATAGAGTATAACAATAGATTTCACATATAGGATTCAAAGCATTTGTAAATAAACCATACAATTGATATATCCATATTGCAAAGAAAGCAACACTAGAACAAACCACACAAAACTAATCTAAGGAGAGCGATGTTGAGCTAGGTTGGTTGGGCCCAAACCAACCAACTCTCACCCTCGTAAAATGAACAAGAATGAACAAGATCATTAAAAATAACAAATGTGGAAAATGAAACCTAACATTAGAAGCTCTTATATTAAATCAAATTAGTCTTTTACATTAACAACCATATGTTCAAGGTCCACACCAACATCATGTAATTTAGAATAACATCCTCCTCCCTCCATAGGTCATGGCTGGGATTTTTAAGAAGGTTACAAGACGAATTTTTGCTCTAACAACCCAATTTTTCAATTCTGGAAAATTCTACATTTTTAACAAATTGGCCTCAAGGAACCCTGCGTAACTCTCAAACCATGAAAACTTTTGGAAAAATGTTCAGAGGAGCCTAAGCCATATTTTCAACGAAGCTAGTGTTTTAGAATTCTAATATTCTTCTTCATATGCACACGAATCAAGGACAAAGTTGGCAGTTTGAAAACTGTGCGAATTTTGGGGCTGATTTTCCATTTTGCTTCTAGAAACTCACATGTATGAGTTGTGTGCATTCTAACTAACGTGGAGGTGTTAAAACATCATTTTGGAAAAAAACCATCTTTGGATTTCCTCGAAAGTGTGCCAATCTATCAAAACCCCAAATTGGTGGAGGCAGGAACCCAAGACTCGTGCATGAAGAACCAAAGACACAGTTAATCACCATCAATGAGGGAAAGTGCATTTTAACTTAACAAAATCTCCCAAATTATCTTTGACAAGTGCAATCAACAAGCGACATGGTGACTTTGCATAAATACATAAGGCAGGAATCTTCAAGAGTGCAGGATCAAGGCCAACCATTATGCATTTGGTAATACATGTCTATAAAGGCAATTTAACAAAGTTTCAGATCTACATATACACAAACCATCATTAATATTGATTTTAATGTTAAATCTTGTTGAAACAAGGGAAACATACTGTTGTACATATTCCCTTCTCCATTTAAATCTTGACCACCGGTTCCTTTTAAATATGTTTCCAATATCTTTTGTGGTCAAAAACCCCCATATCGTGCTCATCGCCACCTTTTCCGCTCCAAAATACATTGTCCAAATGTTAAAAATCCGCTATTTAAATTGTATTTGACCGAAGCCCCAGGGCCTCAGCCCCTTTCCTGTCGTCGTCACATGACCTGAGCCCAAGAACCACAGGCCAAAAGAAAGGGGGCTTATCGTTCATATTCCGGGCGTGATCATGGCCGTCCGATCAAGATTAGATCAACGGAGCGGTGAACGTTTCATATGGAGGGCCCCGCGCACAGCAAACCGGAGGTAAACCCCCGTACCGCTTACCCCAGGCTGGCGGTATTATCCATCGGGCCAGCGATCCCATTAAAAATGTGCCACACGTCTCTGGTACGGGTGCCAAAACCACTCTCCCCGCGCGTTAATGATTGTACAAAGGTTGGGCTGCGGAACTCCCTCGCGCCGTCGGATCTGGCGATGTCAATCTGACGGCGGACATCCACTAGAGTTGCTCACCCTTTAACCCCTGTCCACCATATTCTGTGGCCCACCATCGTGTCACTCTCGTCCATTTCCAACCGTTGATCTGCGTTTGTAATCCGACGGTCCAGAGTTCAGTCTCCCCACCTGTTGACTCCGCCACATCACCCATCCACCTGTCCCCCGTACGTCCACGTGTTTTGGTCTCGTACATCCGTAAGATTCCTCCACGCTATATATATATGTGTGTTTATATGTTCTTATTCGTATTTGTCGTTATTCCTCCCTCGCGTCTAGACTGTGTTATGTAGAAAGCCCGCATTTCGTCTATTTGTTAAAACCTCCATTGTTTTTCTTCCGCCACCCTGTGTATTTCTCCCTGTCGACCATGTATCCATCGTCCCCGCCTCCATCTGTGTCAGATTTCTCTAATATTTTGTGGGTTTTGCAGGTTTCAATATAACAGGAGGGCGTTTCAATTCGCCGCCTCTGTTGCAAAGGTTTAGAGCCCATGAAAGACGATTTTCTGCGGGTGAAATTTAATAAAGAAGCTGAGGGTAGGTGCGAGAAATGATCACCAATTAAAGAAGACAAAGAAATGGATTCACAGAACCCTCCAGAAAAATTCGCCCCGCATTAAAGATCCAGGATTCGAATCCAAAATCGAGGGCCAAGAGTACAGTACAGAATTGCAGACTATCTCAGATCTCTTACGGCAGCAGATTTTCCCTCAGCTGCAGGCAACACATTGTATATATTTTATTATTTGTGTCTTGTATATAAGGAGATTTTTATCTCCCAGCATTTATTTCCATAGACAGATTGCTAAGTACAGCCATTTATAGTTAGTCATTCATAGAGTGGGCGCGAATGCTTTCCGCCATTTTATTCAAATTGAGTCATTAATTGTGCTTCATCTACCTCCTCCTCTAGAATTCTCTATCTTTCCTATAAAGGCCCGAAAAGAAGACATTGTAGGGGTTCCAGATTTCTATCAGCAAACTGTGCAGTGAAAAGGCTCTTGTATACATCTTGTAATATTTCCTGTATGAAGGTTCAGAGCCCGTAGGGTCTCAGTGAGGAGGGGTTATAACTGTAATGAGGATTCTGGTCTCTGGTATCTCACAGTATGTAATTTCTCTTATGTGTTAATACAATATCTCTTTTCATGCTACTTATCTTCTTGTATCATGTTCTAGAATGCGAGTGGCTCACTAGTTTGCAGTAAGGATTCATCCTTGTTGGTGCCCTTTCTGGAATTAGTCAAGCGCTTTAAATAGGCCTAGTCATGATATATTGTTCCATGTTCATCTTTTCCATATTTTCAGCTATATTAGTTGCATGAGGAGGGTGCTTTTAAAACGCCATTGTCATATAAGGATTCATAAATTGGTATGCCCTTATGTGGTTCTGTTGTGTATCTGGGTATCAGTCTCATGTTAACTAATATCTTCTCTATGTTTCCTCACTGCACTCATTACCTGATATTTGATTTCTGTGATATATTATTTGAATTGGCCCTCTTTACAGTAAGCTGTCTCTTAACTGTCTGATGCCTTTGTATTGGAGTTTTACATGATGTTCTTGCATTATTCTTATCTTTGTATCAGCTTCTGAGAGAGATTGGTACCATTTAAATTATCTTCCTTGTTCAAGCAAGAGATAGTAAGTGAGTTCTTGGACTGACAACCCAAACTATAAAGGGCTCCTTGCTATATTAAGATGTCCTAGGCACTGGTCTATGGCAACTCTAGGCTGTCTCTAGGAGGGTGACAAAATCATCCACAACATCTTTCTGGCGCCGTTGCCGGGGAGCGAATTCAAGAATATCAGTTTCCCTGGGTCTCGACAAATTGTTTTCACTCTCTAATCAGGTGAGCACAGAGAGTTGAAGAGTTGCATATCTCTCACCTTGGCGACTCCACTGGTCTTTATTTGATAAATCTTATTGGTAGTCCTGGCTCCTCGTAAGCCACATTTGAGGTCAGAATACATCTCAGTTGAAAACACCCTACGTGTCTGACCCAGAGAAGATCATTCACAAAAGAGTCTG
Source organism: Pinus albicaulis (assembly GCA_034641835.2). Classification (NCBI taxonomy): domain Eukaryota; kingdom Viridiplantae; phylum Streptophyta; class Pinopsida; order Pinales; family Pinaceae; genus Pinus; species Pinus albicaulis. The sequence goes on along the minus strand of CM076573.1, from coordinate 484,308,755 downwards.
GAAGGAGAGGAAGTCAGTTCGTGCTGAAAACCCTGAATATTTCGTTGAAGATTATCCACCCTCTTCTTCTCAAGAAGTTAGAACAGAAAATCCCAAGTTTTACTCAGAAACTCCACGTAGAGGAAGTGGCTGGATTGAAGAAGAATCTCACCCTACTTTCGAGGCTGAAGAAATTAAAGAGGTCACAGAAGTAGTTGCTGTTAACCGTGAGTTGTTCCCCTCCACACCCCAGGCTTCTGTGCAATATATTCCCATTGTTATTCATACTCCACTTCCTCGTACTCCTCTCCCTTCATTTGTATCTCAGACTGTTGTACAACCCCCACCTCCCCTAATGGCTAATGTTCCTGCTTTTCTGTTGAACAAATACGCTCCACTGGCCTTACCCCAGATACTAAATGATATGCCACAGGATTATTTGAAGATTCTGCCGAGATTTAATGGAGAGAATGAAATTGATGCTCAGAAACATCTCGAGACCTTCTGCTCTTTTGCAGAGAACTTAAATGTTGAACATCTGGATGTGGTCTTGAGATTATTTGTGCAATCTTTGGAGGGTGAGGCCAGAAAATGGTTTAAGACATTGGGGAACCGTTCAATAACCACCTGGGATGTTATGGAGAATGTTTTCCTCAGGAAGTGGGGAGAAAAGAAAGACCACGGTCAGTGCCTCACTGAATTTAATACTATGAAGAAGAAACAGAATGAGGGAGTGGCAGAATTTATCAAAAGATTCAACAAGTTATATCTGAGCCTGTCTCCCGAGATGAAGCCCCATGAAGCTGCTGCCAAGATAATTTTTATAGCAGCCTTTGATTCCGACTTTGGATTCTCCTTGAGAGAAAGAAAACCTGCCACTTTAGATGATGCACAGTCAGATGCTCTGGAATTAGAAGCAAACTTTGCCTCCACTGGGAAACTAAAAGGAAAAGCTGAACAGGACACTAGAAGAAGAGGCAAAGAAGAGGTTTCCACCTCTAATCAGGAAAAAAACTCAGATAAAATGGATGAAATAAGTAAAATGATAAAGAAGATGGTCAAGCTTAAACTGGAAGCTAAGAATGCAGCTCCCAAGAACTATTACAATGCTCCAAACAGAGGATACAATCCTCAGTATAGAAGACCCCCATTGCAGATATTGCCGAGAGAAGCAAAGGAACAACAAGATCAGGTACCACATCCGTTGTACCTGGAAGGACCAGCAGATGACTCCACTGAAGACGTAGCTTACGGATTAGAAGACTCAAATCTGGATTTTTCGAATACTGATGATATGGATTGCCCATTGCAAGATGAAGATGAAGAAGCAGAGATTGATCATTATTGCAAGCAATTTGCTGATTTCATGCAAGCACAATTCAATGTAAAATATGATCTCAGATCCTCAAGGAAGAGAACCAGAACTCAGGATCAAGAAGAAGAGCAACCTCAGAAAGAAGCATCTGCTCCTAAGGAATCAGCAACAAAGAAGAGTATAGAAAAAGGTAAGAATCCTCTAAATACCCCCTTGCAGTCAAATGATCAGATTCCTTCTTCTTCAAAAATAGTCAATCCTCCTAATGCTGAGCCAGTGTCAAAAGAAATTAGGGCTTCAGCTGAAAATAAGGAGTCAAAATAAATCGTGATAGAAAAGCCCACATCTGCTTTTAATTTGCAAAAAGAACTTGAGAAGATTAAGATTCCTGTCCCTCTGACTGAGTTATTAAAACATCGTGTATATCAGTCGCAAGTTACCTCTTTTATACTTCCTCCTGAAATACCAATTGCACCTGATAGTTTAAATCTTCAAGAAGAGAGACCCATGGTAGTCTTTGGCCCACATGTCGAGGAGATAGACCCTTCTACTCCTCCCTTTTATGTGTCTCTAGTTATTCATGACCTGCTGTTACATAACTGTTTGTTAGATTCTGGGGCTTCCCATAATCTTATGCCTTTGTCTGTCATGGAGCAACTAGGACTAAAAATTACAAGACCATACAAAGATTTATATTCATTTGATTCCAAAAGAGTTAAATGCCTGGGAATGATTAAAGATTTAGTGGTTAATTTGGCCCAAATCCCAGCAAAGAGTGTGGTCATGGACATTGTGGTTGCTGATATCCCAGCCCGCTTCGGCATGTTGCTGTCAAGGTCCTGGGGTAAAAATATTGGGGGAACAATTAAATTGGATTTAACATATGCTACTGTCCCAGTCTTTGGAGGTCAAGAAAGGAGGTTGTACAGAGAAACTAGATTTGTTAAAATGGTAACTAAGGCCGACTGCTCAGAGAATTCCCCAGTTTACAACAAAGAGGGAGACTTCTCGTGTTTGATGTTAGAGGAAAATCAAAATTATGCTCATGAGCCCCTTTTTGGTCAAGTTCGAGCTGAGCAGCCTAAAGAAGGTCAGGGATCAGGAATTTGGACTTTGCATTTTGATGGAGCAAATTCAAGAGAAGGCAATGGAGCTGGGGTATTGTTGATCTCTCCTACAGGAAAATGGGTGCCACTGTCTTTTAAATTAGAGTATGAGGCTACAAACAATGTAGCTGAATATGAAGCACTATTATTGGGACTGCAGACAGCTAAGAATATGGGCATCCAATGTTTAAAAGTCTTGGGAGACTCTGAGCTGGTAGTAAGGCAGATCAAAAATGAATGTCAAACTAAGCACCCTCGGCTCAGAGCATATAGAAACGAAGCATGGGACATGATAGAAAACTTCTTCTCAGCATTTAACATACAGTTCATGCCCCGGGAGCAGAACAGAATAGCAGACTCTCTTGCTGTTGCTGCCAGTACATTCCGTCCTCCTCAGAATCCGCTTTTAAGATATGAAGTGGAGGTACGTTACAGACCATCCATTCCAAATAATATAAAGCACTGGCAGGTATTTGAAGATGATGAACAAATGAAGAGATTCATGGAGACAGTGGGAGAATTCACAAATATAGAGATTGATGATGAGAGGGAGGAAGAAGCTGAAAATATCGCAGAAAACAAATGGGAAGAGAATATAGCAGGAAATAAAGTGCTGCAGCTGAAAGGAAACGTTATTCCTAGAGGGCTGGTGCCTCTAGAAAGATTATTTGACAAAAATGATATTCCTTTGCAGCCAAACAAAGTGACAGAAGAAGATCAAGTGGGAGATTTGAATCTGGGTACTTATGCTGATCCCAAAATTGTTAAATTATCTAAAAGAGTCCCAGAAGAATACAAGGAAAAATATTTGAAGTTGTTTCAATCTTACAAAGATGTATTTGCTTGGTCCTATCAGGACCTAAAAACTTTTGATGTGAACATAATGCAACACAAGATTCCATTGAGGGAAGATGCAAAGCCCTATAAGCAGAAACTCAGACAGATAAACCCTCTGCTGCTTCCCTCAATTGAAAAAGAAATCAAGAAATTACTGAAGGCCAAGATAATTGTACCATTAAGATACTCAGAATGGGTAGCAAATCTTGTTCCTGTTCGAAAGAAGAATGGAGAAATAAGGCTGTGTGTGGATTTCAGGAATTTAAATAGAGCATCATTGAAAGATAATTATCCACTGCCTAAAATGGACCACATCCTGCGAAAAGTAGTGGGAGCATCCAGAATGTCAATGATGGATGGATTTTCTGGTTATAATCAGGTAGCTGTATTTCCAGAAGACCAGAAGAAAACTGCATTTACTACACCATGGGGAACATTTATGTATGCTAGGATGCCATTTGGATTAATTAATGCAGGAGCTACTTTTCAGAGGGCAATGGACATAGCCTTTGTTGGAGAACAGGACAAGTTTTTGGTGGTATACCTCGATGATATCACAGTGTTTTCAAAGAATGATGATGAGCATATTGAGCATTTAAGAAGAACTTTTGAAAAATGCAGAAGGTATGGCCTTTCTCTCAACCCTCAAAAATCTATGTTTGCATTAGATGAGGGAAAAATCTTAGGGCACATTGTAACCAAAGATGGTGTGAGAATAGACCCTAAGAGAGTAGAAGTAATAAACAGCATTCCATTACCAAGGAATAAGAAGGAAGTACAGGTATTCCTAGGCCGAATTAATTTTCTAAGAAGGTTTATTCCTAACTATGCTGAGATAGTTAGGCATATAACTAATATGCTGAAAAAGGAGAATGAAGTAAAATGGTCCCAGGAGTCTAGAGATGCATTCACAAGGATAAAACAGGAATTTGCTGAAGCTCCTGTCCTGGCAGGGCCAGATTACAAAAATCCATTTATGATTTTCTCATTTGCTTCCCCTCACACAATTGCTGGAGTGTTATTGCAGAAAAATGAAGAGGGATATGAACAGCCTATAGCTTTCTTCAGTCAAGTACTTTATGATGCAGAATTGAAATATAATATATTGGAGAAGCAGGCATATGCCCTGGTAAAGTCCCTTAAAGCTTTTAGAGTTTATGTTTTGCAATCTCATATTACTGCATATGTCCCCACAGCAGCTGTCAAAGACATTCTGGTTCAGGGAGACAGCGAAGGTAGAAGAGGAAGATGGATTGCAAAAATTCAGGAGTATGATTTGGACATAAGGCCTACTAAGCTGATTAAAGGACAGGGACTTGCCAAGATGTTATCTGAATCAAATCATCAAGCTTTGGGCATTAATCTATCTATGTTAGCGAATGAAGAATCTGAGAAAGAAGGAGAGCAGCAAGGACCGGAGATGGCCACTCAAAAGGTACATGTGAAGTATCTAACTAGTCCTTGGTACAAAGAAATTGTTGAATATCTTTTAACACTTAGCTGTCCTCCAAGTTGTGATAAGATAAAGTACAGAGCTGTAAGAATTAAATCACAGAAGTATGTAATTGCCAATGGACAGCTCTACTGGAGAGACCCTCTAGGTATATTGCTGTTATGCCTCATAGAAAATGAAGTGCAGAATATAATGACAGAATTCCACGAGGGAATATGTGGAGGGCATTACAGCTGGAGGGCTACAGCTCACAAAATCCTGAAGGCTGGTTTTTACTGGCCGAAATTGTATTCAGACACTTTTTCTTGGGTCAGAGCATGTGACAAGTGCCAAAGATTTGCAGAAAGGCAGAAATTAGCAGCTATGCCCTTTATTCCTATTCATGTAAATGAACCATTTCAGAAATGGGGATTAGATTTTATAGGAGAAATACATCCCCCATCAAGTGGCCAATATAAATGGATACTAACAGCCACAGATTACTTCACGAAATGGGTGGAAGCCATACCTACAAGAAATGCTACAGATGCTGTGATAATGAAGTTTATGGAAGAAAATATCATATCTAGGTTTGGCTGTCCTGCTAGAATTGTAACTGATAATGCACAAGCTTTTAAATCTGCCAGATTTGTGAATTTCTGCCAAAGGTACAATATCATCCTGACCCATTCCATAGCATACTATCCGCAGGGAAATGGTTTAGCATAGTCATCTAATAAAACCCTGGTGAGAGCCCTGAAGAAAACAATCAGTGAAAATCACAAAAACTGGGACTCTCAATTAAAGTTCGCTCTATGGGCAAATAGAATAACCAGTAAAAGAGCAACAGGGAAATCTCCATATGAGCTGGTATATGGAAGAGCAGCTGTGTTCCCCGTGAAATTGGCTTTGCCAGTAGCACGCTTCATGCAGGAGGGTCAGGAGGAACCAGATGATATGATCAGAAGGATTAATCAATTGGTAGAATTGGAAGAAACACGGAACCAGGTAGATCAGAGATTGATGGAATATCAGGAGAAAATGAAGAATGTATTTGATCAGCATGCAAAAAATAGAAATTTTCAAGTCGGAGACCTGGTTCTCAGATGGGATGTTCGCAGAGCAGAAAAGGGCAAGCATGCTAAATTTGATCCGTTGTGGTTTGGGCCATTCAAAAAAGTGAAGCTAGGAAGAAACAACACTTTTTCTTTAGAAAATCTACAGGGTGATTTGTTGGATGCACCTGTGAATGGCCAATTCCTCAAGCCGTATTTCCAATTCTGACCCAGGCTGGGAATGCCTGATTGTATATACTGTATATAAGTTTTTTTGGTTTTTATTTTCATTAAGGAAAGAATGCTGATAATTACCTGAAGAAGAAGCGCAGGGGAATCGAAGAACAGAGTGAACTATTTAGTGGTCTGCGTGTTCTCGACATGCCCGAGGACGACCATGTCGTCCCCAGATGGAGCCGATGTTGTACATATTCCCTTCTCCATTTAAATCTTGACCACCGGTTCCTTTTAAATCTATTTCCAATATATTTTGTGGTCAAAAACCCCCATATCGTGCTCATCGCCACCTTTTCCGCTCCAAAATACATTGTCCAAATGTTAAAAATCCGCTATTTAAATTATATTTGACCGAAGCCCTAGGGCCTCAGCCCCTTTCCTGTCGTCGTCACATGACCTGAGCCCAAGAACCACAGGCCAAAAGAAAGGGGGCTTATCGTTCATATTCCAGGCGTGATCATGGCCGTCCGATCAAGATTAGATCAACGGAGCGGTGAACGTTTCATATGGAGGGCCCCGCGCGCAGCAAACCGGAGGTAAACCCCCGCACCGCTTACCCCAGGCTGGCGGTATTATCCATCGGGCCAGCGATCCCATTAAAAATGTGCCACGCGTCTCTGGTACGGGTGCCAAAACCGCTCTCCCCGCGCGTTAATGATTGTACAAAGGTTGGGCAGCGGAACTCCCTCGCGCCGTCGGATCTGGCGATGTCAATCCGACGGCGGACATCCACCAGAGTTGCTCGCCCTTTAACCCCTGTCCGCCATATTCTGTGGCCCACCATCGTGTCACTCCCGTCCATTTCCAACCGTTGATCTGCGTTTGTAATCCGACGGTCCAGAGTTCAGTCTCCCCACCTGTTGACTCCGCCACATCACCCATCCACCTGTCCCCCGTACGTCCACGTGTTTTGGTCTCGTACATCCGTAAGATTCCTCCACGCTATATATATATATATATATGTGTGTTTATATGTTCTTATTCGTATTTGTCATTATTCCTCCCTCGCGTCCAGACTGTGTTATGTAGAAAGCCCGCATTTCGTCTATTTGTCAAAACCTCCATTGTTTTTCTTCCGCCACCCTGTGTATTTCTCCCTGTCGACCATGTATCCATCGTCCCCGCCTCCATCCGTGTCGGATTTCTCTAATATTTTGTGGGTTTTGCAGGTTTCAATATAACAGGAGGGCGTTTCAATTCGCCGCCTCTGTTGCAAAGGTTTAGAGCCCATGAAAGACTATTTTCTGCGGGTGAAATTTAATAAAGAAGCTGAGGGTAGGTGCGAGAAATGATCGCCAATTAAAGAAGACAAAGAAATGGATTCACAGAACCCTCCAGAAAAATTCGCCCCACATTAAAGATCCAGGATTCGAATCCAAAATCGAGGGCCAAGAGTACAGTACAGAATTGCAGACTATCTCAGATCTCTTACGGCAGCAGATTTTCCCTCAGCTGCAGGCAACACATTGTATATATTTTATTATTTGTGTCTTGTATATAAGGAGATTTTTATCTCCCAGCATTTATTTCCATAGACAGATTGCTAAGTACAGTCATTTATAGTTAGTCATTCATAAAGTGGGCACGAATGCTTTCCGCCATTTTATTCAAATTGAGTCATTAATTGTGCTTCATCTACCTCCTCCTCTAGAATTCTCTATCTTTCCTATAAAGGCCCGAAAAGAAGACATTGTAAGGGTTCCAGATTTCTATCAGCAAACTGTGCAGTGACAAGGCTTTTGCATACATTCTGTAATATTTCTGTATGAAGGTTCAGAGCCCGTAGGGTCTCAGTGAGGAGGAGTTTTAACTGTAATGAAGATTCTGGTCTTTGGTATCTCACAGTATGTAATTTCTCTTATGTGTTAATACAATCTCTCATTTCATGCTACTTATCTTCTTGTATCATGTGCTAGAATGCGAGTGCCTCACTAGTTTGCAGTAAGGATTCATCCTCGTTGGTGCCCTTTCTGGAATTAGTCAAGCGCTTTAAATAGGCCTAGTCATGATATATTGTTCCATGTTCATTTCTTCCATATTTTCTGCTATATTAGTTGCATGAGGAGGGTGCTTTTAAAACGCCATTGTCATATAAGGATTCATAAATTGGTATGCCCTTATATGGTTCTGTTGTGTATCTGGGTATCAGTCTCATGTTAGCTAATATCCTCTTTATGTTTCCTCACTGCACTCACTCCCTGATATTTGATTTCTGTGATATATTATTTGAATCGGCCCTCTTTACAGTAAGTTGTCTCTTAACTGTCTGATGCCTTTATATTGGAGTTTTACATGATGTTCCTGCATTATTCTTATCTTTGTATCAGCTTCTGAGAGAGATTGGTCCTATTTAAATTATCTTCCTTGTTCAACAAGAGATAGTAAGTGAGTTCTTGGACTGACAACCCAAACTATAAAGGGCTCCTTGCTATATTAAGATGTCCTAGGCACTGGTCTATGGCAACTCTAGACTGTCTCTAGGAGGGTGACAAAATCATCCACAACACATACAAAATAGTAAGTATTTACTTTATAATGCACAAAATTAAGACAATAACCCTAGGAACTAAATTAAAACATGATGGATTCCAAAGCAAAAAGTAATGTAAACCCAGAGAAAATGGAGTCTTGACATTGATCTCGTCGTTGCGATCCCATTGGATTTTGGCCAAATATTTCTCATAGTCGGCCACCAATGCATTTTTGGTTCAATTATTTCATTGTGATTCTGTGTCTTTATAGAGAATGGACATAACTCCAACTAAATCTTGTCTTGTGCTACAATGTCCCACAGTATACTCTTTTTTTTATTTTACTACGCATCCGATCAATTTTGGTATTTTGTATTACACGTTGGTAGTCTTCTCCTAGAACGGTTGGCTTCTTCTATGATTTGGTTACATTTCTCTCAATGTGCTTTTAGCCATTTTGGAAATGACATAATTGACTCAGGGATGATTATCCAACACGTGGTTCCTTATAGAATATTATCATCGAACCGTTTTAGCAGTTGACTGAGATTCACAATCTCGTGATATTTTTAGTAATCACATTGTTGTAGTCCTCATTTGGTAGCGTGATCGTCGAAATTTGATTGGCCTCGTCCAAATCTCCCAAATCTCTCATCTGCGACAACAAAATAAAGCAATACTAAAATCTTGACAACCAATTTTAAAATACCGTATCTAAAATTGAGATATGGTGTGAAAAATTACAGCTCTCGTTGATTTAAAATCGTGCACTTGGTGAGATTGTATATTCACTGTGGAGTGCATAATGTGTATTTAAAATTGTGCACTTAGTGAGATTTTATATTCACTGTGGAGTGCATAATGTGTACGTGGAAAACATATTATCAAGTAGAGTTGATAATATGGTTTGATCCCTATAGGTTATGTTTTGTTTGTGAGCTGCTTCAGCACAATTTTTTCAATTGAAAAAAAATGTGCATATCTTAAATGCATCATTTAATGTTTTTTCAGTTCAAAACATAGGTGGCTTTGCAGATTCTTACAAATCTTGTATAAATAAAAAGTTAACTTACATGCCCTCCATTGTGGTGTATGGTATCAATGTTGAAGAGTGTATGATATACCATACAATTTTTATGAGTTATAGGAAATCATTTAAGTTGTACGTGGCTTGGCTTTATTGGTAATATATATCATATATATATATATGTTACATGGCTTGTATTATATTTACAATGTATATCATTATAATATAAAGTTTATTAATTTGTATTCTTATTTTATTGATATATTATTATGTTTTTAAAAATTATGAAATTAATTATATATATATATATATATATATATATATATATTATAATGTGCATTAATATATTTAAATATTCATAATATATTTATAATCAATATTAATTAATTGTTATTTATATTATATAATAATGTAATTACAATTTTTTTTAGTCAAAGTCAAGATTATATTATCATATTAAAAACAAAATTTATAGTAGAAGTCAGTATGGTTGTATTACGTTCAGGCAACCCAGAAGGCATGAAGTGCCTAGAAGGACTTGGGTGCTTGCCAAGGCATCTGATGCTCTTAGTTATTAGCCACACAAAATTACAAAAAAAATATAACAGAATTGTCATCATGGAGGAGGGTTCAGGGGACCTGCCAGAGGAGCCGTGAAGAGACGTCCCTGATTGTGCATGTGGTAGTTGATATGGTCTACTTGGGCCTCTAGAGCTCGGAGGTGGTTGTGAGAGTGCCTCAAAAGACGACGCAGACTCTCCAGAGCTTTGAGGGTCTCATTCTATAGGTTTTGAAAAGCATTAATGTAGGCCAACGGTTCATTATGATCATCATACCTTTTTTCACGCAAAGTGTCCAGGTTGAGCTGGATCTACTAAAGTTGGGCGAAAATTGCTTCAAAGGTGGCCGAAGCCTCAACCTGGCCCGGTGACTGAGCTAGAGAAATTTCCATGGGCGCCACTGAATGTTGACTCTCAGTAGATTCTGATTGTGAACTCGAGTCCCCTAATACCAGTGATTTTCCATGTCGCGTCCAAGACCTCCACATCGTGCCTGGCCTCGCTCATGCGGCATGCAGTTGTCTACCACTCCCTCACCCTTTTCTGGCCTGCAACGCCAAGTCACTCCGGGTCCAGCAACCCATAAAACCCATGCACCATCCCTGCACCCTCGGCTAAGTTTATCACTGACCCCATCTCGAGCACCATGGATGAGAGACACAATACTGCCACCAGCTGAAACACTGCCCTCAGATGAGGTGTGAAAGCGTCACCACCCACAGATGCTAATCGCAAGAGAGCCTGAGTGTATAGTAAGCCCAAGGCAGAACCACCCTGGGGCTTGGTCGGTGAAGGACCCTTCCTACGCAGTCCATGGGCTGTCTTATGGCACCCAGGCTGAACACCAAAACCACCCATCCAGAGATGCTCCCTCCACAGAGAATTCACCCTCATTGCCTTCTACTGCCTCTAGGTGAAGCGTTCTCTTTCCATTGCCAGTATTCCTCTTGTGTGCCAGACTCCCGCCACTGTTACCCGACTGAACTTGCACCCACCTCATCTCCTACCGGCGAAGCTCAAGCCAAGGCTTGAGAGCTAGCTTCTGCTCGTCTACAAAATCCAAAGCATCAATCTTCACCATCGCCTCCGGATACTGAATGGTCTGGCTCACGTCCATTTCACCCTTAACTTCAATCACCGTTGTCGTAGGATCGCCTGCCTTGAGGTCCATTACCGTTCGAGCGTGGGAGGGTGGTGAGTTGGTAGGCGTGTGTTTGAGGGCTGGTCCAGCCTTAACTGTATGCAACCCACTTTTCCCTATGATTGGACACCCCCAGCGGGGAAATAATGTATTTACATTAATGAATATGTATAAACACATTTCCAAGCAAAAATGGATTATAAGAATTCCACTAAGAGACCAACTAAACCAAAACCATATAACTCAAAAAGATTTTATCAAATTAACTTGCCAATATGTTGAATGCAATGCGAGGTTTTAAAAAGTCGTAACTAGGCTGAGATAAAGTAGACTCAATATCATTTGAAAGATTTTGGAAAAGTAGAGGCAATGGAATGATCAAAATTAAAATTAAAGAGAAGCAAATATCACCCAAAATAATGCAAACCAAAGCGTTCTAAAAGAGATATTAACAAAATTCTAATGGAGGGCCCTGTAAATTTTAAAAAATTATGGGGAGGTGTTGAGGCCTCAACAATTCCATAGCACCGATTTCTCAGTTCAATAAGCTGTCACCTTATAAAATTACATTACATTTTACAAAAATAAAAGAGTAACTAGATCTCAATGAGACCACAATGAGATAAAAACTCCATGAAGGAGACATAAAAGTAAGTCCTAAAAAAAGACTAGAAATTTATTTAAAAATGCATATTAACGTAAAATATAATGATATATAATGCATGTGAAAAAAAATAATGATATGTGTGTGTGTGTGTGTGTGTTGAAATGTGTCTACATAAATACAACACCTAAAAATTGATTCTGACTCGAAGATGTTTGGGAGGATTCTGCAATCCCTCCTCTTAAGAAGAAGAGTATATCTTTCCTTTTTTGGATTTTTTGGATACCTGTGATTGTTCGGGTGCTACAACAGACACATCCATTGATATTTGCTGATGTTGTCAAATTTTCCTTTCATAATTTTCTCTCTTATCAACTTTTTCTTGTATTATCCTTTTTAATAAATCCACCTTCTTATATTTCTACTTGCGCTCATTTTACTTCCTTTCAATATCTTCCTTTGTAGATTTTAATTGATATCTACATTTGACCAATTCACCAGTGAGTTTTTGTACTTTATCCTCAAGCTCTTTTCCCCTCAATTGATGTTGATTTGCTAATTGTTGCTATTTTTCCCTCTCTAATTGTTGTTGAAAATCATAAACATAGGATTTCAAATTTTGTATCTCTATGTCGCATCACAAATGTTGTGCTTTTTAGCCACTCATGAGATCATTGTGTAGCTCTATAATTATTTTTTTTCTCTCAGTTATCGTCTGCTTCAATTATTGAACAACTAGGGGTGATACATACAAATCAACCAAATAATTCATGACTGATACAATGGTTCTAAAACCTTCACTCGGGCTTTTATCTTGGATTTATCCAAGTCCTTTGAAGACATTTTTTTTACTCATGTATCTTGACTTGTACCTTTACCATTACCCTTACCTTTATCCCCACTCTCAATACCACCTTCTATAAAATGCCAATATTTTTCCTCTTCAAGTTCTTTAATCTTCTCTTTTTTTTTGGGAAATTTCAAAATATCTCTCTCTCAACTTATTAGCTTTCCTATGAAATGTTTTCTCCGATTTAGTCACTTTGTGTTTTTATTCTTCAACCTGTGATTCATGCTTTTGTTGGTATTGAATTTTAGATTTATTTGCAATTTCGGCCATTACATATTCAAAAAATAAATCTTTTTCATTCAACAACTTGACTAATTTAGCCTCAGAAGTTTTTGAAGTTGCGAATGGAGGTATATTGAGAACCTTTGGTCTTCTTCTTAACTCCTCTTCAAGTTCACTAATTTTTTCATTATATGCAACCTGAACTTTTTTCAATTTTGCATATAGTTCATCCATCTCATTCATACCTTCATTTATAATTCTGAATAACTGATTATGCAATTCATCCATAATTTCATCCTGGGTGTTTATGTCTTTCACCGATTTTCGTGTTTGTTGCACAACTGTTGATTCCAACACTACAATCTTCTTCATGCATTCAAAAATATCATTCTCCTTTAGTTCATACCTTTCCTTATAGCTTTATATAGAGGAATAATTCTCCTTTCCAACTTGTTTATTATGGATCATTCTATCATATACTAAGAAAATAAATATATCGAAACTCTATGTTGGACTAATCTAGAGATAAAAAATAGGCTAAAAAATGAAAGTGAATGGAATCTCCCAAAACTGACGTTAATTTTTTTTGTTCCTCATCCTGACTCCAACGACACTTGAATCACCTCAATCTGACGTTTTATGAAGAAGTTATGACTTTCTAAAGTTTTTTTCCAATAACTTTTGTTTTTTTGGAGATGGGCTGACTGGGCTGATGACTAGGAAATTTGTACTGCTGAAATAATGTTGATGTCAACATTCCAACTATGAGTACGAGGGGGGCCAATCTAATCCCGCTAAGTGTAAATCGGTACAGGGGTGATTAGGCATCATATTATTGGTTTGAGTTATTTTGGTGGCCAATAGGAGGCCGCCATGTGGCCCAATCAGAAGCTGCTACGTGATGCCTCCTCATTTGTCAAATATTTTGGTAATAGGCCTAAAGACCTCGGTGGGGTTCGAACCCCAGGCCTACCGCATAACAACTTCGCCCTCCACCATCGTTCCACAACTTTGGTTCTTAACCAATGTAGGGCATAGTTTATATTTCAAGTCATATAGTGGCACACATGGTGGAGAGGGGATGTTCATTAGACCTGGCCCCTGGTCATAACTCAGTGCAGAGGACCTTGCTGCGGAGTATATTTGGAGGGGATAGGGACTCATCCCCAACCCTGGATCCCATGGAAGGACATACGACCATGATGAAGGACTTGGCGGGAGGGGCAGGCAATTGGCCCTAGCCCCAGTCCCATCGACATTTGGTATGACCAACGATGAATATGCGTGGGGGCTCCAATAGAGGGGTTAGACACTTATCCCCAGCCCCCGTCCCTATGGGCACCTATATTACCATTGACCACAAATTGAGGGAGCAGAGCGACGGGGGCAAGTGGTTAGCCCAACCCCGAAAACATGGCCTCAATGTGACCATATTTGGTGCTTAAGGGATATTGGCATGATTAAGGAGGTGATAATTTTACCCTTTTGCTACAGGAATCTCGCCACTCCTCAGCGAATTTGTCACTCGGCAGAATGTGTAAAGGAAAATTTGCAGGACATTTAGCAGGTTTGGCCAAATTGCAGGACATATAACAGATCTTGGCTTTAAGAAGCATCACTTGTTCAATTTTTAACCTTTTTGAGCTCAAGAAGAGCCTAGATGGGTGTTTTTTAGTGTCCTAGATTAGATGGCAGCCTCAATTTTCTGATTTGAGCACTTTGTGATGGAATTTTTGTAGAAGCATTTCTTTTATTGCTTGAGACAACCAGAGTTTTGAAGCATTTTGAAGGAATTTTGAGCATGGAAAAAGCCTAGTCGAAGGTTTTCCAACCTTCTAATTTCATTTGCAGCAACTGTTACTTCAATAGAAAAATTATTTTTTGTCTTTTCTCATTATTTGTTCATGAGAGAATCTCTTTTCAGCATCCCATTGTGGAGTTGTTGTATTTTTTTGTTCTTGGATTTCATGTGGAGTATAAGGACCTGTTATGTGAGTCCTTTTTATGTTGAAATTTTCATGACTTGCTGTAGGTAGTAATATTTTTGGAGTGAAAATTATTTGTAGGAGAATGTTTCTTTGTAGGATAAATAAGCCACTCTACTGTCAAAAATTTGTATGTACTAATTTTCTATTGAAATTAATAGAGTGGTCTAGCTATTAGAGTAGGTTCGAAGATGTAGCCCAAGAGGGGTGAACTCTGTCATCAAATTTTGGTTTCTTCTCTTCATGTTTGTCATTTGAGTTGCATGTGAATGTGTTACTTTTTAAAGTTAATTTGAAAACCAAACTCACCATATTGAAGAGGTTGTGAAACTTGTTTACCTTTAAAGACCCATTTTGTTTACTTTCAAAGAATTAGAGGATTGCCAATTTTTGAAAGGAGGTAGTTCTCCTCCAATTTCAGATCAAGTGGTATCAAATCTGGTGCTGACCAAGTTGCAAGTATGGGAAATAAATTGAAGCATGAAATATTCCAAGAGTTAGAGGATATTAATTTATCTCTTCGAATGGAGAATATTGAGTTGAGGATATTGATTAAATTTACAGAGAAGGAGAAAAGAAAAATGTGTTTATGGTTGCAGAATGTACTGGAGGAATATATTGGTGAAAGTTTCATTCTATAAATAGCAAATAATCCCTCCAAGATGAACCCAATTTGTGGGCATGATCCAAACATAGGATATGGACCCTATGTAGAGAATGATGCTTATGAATTTTTTCAGCATCTAAAATTTTCTCCTCGTGTTCCTGTTGGTAAAAGTGGGTGGCTTGAATCATCATATACTTCGTCATCAACATATGAAACAAAAAAGAAGGGTGATAGTCCAAGGGAGGTATTTAGCATCTCTAGTTCTACTCCTTCAACTAATGTTGATAATACATATTTTGCAGCTTTTTAAAAGCACACCAAAGGTATTGGTATGAATATTTTAACTCGAATGGATTATGAAGGAAGAGGTCTCAGAATCAATGGCCAAAGTTTCAATATCCTATCGAGGTGAAGGAACGACAATGATATGAAGGATTGGGTTATGGTCATGGAGAAATTGGATAGTGCTCTAAAATTGTTAAGGAAAATAAATCATCAAGTGATAATATGTCACACCATGATGGTAGTGATAATGAAAAATTGTCTCCAAAGGAAGATGAATCTTTCAAAGGACATGCAAAGTCCAATCCTCATCGTCAAAGTCCCAGCCTAAAGGACAGGTATAAGTGTCATGGGGATTTTAAATTTTTTGGTGATTTTGATTATTTATGGGACATGTTTCCATGCACATTTTGTGATGTAGCTGACCATTGCATGGTTGATTGTGAGAAACGTAAAGTTTTGGTCAAGAAAATGGACCAAATCCTTGGAAAAAACCATGAGGAATCTCTCCCTAATTTGAAGACTTCCTTGTTGATGTTGAGATTCAACAAGAAGATTCAGCACCCATGCCTAGTGCATTAAGCACCTGGTTGCATTCAACACCTGGTTGCATTAAGCACCCAGACTAGGGTGGTGCCCACAGTACTATTTTTGGGTGCATGTCTATTTTGGTTATCCCTTAATCAAGATGGACATTAAACTGTAATCTATTCTCAATGTGGACTTTAATGAGTAAAATGAAAGTGATAAATTCAATTAGCTAGTGGATTTCAAGTTAGAGGTAGTTGGTGAGGCATGCAGAGTAATTCTAGTTGTAACAGAGTTCGAAGTGCAATGGTGCATGAGTTAGTGCAAGTTGTAAATAGTTTAACTCAATTAAGTGAGTTAAACTCAGTTGTGCTAGATGTAACTGAAGATACACTAGTGAGATATCAAGTGAATTAAATATTAATTAATTCATAATCAGTGATCTCACATGCAACTGAGGATTTACTATTATTAGCTACATGCATGCTAGATCCAGTGGAGATCTAGTTGATTTCTAGGTGAAAGGGAAGTTGAATATCAGTTGTAGGATTATTGGCTTGCACACTTGCAACCAAACACCCATTGGAGTTCCCATGATACTTGTGTAGTTAAGGAAAGCAATAATTCCTATATTTTAGTGATCTTTACCATCAGGGATTGCGCAAGCAAGGCAGGTTGTCTGGAGGCTGAGAATTGGCTATGTGTTGGTTAGTTTTGTATATGACAGTGTGAGAAAATTACCTGAGTATTGGAGGGATCTTGTGAGAAGAGTTTTGTATGTAATTTTTTCATGATCCATGCTTAATATACAATAGAATATATTGGGGTTTTTAGCTGTAAGATTTCCCCAAGAAATTCTCTGTGTCGTGTGTGATTGATATTTCTTCATGTTCATGTGATTAGCAATTGTGTTTTTAATTCTGCAAAATATTTGTAGAAGCGATTTAGTATTTAAATTTAGTACATTGTTAGATCGGGTGAATCCAAGATATACATGCATGTTGTATAATTTCTACAGTTGATGGGAAAGTGTAAGCATTTTTGTACCCATTGTAACTTGAATGGGAAACAGATTTAAAAGTGTTGGAAAATTTATCTAGAACTTCGTTCCAAGAAGGACGAAGAGGTCATCTGACCATTTGAAAGGAAAGCGACAGGTGGAAAAGATGAAACTGGTGTAGTCCCTGAAGCAGCCTCAAAAGTAGAGCGGGTATAGAAAGAGAACCCATAAGCCTAGTATAGGCAAAGAATGGGTATACTATTTTGTACAGTTTTCTTGCTTTGTAAAATTGTAAATACTTGTTGTATATTCTTGTTTGGTACTTTGTAAAGTAAATTCATGTAAAATCACTTATCTGCAATAAGTGTATTCTCTTTGACATTTTATGTTGTTTTGGCATGATGATGAGTCCAATTGTTTGAGGAATTTTAGGGATGAGCATTTCAATGTCATATAAAATGTCTAAAATTGTTTCAAGCACTCATTGATACAAGTGTTTCAATGTGAAGCTTGTTTGTGAATTTAATCTTTGATAAAGATTGTGTAGAAGATGACCATGATTATGTGGAAAAATTCAAGCATGCCATTGTAAAAATGCATTCAGTGTACCTACGAGTACAAGTGCAACTTGAGGAAAGTAAAGTAGAGTATAAATCAATGCATGGAAATCATTAATTTACTTCTGATTTCCAAGTGGAAGATCAATTTTATCTTCAACAAAGAGGGACTTCAAGATGAATATTTTTTGAGCCAAAGAAATATGGTATTTTACAGAATGTTCAGATTCCATCCATCTAAGTTTTTGTTCCTACATGTTTAGAAGAATTGTGGCTCAATTCTTGATAGGCAGATAAGGGCTTCACACAAAGGCAAGGTGGACTACCTTGATTGGAGTTCAAAGGCACCAATTCAAATAGGAAAAGAAGAAATTATATTGATAAAGTTGATGAGATTTTTCCTCACTTATTTTCCAAGTGGAGATAAAAATTTTGGGTTCAAAAGTTCTTAGTGGGGAGGTATGATTTGAAGATAAAAAATAGGCTCAAAAATTAAAATGTGTGAAATCTCCTAAAACCAAAATCAAGTCATATTTTTGTCGTCCTTATTCCAATGATGCTTAAATTTCCTCAATTCAATGTAGTATGAAGAAGATATGACGTTTTGAAGTTTTTTGCAAACTAGATTTTTTTTTTTCCAGATGGGCTCACTGGGTTGCAGATTGAGCAGTTTGTATTGCTGACATCTTGTTGACATCGACATGCCAAATATGTGTAGGGGGCGGTGGAAATCAAAGCCTTCAAAGTGTTAGTTTGTACATGGGTGAATTGGAAACATTTTATTGGTTGAGGTTTTTTGGTGCCCCAATAGGAGGCTGCCATGTGGCCTAATCAGAGGTTACAACATGGAACCTCCTCATTGGACAAATTTTTTGGTAATAGGCCCGAAGGCCTCGACAAGGTTTGACCCCCATACATATCGCATAACAACTCTGCCCTCCACCATCATGCCACAACCTTGGTTCTTAACCAATGTAAGGCACGAGTTATATTTCAAGTCATATGGTGGAGCATATGGGGGAGAGGGGTCAACTATTAGCCCTGGAAATTGGTCATAACTCATTGCATAGGATCATGCGGTGGAGCCGATTCTGAGGGGGTGAGGACTCAAACCCAACATTGAGTCCCATGGAAGGCCATACGACCAAAGAAGAGGACTTGGAAGGAGCGGTGGGGCACGTGGCCCTAGCCCCAGTCCCATCGACATTTGGTATGACCAATGACGAATAGGAATGGGGTCTCTAGTGGTGGGAGCAAGCAGTTAGCCCCAACCCCAAGCCCTATGGACACCTATATGACCATTCACCACAACTGGAGGGAGCAGAGAGGCGGGGGTGGGTAGTTAGCCCAACCCCTGGACACATGGCCTCAATGTGACCATATCCGAGGTTTAAGGGATATTGTCGCGATTAAGGAGGTGAAAATTTTCCCCTTTTGCAGTGGGACTCTCTCCAGTGCTGGAATAAATTTTGACTCAATTTACTATGTAAAGGGCTAATTTACAGGACAATTAGTAGATTTGGCCAAATTGCAGGACAAATAGTAGAGCTTGGCTTGGAGAAGCATAACTTGCTCAATTTTTAACCTCTTTGAGCTCAAGAAGAGCCTATATGGGGGTTTTTGAGAGTCCTGGACTTAACGATGACCTCAATTTTCTTATTTGAGAACTTTATGATGGTTTTTTTTTTTTGCAGAAGCAAGTCTTTTATTGCCCGATACAATCATAGTTTTGAAGCAGCTTGAAGGAATTTTGAGCATGGAGAGAGCCTAGTCAAAGGTTTTCCAACCTTCTAATTTGATTTTCAATGGCTATTACTTTAGTAGAATAAATATTTTTAGTATTTTCTCGTTATGTGTTCATGAGATAAGGTCTTTTCAACATCCCATTGTGGATTTGTTGTGTGTTTTTGTGCTTGGATTTCAGGTGGAGTACAAGGACTTGTTGTGTGATTCCTTTTTATGTTGAAATTTTCATGACTTGATGTAAGGAGTCATATTTTTCGAGTGAGAATTATTTGTAGGAGAGATAATCGACTCTAATATCAACAATTTGTATGTACTCATTTTCTACTGAAATCAATAGAGTGGTCTAGCCATTGGAGCAGTCCCGGGGACGTAGCCCATGAGGGGTGAAATTTGTCATCAAATGCTATTTTCTTATCTTCATGTTTTTCATTTGAGTTGCATGTGAATGTGTTACATTTTAAAGTTCATTTGAAAACCAAACTACCCATATTGAAGAGGTTGCTAAACTTGTTTACCTTTAAAGACCCATTTTGTTTACTTGCGAAGCATCAGATGGCGATCTTTTTTTGAAAGGAGGTAGTTCTCCTCCAATTTTAGAGCATGGAATGTGCACATTTAAAGTTGGAGATGTAGATTTCTAATATCCCACAAAAGGGAAATTATATGGAGGTTCCAACTATTCAAAATGAATTTTTTCTATTATAGAAAAATCATCATTACATGTTTCCATATTATGGTCCATACCTTCTTGCTCCTCATCTTCGTCCACATGCACATGTAAGTCTGCTAGAACACTAACAACTATATCTTTAGCATGGAAAAATGTATCAACAAAATTCTCCACACCTTCAACCAGAGTCTATTTAGGTTCTTCCTCAATGTTTTTCTTTGGTTTTTATTTCCTAATGCAATTTTTAAGAGACCTTTCTTCAACACCGGATCGATACAAATCAATAATTTTCTGCAGTGTTCCCAAGAAACTAAACTTAACCTTGTTAGTTTTACTTTCTTGCGGGGCATAAAGTAATTTTTTAGCCAATAAATGAGGGACATTTATGGATGTGCCTTCAACCCAATGAATAACTAGCCTCATGCAGTCACCAGAAATATCAATATTGTGATGATTCATAATTTTCCTAAGGACAACTTGAATCAAGGATTTGTATAGTATTTGGGGAACATCTTGCATTTTTAATCCATTCCTCAGAACCATCCATCTTCACTTCCACACCTTTCTTCAACACTAACAACAATAAGGGACTATACTAGTAATATAGGGACCTAACATGCCCCTCTCCTTCAAAAAAGTGTTGTCCTCAACGCTTGAGTAGCTCTGGGTGCTTCTGTATAAAATTCTCATCCTCCCATGTAGAATCTTCAGTGGGTAAGTTCTTCCACTTGATGAGATACTCTGAAATTGATCGATTCCGTAATTGTCGAGTTCTTGTTTCCGTGACCGCTTCAGGTTCCAATATGATTTTTCCTTCCTCATCAAGTTCTGGCAATATTGTTTGAACTGGAAGATTTTCACCTATAACTTTCTTTAAGCATGAAACATGGAAAACTGGATGTACTCGCGAAGAAGCAGGAAGCTCCAATTTGTATGCCATAGTACCAATATTTTGCAACACCTTGTAAGGACCATAGTACTTTGGCGATAATTTATTATCCTTCTTAGCTTGCTTGAGGGACATTTGTTTATATGGTTGTAGCCGTAAAAATACCCAATCTCCTATACCAAAACTTCTCTCGCTGCGATGTTGATCTGCCTGTTGTTTCATTCGATTTTGTGCCAAATTCGGGTTATCCTTTAAGAGTTGGAGAACTTCTTGCTGATGCTCGATGTGATCTTCCACTGCTTGAACCTTCGAATTTTCCCTTAAAGATGATGTGATGGATGGTGGATGATATCCATAAAGTGCCATAAATGGGGTCATTTTTGCTGCGGTATGGAAGGAAGTGTTATACCACCATTCAGCAAGAGGTAACCACTTGACCTATTGTGTTTGTTTATCGGATACAAAACAACGAAGATATCCTTCCAAACATTTATTTACTATCTCAGTTTGACCATCAGATTGAGGATGATAAGATGAGCTATGAGCTAATTGAGTACCCAAACAAGAAAATAACTCTTTCCAAAAATTTCCAGTAAAAATGGGATCTCTGTCGCTCACAATAACCCTTGGGCTTCCATGTAGCTTTTGAATTCTGTCCACAAATGTAGTAGCAACTGTACTTGCTTTAAATGGATGAGATAATGTACAAAAGTGTGCATACTTGGTAAGTCTATCAACTACCACCATGATGACATTCTTTCCTTCGGACTTCGGTAAACCTGTGATAAAATCCATTGAAATCTCCTCCCAACGTTGACTTGGAATGGATAAAGGTTGTAGAAGTCCCGGGGTCTTAATTGTCTCCCCTTTATTCTGCTGGCAAACCAAACATTCCGCCACAAACTTTTGAATATCAGATTTAAGGCCATCCCAAAAAAATTCTTTCTTCACCCTGTGGTAAGTTTTTAAAAATCCTGAGTGTCCTCCTAAAGGAGAAGTGTGCAATTCCGGAAGAATTTTTTGTTTTAGTTGGGAATTCTTGCAAAGATATAAGCGATCTTTGTACCATAAGGAATCATTTTTCCAACTAAATGTATCAGATGTACTAGGATCTTCTTGCAACTTTTGAATGAGTGTCCATACATCTTTGTCCTTCTTCCATTCATCTCTTGCTTCAGTTATCCAATCTGGTTGGATAATAGAAATGGCACAAAGCAATGCTTCCACCTCTTCATTCTTTCTTGAGAGTGCATCTGCAACAACATTAGCTTTCCTTTTTTGTAGATTATTTCAAATTCATAACCCAACATCTTTGTGACCCATTTTTGCTGCTCTTCTGAAGATAGTCTTTGTTCCAAAAAGTGTTTAAGACTATCATGATCAGTTTTACCTTGAAGTGTCTTCCCATTAGGTAAGTTCACCATTTCTTTAGTGCATGCAGTATTGCTAACATTTCCTTCTCATAAATAGGTTTTTGTAAATACTTTCCTTTGATTGGACGACTTTCAAAAGCAATGGGTCTTCCTTCCTGCATTAAAATTGCACCAATTCCATTTCCTGAGGCATCACATTCCACAATAAAAGGTTTTTGTGAAGTCTGGCGTAGCTAAGACCGGTGCTAGGCACATTGCCTCTTTAAGATGTTCAAAGGCCTTAGTTGCTTCAGGAGTCCATGAAAATGCATCTTTCTTCAATAATGTTGTTAGAGGTCCTGCTATTCTCCCATAATTCTTAACAAACTTGCGATAATACCCTGTTAACCCGAGAAATCCTCGCAACTGCTTTATGGTTGTGGGGACTTTCCATTCCTTAATGGCTTTAATTTTGTTAGGGTCTGCTTTAACACCCTCGTGAGATACAATATGACCCAGATATTCCACCTCTTGTACTCCAAAGAAACATTTGGATGTTTTTGCATATAATTGTTTCTCCTGCAATAATTTGAGCACCCTGTCAACATGTTCAACATGATCCTTCCAAGACCTGCTGTAGATTAGTATATCATCAAAAAATACTAGCATAAATTTTCTAAGGAAGGGTTTGAAAATGGAATTCATCAACCCTTGAAATGTAGAAGGTGCATTGGTAAGGCCAAAAGGCATGACCAAAAATCCATAATGACCCTCATGAGTTCGAAATGCTGTTTTTGGAATATCTTCAGTCTTCATTCTAATTTGATGATATCCTGAACGAAGATCCAACTTGGTAAAATAAATTGCTCCATATAATTCATCCAATAATTCATCAATCACAGGAATGGGAAATTTGTCTTTAATGGTGAGCTTATTGAGCTCCCTATAATCCGGACACATTCGCCGTGATCCATCCTTCTTGTGTACCAATACTACAGGAGCAGAGAAAGAACTTTGACTAGGTTGAATTATACCCGCCTCTAACATTTCTGCAATCATGCGTTCAATTTCACTCTTTTGGAAGTAAGGATATCTATAAGGCCGGATGTTTGGAGGAACACTTCCTGGAATCAAATGAATAGCATGATCATGATCACGAATATGTGGGAGTCCTTTGGGAGTTTCAAACACCTTGGAATGATTGTCCAAGACTTGTTGGAGATCTGCAGAAATAGATGATTTTGATATTGGAACTTCTAGTGAGCATAATTGTGCAATTACGCCTCGCTGTTCTTTCTTTAGAAGCTTTGTCATGACATTAGAGCTTATTATCCTTCCTGGCTTCCCCGCAATGCCCCGTAATTCGACTTCCTTTCCTTCTGAAAAAAATTTCAAGAAAAGTTCTTGAAAATTAAAAGCTACTGTCCCCAAAGATTGTAACCATTGTACTCCTAGTACAACATCGACACCTCCCATAGGAATGGAAAGCATTGGACTAGTCAACACATATTCCCCCATGGTTAGCTTGATATTATAGCATTTTCCAGAGCAATTTATAGTTCCTCCATTTGCAACCATCACTTGACATTCTGGTGCCGGGTATAGGAAACAATTTAATTCCTTGGCTACCTTACAATGAATAAAATTATGGGTGCTACCTGAATCAATCAACACTATTACCTTTCTCTTCTTGATTTGTCCTTTTATCTTGAGAGTTTGAGGAGTGGTAATTCCTGCCAGTGCATTACACGATATGGTTGGTTCATTTCTTCCTCTTCTGGGGCTGGTTCCTAGTGTATATCCTCTTCTTGTTCATTTTCTTCTTCCTCTTCACAATCTATGTAAAATAATTTCTTCTCAGCACACTTATGACCTTTAGTGTATTTGCTATCACAACTGTAGCAAAGCCCTTTTGCTCTCTTTTCTTCCAATTGTTGTGGTGTCAACCTTGTAGGTTGTGGAAATCTAGATGTAGCCACACTTCCTTCTTTATAGAATTGAGTAGTCGACTTCCTTGTTGCCATAATTTTACATTCAACTTTTCTTGCCAACCTGAATGCCTTCTCTAATGAATCAGGTTCCAGAACACGAACTTCATGTTGAATGTTATCCTTTAAGCTGCCTAAGAAGAGATCAATCCTGTGGTCCTCTGAAATATCAGTTACCCTTATACTCAATTTTTGGAAGTCCTCAATGTGCTGCCCCACTAAACCCTTTTGTTTGAGATTTATCAATTGGG
Source organism: Pinus albicaulis (assembly GCA_034641835.2). Lineage (NCBI taxonomy): Eukaryota > Viridiplantae > Streptophyta > Pinopsida > Pinales > Pinaceae > Pinus > Pinus albicaulis. The sequence continues at coordinate 484,284,064 of CM076573.1, read as the reverse complement.
TAAAGAAGGTGTTGCTCTTTGTATCCTCATAATGTGCTATCATTTCCTCCGTAAAAATTGACCCAGTGACAATTTTTTTACGGGAACAAAGCCATCGATACCATACAAATGTATTTTGTTCTAAATGTAAAGTTGCAATGCGTACCTTTTGTGTGTTTTGCACGTTATGGAGATCAAAATATTGCTCCATCTGTAGTATCCATGTTACAGGATCCTTTCCATCAAACTCCCTCATATCCATTTTTGGAATATGGTGGTTCTTCCCGCCAACATTCGAGTTTATGAAATCATGATTAACATTTATTTTGTTCTCATCATGAGGTTCTTCTCCTATATTTCCGCCATTAGGAATCATTTATGGTTTTAAGCTTGTCATCAAGCCTTCCATGTATGCTTTTAGATCATTCTTCATGTTTTCTATGTTGTCTTTCATGTCATCCATCTTAGCTTCCATGCCCACTTCCATGCCATCCATCTTATCTTCCATGCCTTTCTTCAAACCTTCCATCTTCACTTCCACGCCATCCATCTTAGCTTCCATGCCTTTCTTCAAACCATCCATCTTCACTTCCACACCTTTCTTCAAAACTTCTATTTCATTTTTTGCTGCTCTTTGCGAGAGTGAAATTTGTTGCACTTGTTCTTGTAATTTTGATAGATCATGTTGCAATTCTTCATCTTCATGAGTCATGGTAGAGCCTTATGAAGGCTTGATGGGTGTTGAATTCTTTTTAGGGGCCATTTTAGAATCCAATATTGATATCTATTCTACAAGATGCCCTTGGAATCAATTCAACTTGATTCTTGAAACAAGACTTATGCAATTCGGAAAAAAATACACACCTTTTACTAGCTTTGAGGAGCTCGATATTGAAATTGTATTATCTCTGTTATTTCAGATTTTCAATATCTGAAATTCAGCACTGAAGTAGCCCTCTGAATTATCTTTTGAAGGCCACAGGTCTGACCTGATTTGGATTCTCCAAGACAAATTTGTGTCCAATCTCCCACAATGACCTAATTCTGGACTGGTTCAGTAGAGCGAACTTGTACGACTTTCCACATGTCACTGTTTTGTCCTTTGTCTCTGAAATTGATAGCCCAGAAACTTCAATCTGTGTACTTGCGACCACTTTTTACGGCACTTCAATCTGAGGCCCAGAGAGAGAGTTATTGAAGTTTTCCCACGATAACCTCTTTGAGATGCAATTCAGGAGCCTGAAAACGCACTACCTTCCACAGATCATATCTCCAAAAATATTGCGAACCAAGTTCTGAAATTTTTTGACGAATTTCCTCAGGATTTCAGCTTCGCACCATATGAATTTCAGACTCTGACCCTTCATAAAAAAACATTTATAGCGCAAATGCCACGATGACCTGTTTATGAGCCTGAAAAAATACCTAACTTCCACAGATGATATCTCCTCAAATATTGCGAACCAAGATCTGAAATTTTTAGACAAACTTCCTCAAGATTTCAGCTTCGCACCCTAGAAATTTCAGCTTCTGAAGCTTCGTAGAAAAAAATTTATAGCGAAAATTCCACGATGACCTGTTTGGAGCAGCGAAACCCTAGAATCCCAAAGCTCTGATACCAAATGTTGTGTAACCAGCTCTAAAGAGAGAAGAAAAGATATTCACGCCTTAGAAATAAGCCACTTCGAGGGGGCAACCTCCAATACATTACATGAATGAACAATTCTTGGATGATACAATTTACAAAACCTCCTTTCTATATATAGGAGTCCATGGGGCCATAATGTAATCCTAGTGGGCCACAATGTAATCCTAGCCGACCTAACAATAATAATTTAAGAGCACAATAATAACAAAATGGGGGTTACAAGGGTACAATAATAACAATAAGGGGGTTACACTAACAAAAATAAGGGACTATACTAGTAATATAGGGACCTAACAAAAACCTTGCCTTTTTCCCTTTGAAATCCATGCAATTTGGTATATTTTTTAAAAACACAAAAATATATGTGAAAAATTAAATGTATTTAATTGTATTAATGTTACCTATGAGTAAAAAAATACTCTCCAAGTTGAATCATTCATTTTGGCCTTGAAATCAAGGTTGGATGTGCATTTTTGTGAAGCAAACCAAAATTTCCTTCCTTCACTAAAATGCATGCCCAGACTTCCTTTATTGGCCAATCTGACTGATTCAAATTGTAGATTATTTATTTAACGATTTTACACACTTTTTTATTGTTATATCTTTACTTAGAATTCATTTCCAAAACAAGAAATAAGAACTAGTCATATTTGTCTCCATTCTCCTTACCTATTTATGTGCAAACCCTAACTAGGTTAGTTGACCTAGTCTTAATTTTAAAACTGTAAAAAATATGTATAATATATAAAAACCTTAAAATAGACACTGAAAACCCTAGGTGATATCTCTGTATATATCCTTGGGAAACATTTAAACCTAATCACTCCTAAAATAAGGTTATCCAACCTTTACTTAGAGTGTTTCAACCAATAAACTACAAGTTTCACCTATTAAAATTCAAATTTGATTTTTCTTAGTCCATCACCTTGTTCCAAAACATTCCTAGTGTGCATTTATTTGAGGCACAAAATACTTGCCTCATACCCTTTGAAATCCATGAAATTTGGAGTATTTTTTAAAAACACAAACATATATACGAAAAATTAAAAATATTTATTTATATTAATGTTACCTATGAGTAAAAAAATACTTTCTGTAGTAATTTGTAGGGCAAGTTCCTTAGATCAAACACCAAAGGTCACTGCTCACAAATAGATCATAAATCAGTACACCAATATTTGACGTGGTTAAAACCCTCAAAGAGGGAAATATTCCACAAACTGAGCCAATGCAGCCACTTCAGGAAATTTATTAATATAAAGAAAGAAAATTTACAGAAGCTTCTCTCATAAATGGCCACCAGAAAAATGTCCCTCCATGCTCTTTAAATAGAGGTCATGGACGAATCAGGTCTTAAGCCACAGATCAAGTTTCAGTAATACCGAGGAGAGAATGAACCGTCAGATCACTACATATCGTGACCATCAGATTATAAATTACAAATGTACAGAGTATATAAACACACTTTACCTAACTCTACGCTAGACCAAGTTATACTTAACTATTTTCTATGTGTCGAATTATCCTAATATCCCCCTCTAAGAACAACTTGGGATAGGATTGAAGGATTTACAAAGGTGACACGATAGGAGAAGGAAGGAGGCATTAGAGCCTATCTGACCTTAATGATTACTTTGCTGAACTCCAAGAATAAATCAAATTTTGGTAAACTTCTCTTTTGTGAGAGCCTTTGTAAAGATATCAACAACTTGATCATTGTTTGAATAATAATGCACTTCAAGAACACGATCATGAATGTGCTTTCTGACGAAGTGTATGTGTAGCTCAATGTGCTTCATGCGCTGATGTTGAACTAGATCTTTGCATAGCTGAATAGAACTTTGATTATCACACCAAAGTGTAGTAGGATGTTGCTAATGAAGACCAAATTCAGACAAGATCTGACGAAGCCATAAGGCTTCCTTGGTGTCTTAAACAACACCATGATACTATGCTTCTACCGAAGAAAGAGAGGTGGCACATTTTTTCTTACAAGACCATGTAATAGGTCCTGAACCAAGAGTGAATACATAACCTGCAGTAGACTTTCAATCATCAGGGTCACCAGCCCAATCAGAATCAGTGAAACCAACCAACAATGGAGATGCTCCTGCAATGTAATGAATCTCGAACTGAATTGTACCTTGAATATATTGAAGCATTCTTTTAGCTTCTTTCGACTGGATTTCATGAGGTTTTTGCATAAAATGAGAAACATGACCAACGAAAAAGAAAAGGTCAGGATGGGTATGGGTTAGATACAAAATTTTACCAATAAGTTGACAGTATAAGGTAGCATCAACTTCAGGGGAAGTATAAGTGACTGAAATCTTGACTCCAAACTGAAAGAGAGAAGGCGATGGCTTAAAATCTTCCATGTGAAAGTGGCGTAGAAGATTACAAGCATACTTGGACTGAGAAAGGGTAATACCTTCTTTGGATTGCAAGACTTGATGACCAAGGAAATAATGCAAGTGTCCTATTTATGTCATTTCAAACTTCTTTTCGAGGCTAGACTTCACATGGTTTATATGGTTGGGATCACTACCAGTAAGGATAAGATCATCAATATAAAGAACAAGTATGATTAAGGACTTACTCACTTTCTTGGTGTAGACAATGTTTTCGGAATGACATATAGAAAATCCATTATCTAAGAGAAAGATATCCATTTTGGCATACCAAGCCCGAGGGGATTGTTTGAGACCACAAATAGAATTCCTAAGGCGAAAAACAAGGCTAGAATAATTTTGGATAAATCTAGGGGGTTGTTCCATGTATATTTATTCATGCAAGTCCCCATGTAAGAAGGAATATTTAGCATCCATATGATGGACTTCCCATTTAAAGGAGGTAGTAAGGGAAAGAACAAGGCGGATAGAATTCATTTTGGAAATAGGGGAGAAGGTTTCAGTATAGTCAATGCCTTTAACTTGTGAAAATCCTCCAACAATAAGATGAGATTTATGTTTATCCACTTTTCCATCTGGTCCAAACTTTGTTCTGTAAACCCATTTGCATCTGACAAGTTTTCTTCCCTTTGGAAGAGGAACAAGATCCCAAGTATCGTTTTCCAATAAGGAACAATATTCTTAATTCTTATTAGAATCCCAATCTGGATGACCTGAAGCTTCTTCAAAGGTATTTGGATCATGATTTTCTGGAACTTGAGCCAATAAGGAAGAGGCTCTTTCGAACTGAGAACATGTACAACGTTGATCTGTAGGGTCACCTACAAGAGAAACTGCTGCATATCAAGTAGAGCGAACCCATTTTGGAAGATGTGGAGCTGAAGGAATATCCTAAGGAGGTGGGGGAGGATTTTCATCCTCACTGTTAGCATCTGAAGTAGAAGGAATGTTGTTAGAAATAGAAGAGATATATAGAGGTGGCACATATGCCGAATCACGCTTGCAGGCCAAAGGTGGAACACCCGTTGAAATAGGCTCGTAGGCTGATACATTTTCATCAAATTTTACATCTCTTTAAATGATCACATTTTTGGATTTGGGTTGAAGAAGTCTATATCCTTTCACATCCTTTCACATGAATATGTTTTATATTTAACATGAATATGGGCCCAAGCTTCACTTCCAAAAACACGAAAGTGAGTTACATATGGTTTGATTGAGCTCCAGGCTTCTTCTGGAGTGATATTCCTTATAATATTATTAGGAGTGTGATTTACTATGTAATTTTCATAGTTAATTTCTTCTGAAGACTAAGTCCTTTAGATTGAAGCATACAATTAGGAATTTCTTTTAGAGTGTGATTCTTCCTTTCAACTACACCATTTTGTTGTGGAGTATACATAACAATATGTTGTAATTGAATGCCATGATTAGTGCAAAAGTTGATAAATTTGTTGTTAACATATTCTCCTCCATTGTCAAATCTTAACTTAAGAATTTGATGTCTAGATTGTTTCTCAACAAAGGCCTTAAAGGAAAAGAACATGTTAAAAACTTTACTCTTGAGTTTTAAGAAGTATACCCAAGTGCGTCTGGGAAAATCATCAATGAATGTTAATAAGTACTTGTAGCCAAAGAAAGAAACAACTAGAAGTGGACCACATAAATCACTGTGCACAAGCTGCAAAGGGGCTGAAGCGTGCTAGAGGCACGTTTGTCAAAACTATCCTGATGATATTTTCCCAGTACACAATTGGACCAAACACCACCTCGGAAAGATACCATAGGAATAATTGTCACCATATTTTCTTTACATAGAGTTTGAATAGAGCGATAGTTTGAGTGACCAAATCACTCACGCGAAAGTTTTCTCACTTCATCGTTATTAGCAACAAAAATGGAGGGAAGACATGATGACCCAAAGTTGTAAAACTTATACAACCTTTTGGAATCATCAGCAATTCCAGTAGCTAAAATACATCTAGGATCTCTTAGGTCCTTAATTACAACATCATGAGGTGAGAATTCTACGGTTTTCCCTTCACCTGAATGAGTTATCTGATAAACAGATAGAAGGTTAGAGGACAAGATAGGAACACATAATATATCATTAAACTAATCAATATCTAGATGAATGATTCCAGACCCTACAACACTAATATATCTATCATCACCAACATAAATATTTTGGGTGTTACGATCATTTAAAGAAGAAAACATGGCTTTATTTTTTGCCATGTGGTAAGAGGCTCCAGAATAAATGAGCCACTAATGAGAATGAGAAGAAGAAGATGCCTTCAATGCATAACTAGATATTTATGCTTGACAACCACATGCAGAAAGTGCCATTCCCATAGATGAAGTTGAAGAGTTCTCCAAATGGATGTTGTGATTCTTCATTGCGGCTTCCATGGATTCCATCTTCTTAAAACATTTTGACTCTACGTGGACATCACGATTACAAAAGTTGAAATGTCTATCTATCTTCTTCCCTTTGTTTTTATTTTCCTTATCAGTTTGTTGAGTTGTTTTTTTAGTTTGCAGCTGAGATTTCTTAAGACCCTTGTTTGGTTTAGGACAATTATTTCTAGGATGTTGCTTCTTAGGATTATTTGGATTTGGTTGCTGCTGGGTTTTTAAGGCTTTCTTAGAAGAATTTCCAATATTAATAAGTCCAAGGTGTAAGATTTTTTCTTTTTCTCTTATCAAATAATCACAAAAGGCATCAAAAGAGGGGAACTTGTAGGTTGTTCCTCGAGAAATGAGGGCTTCTCTATTGGAATGGAAGGTGGAAACAAATACAAAGTATGCAGGGCCTAACTTAGGAATAATGGCATAGATAAGACTACCATCTTCCTTTTTGACCTTACAGCCTTCTAAGAGAAGTCTAAGGGTCTTGAATTTGGAGAAAAAATCTTCAATAGAGGAGAAATTATTGGGGTCCAAAGTAAGAAACTCATTTTCAAGCTGGTGGGATCTGATTTCATTTTTAATGCCAAAAAAAGTATTTAGCTTTTTCATAGCTTCATAAGGGCAATCAATTTCTTGGATATGAAATCTAATATATTGAAAAATGGACATTCCTATAGACCCTCGTGCTTTATCTTGTTTATTCTCCCATTTAGTATGTTTTTCTTCATCAGTAGGTTTAGATTCTAGTCCCGAGGCTATTCTATAAAGCCCTTTAATTTTAAGTAAGTCTACCATGTAGGATAACCATTGGAAATAACTGGTGTTGTTAAGAATAATCAGGCATTCACTTTCCATTTTTAAAAACTGAAGCTAAAAAGGTTGAAACTAACTTCTCTAATGGAAATATCTCGAAAAATTAGGTCGGTTAAAAAAAATGCCTCTGAAAACGACTTCCGGATGAAAAAGTTATGCCTTTTTGAAGAAAATTTTTAGTAGATGCCGAGTAGTCACATGATAGGTTGAAATTTGATGATGAATTTGTACCAAAAAAATTTACCCCCCCCCCCCCTTTTCCAAACTTAATATTATAAGCTCACTTTAAAAAAAAAATACTACTTTATGTGACCCACTTTTATAAATAAGTGAGAGTCACTTTACAATGTTACTTTATGAACTAATAACCAAGTATACTACAATTTAAATAAAGGATAAAGTGACTTTAGATGGTAAGTGACTCACTTTTTTTAATGGGTGAGAAACACTATTACATAAAGTAACTTTAAAACATAAGTTATATGTGCTTTTTACATCAAACCATTTAAAAAAAAAGGTAACTTGCCAAAAATATTTTTAAGAAAAAGTAACTTGACAAATAGCTTTGTAGAAAAAATAGTTTGACAAAGAAATTTGAACCCAAGACCTCTATTCTCATAAAGTAACTTTTCACTAAGTGAGCTAGTAAAAGGATTCTGTAATTGTTGGAAAGTGTTATCACCCTGCCAAATTTCTAAGGCTGAAGAAAAAATCCCAACAAAGGTAACCACAGAACAATATTTTGGCTTGGTAGCTAGCCTTACCAAACAAGAGAGGGCTCTCTTCACAAGGTCACAGCCAAGAGGGCAGGATAAATTAGGGTTTTAGGCTAGGTATGAGTTCATGGGTTTTGATTTGATTTGATTGGGTTGTTGGATGAGGATATTAGGTCAACGAGGCTAGGTCATAGAAAATAATATTAGGGTTATAGTTCATTCAATGGGGCAAGGTAGGTAGGAAGGCTAGCACATTAGGGTTCTTGGGATGGAATGATTCAGACAGGTGAGGAGCTAGGAAGAGCATGAAAGATGAGTTCTTCCTAAACTTAAAGAAAGATGAACAGACTATAAAAACTTTCCCAAAACAAAGCATGTGAGGTGAATTATGTTTCTCTAACTTGAAAGTGATCATACAATAGAAATGACATGGAAAATGGACCAACAATACATTCATACGAATGAAAGAAGAGAAGAAACAATGCTAGACAACTATACCACAGGTATCCCAAAGAAATAGCTGCAACACTTTTATTAAGCTCCTGCAAAAATGATTACAATAGAGTCTTTGATCAATATGGCAACATCCAACTGATTCCAACCTGTGAAATGACTAAAAAATTACATGATATAGGCCTAAAAAAAATGCCTCCCAGCCTCAAGGGTCGAATCCATGAGAGGAGGAGCAGTTCCACCAAAACCTGAGCTGAATACCTAGAGTGTAGGATGGTCAAACTGACTCATCCCTCACTTTTTGCAAACTGGTTCATTACACCTCATCATGAGTTTTCATCTAATGTATTTACCCTAAGTAACAGTAAAAACATGAAAATTACATTTACATCATCAATTAAATAAATAAAATATTTATTTCCCAATATGAAAATCAAATTTTCAGAAAAAACAGAGAAAAATCAGAAAAAGTCAGGTGCGCCCTCCCAGTACCAGGTGCGCCCTCCAACTTGTAGTTGAGTTTTGGATGGGCTCCTGGTGTCCAAATTGAGATCAAGATAGCTCATTGGAAAGTTTATCCCGTATTTTTCCATATAGATGCTTGGTTTGTAGAATGGACTTGATTTGACCCCTCAAAACTTCATTCTCCCGAGACTACTCATTGCGCAACGCCAAGGTGAAAAAGGAGGCAAAACTGTGATTTTTAGGGTGTTTTTTCACTTTTTCACTTGTCAATTGTCCAAAAAAATATTAGCAAAGCTTTTTTATTGTATGTGTTAATAATTATGAATCTAAGGGTGGTCTCCTTTTGGCCAAAAAGTTTCCTCAAACAAAAGCGCAGTGCCTAGGGCACTGCGTACCTAGCTTTCCAGCTGTCACAAAATTGTCTTGGAATGCACAAAATTTCCAAAATTTCCAAAGATTTCCCAAAAACTGTCAAAATTTGTTGAATGATGACTGATGATGAATTTTATGCATGGATTGAGGCTTCAGCAAGAATATCAAGCCTCCCTTCCTCTTTTTGCATAGTTAGGGTTTCAATTTTTGCACTTGTCCTCTTAAGTTTTGACCTTGCAATCTTGTTTCTTTTGGCATAATGTTTTTCCATCCTTCTCTAAATATCATTTTATTTCCTTGCATTGTCTAGGAGATTCTCAATATGTTGGTTTTCCTTTTCAATCCAATTCTCCCAATCTTCATTGATCATGATGGAAAGATGTTCATTCAATGCCAATTGATTTGCAAGTTCAACTTCTCTTTTATTCTCTATTTCTAGAGCTCTTTTCATCCCTCTAGTCCTAGGTCTTTGTCTTGGTACTTGTTCTTCTATTTCATCTATCACACCATATGGTTCTAGTGTCTCTTCAAGTAATATTGTCAGGCCAGGAGGTAACTCCGCAAAATTGAGGATGCATTGGATGGAGATTGTGTGTGTACTTATACATGGAGGTGGGACTATTGGGATTCACTTCCCAATGTCTCTTGGCCTTCCTTATTTACTAATTTACAATAATATACAATCTCACCTAATCCCTTAGGATTATGTGTCAACATTCCCCCCTTTAATATGAAGGGATTTTGATGAGTCCAAGCATCGTTCTGAACTTTTCAAACTTTTCTCTTCCAAGCACTTTGGTGAAGATGTCTGCAGTCTGCTCATTTGCGGAACAATGATGTAGATGGATAGTTTTGGCCTCAACCTGATGTCAAATAAGAAGGTATTTTGTATTGATGTGATTTTTTAAATCATGGAACTTTTGGTTCTTGGCCAACTTTATTGCAGAAGTGTTGTCGATCATGAGTGGTGTTGAATGCATTTGTTTCATCCGCAAATCTTCTAGGATTTTCCTGAGCCACACAATTTCCTTGTTTACTTCAGCTACTGCCACATATTCTACCTCAGTTGTCGAATTTGCTGGAACTGACTGTTGCGTGATCTCTATGAGACAGCTCCTGATCCAAGACTCATGGTATAACCTGAAGTAGATACCCCAATTTATTTGTCCCCATCGAAGTCTGAATCAGAGTATCCGATCAAGCTGAAGTCACCTACCTGTGTATATTTGAGCCCAAATTCTTGAGTCCCTTTCAAGTACTTTAGAACTCTTTTTGCAGTAGACCATTGTCCTTCACAATGATTTTGCATAAACCAGGAGAGGATTCTAACATAAAATGAGATGTCTAGTCTGGTGGTAGTTAGGTAGATAAGACTTCCTATAAGCTGTTTATACTTCGTTGCATCCTCGAATTCCTTCCCTTCAATGGATGTGAGCTTCAAGTTTTATTCCATTGGAGTGGTTAAGGGATTGCATTCATCCATGACAAAATTGTTCAAAATATCTCCAACGTAATTCTTTTGAGAAAGGAATATAAATTTAGGACGTTGAGTTATTTTAATACCCAAATAGTAGTGAACATAGCCCAAATCAATCATTTCAAAACCTTTCTTCAATTATTTCTTTATTGATGCAATATAACTCTCATTGTTCCCTGTCATCAATAGATCATCTGCATACACCACAAGATATAAAATTGTTTTTCCAACTTTATTAAAAAACAAAGTTTCATCATCAAGATCAAAATGTTTGAAGTCAAGTTTCAGAAGATGTCAGTTAATTTCCCATACCAGGCTCGTGGTGCTTGCTTGAGGCCATACAAGGATTTTATAAGTTTGCATACTTTGTGTTCTTGGCCCTTCACAAAAAATCCTTATGGTTGGGACATAAAAACTTTCTCCTTAAGATCTCCATTCAAAAAGGCAGTTTTTGCATCCATCTGATGGACTTTCCATCCCTTCTGAGCTGCTAGGGAAAAGAGTGTCTGGATGGTGGCCCATTTTGTTGTGGGGGAAAAAGTTTCTTCATAATCGACCCCTTCTTTATGTGCAAAACCTTTTGCCACAAGTCTCGCTTTGTGCTTTTCAAGTGAGCCATCTGCTTTGTACGTGTTCTTGTAGACCCACTTGCATCCAATTGGTTTGGTTCCCAAAGGAGGATCAACCAGCTTCCAAGTGCCATTTTTTGTCAAGGAATCATACTCCTTTTGCATCACTTCATTCCATCCAATATGAGAAGCGACTTCTTTGAAGGAAGTTGGTTCATGATTTGTAGAGAAATTCAATTCACACTTATAAGAATTATCCATATCAATAGGTGAATCAGAATTATCTATGTCACCTCCATTTTGTCTGGTGGAACTTCTTGTTCATGTCTTTCCAACTTCATCGGGACAAACGTTTTCTAGTGTCTTTGTCATCCATTTTAGGGGACCTTTCTGAGATGGCCCAGGCTGCTCATTTTATTGAGTTGGAGTTGAATCAAGATTCAATCTCTCAATTCTGTCAATCACATCATTCAAGGTGTCATCCGTGGTTGGTTCCTCATGTGGGGGAGAGAGTGCTTTGAAAAATGATTCCATGGATTGATTCAATATAGGAATCCCCCCTTCAAGGTGTGGAATCTTATTATCAAATTCTTGAAAATACTTTGCATGTGTGAATCTATCCAGGCGATCAAGTTGTCACTCAACAACATTGTCAATCTTGGAAGATTCAAGGAATATGACATCTCTTGCTACTACAAACTTCTTATTGACTTCATAATAGAGAAGATATCCTTTGGAGGTATTGGAATACCCCAAGAAGATACATTTTTGACTTCTAGCACCAATTTTATTCCTTTTTACCTTAGGTATCAAAGAATAACAGGTGGAACCAAAGACCTTGAAATTCTTTACCGAAGGAATGTGGCCATGCCACATTTCATAAGTATTTTTGTTTTTGATTGAGTTTGAAGGACACATATTCTTTATGTATACAGCACATAGAACTGCATCAACCCAAAACATCAATTTTACATTCTTAAAAAATATCATGGAGCGAACCATATTTAAAATTGTCTTGTTCATTCTTTCAAATACACCGTTATGTTGGGGATTATAGGGCATAGTTGTTTGATGTATGATCCCATGTTGATGAAGATAGTTTTAAAATTCATTTGAAGTGTATTCTTTTCAATTATCAGTGCGAAAAGAGCCAATATGAGTTTGTGCATCATTTTCAATCCATGCATGAAAATTCTTGAATGTCTGAAAATCATCATATTTGTTCTTCAATAAGTAAACCCAACACATTCTGGTGTAATCATCAATAAATGTCATCATATATTTGTTTCCATTTGTATAAGCATCAAGCATGGGGCCACATAAATCTGAATTAATAAGCTCAATTTTTCTATGTGCTCTAGAATGTGAATCATGAAATGGTTGTTTGCTATGCTTTCCTAGAATACAAGCATCACATTGCTTAAGTTTCCTAGGAATTGTAGGCAATCTAGTAACACCATTTTTCTTCAACAATCGAAGGTTGTCATATTTTAAGTGTCCAAATCTAGCATGCCATAAAAGAATTGATGGGAATGTACCTTCATCATGATGTGAACTGAATGCAAATTTTTGTGCATGAGCAGAGGAACAAGAGGAACCTTGCAGGTTGAGGAGTCTTCCTTCTTCTATTCCCTCCATGACAAGTGAGTGATATGATGCTTTTCTGACCTCAACCCTGCCATCAAACATGTGAATGGAGTGTCCTTACTGGTACATGTGGACCAAAAACAACAAGTTTCTCCTCAACTCAGGGAGGTATAGAACCTCATGTATAAGATGATCTAGAAGACCAGGAAACTTAAGCCTGATTGTGCCAAGCCCTGATGGCTTGAGTTTGGATTTATCTGCGAAGTATACTGCTCCATCAACTTTGTTAATAAATTATTCAAAAACATCTTTTCTAAATGTCATGTGACACGTTTCTCCTAAACCTAGCAACCAATCATTTCTCCAAGAAGTAAATGAAACATCAAACAAGTCTTCAGTTACTCCATTGTTACAATGTGCTACAACATAATGAGCGGATTCAGGTGCTTCACCTTTGTCTCTGTCATGAGTTTTACCTTTTTCTTGATTTATTTGCTACTCAATTTTATCCCAAGGTAGCTCACATGTAGATGCATCATGCCAGTCTTTATTGCAGCGTATGCAATGAAGATCATATTTTTCAGTTTGAGTTTTTCTACCCCCCCTTCCTCTGAAATTTCTTCTTCCTCTTCCTCTTCTGCCACCTCTTCTTTGGAAGAATATTGAGCATAACTCTTTTCTATATGTGCAAAACATACAGCCTCTTCAAAAGATAGAGGGTTTGTCATCTTTCCAAAAGCCTTCTCTCTTTCTGCAAACTTTTTCTCAAGGGAATCAAAGGTGATTTTCATGAGGTTTCCACTTGCTTGCAATGACTCAAGGCAATGTGAGTAAGTGGGATATAATGCGTTAACATATGCTATGAGAGGTATGTCAACTTCTACACCAGTATTCTTAATGTCATGCATGATAGATCTTACTTCTGAAGATAAATCAAGAGGGTCATCATTTTTCAATTCAAGGTTGAACAACTTAATAATTAATTAAACAATTTCAAGTTCTGAATGTGAGTCATAGAGTTCTTTTATTTTTCTCAAGGCTTCGTAGGCATTTCAAAATGGTGTAATATGGTGACTCACCTCTTCATTTACGGACGCTGCAATCAAGGCATATGCCTTGCAGTTCCTTTTTTCCCAAATCAAAATCTCCTTGTCTGAAGTGGGCTTTGTTGGTGGATGGTCTCCTTCTCCTTCACAATTTCCTCTCCACAGCTCATTAAAAATGAGAGTGTGCTTGATTTTCTGAGACCATTCAGGATACTTCTCCTTGCCAGAGAGAAAAACTCCCACAATAGATATGAGATAATGCATTCTTTTGAAAAAAAAATCACTTTGATGCCACGGTAAAAAAAAAAAAAAAAAAAAAAAAACTCAATTCTGGTTTAAATTCTACACTTCAAAAAAAAAAGTTGTAAAAAAAAAAATTGGGAAAAAAAAACAGAGGTATTATCTAAGGGAGGGTTTATTTGGGGGAGGTATTTTCTGGGGGAGGTATTTTCTGGGGAAGGTATTTACTAGGGGAGGTGCTTTTTTGGGGGGATATATTTACTGGGGAGGCATTTTCTGGGGGAGGTATTTTTTGGGGAGGCATGTTTTGGGGGAGGTATTTTCTGTAAAAAAAAATGACGTAGGGAGGAGGCCACCGACAGGGAGGGAGCACAGGTCAAGGGAGGGGAGGGAGGGCAGGCCGAGGGGCGAGGGGAGGGATGAGGGAGTGTCTAAGGGGAATCATTGTGAGGGGCGAGGGTGAGGAGAGCCGCAAGGGGGTGGGGAGGGCTGAAAGGGGGTGGGGAGAGCGAGACGGGGGTGCGGGTGTGAGGGAGGGTTCGGGAGGGCTGCGAGGAGGTGTGGGTGTGAGGGAGGGGTCGGGAGAGCCGAGAGGGGGTGGAGAGAGTGTGACGGGGGTGCAGGTGTGAGGGATGGGTGGGGAGAGCTATGAGGGGGTGCGACTATGAGGGAGGGGTGGGGAGAGCCGAGATGGGTGTGGCTGTGAGGGAGAGGGATGGTGAGAGCAGCGACGGGGTGTGAGAGAATGGACTAGGGAGAGGGAGCATCAAGCCAGGGAATGAGTGATTGTGAGGAGCGAGAGGAAACATGAGGGGAGTGAGTTGCCAGGAGAGCGATTTTCAAAAAAATTGGAGCAGAATGTGCACAGTTGTGTGCAAAAATTGATAGCATAATTTTCTAAAAAATTGAATGCAGAATTATTCCATAATTGCAGAAGGAGGAGAGGCAGAGAGGCAAGTCTGCCAAGAGAAGCCATAATGCAGCAAAAATTCTGAATGCAGTAGGAGCAGTAAAATTTGAATGCACAGTGACAGTATGAAAAAATGTAGAACATAGATAGGAGGGAGTTACACCAAGGGTAGGAATGCCAAAAAAGGGACTGGCTCTGATACCATGTTAGGCCAGGAGGTAACTCCACAAAATTGAAGATGCATTAGATGGAGATTGTGTGTGTACTTATACATGGAGGTGAGACTATTGGGATTCACTTCCCAATGTCTCTTGGCCTTCCTTATTTACTAATTTACAATAATATACAATCTCACCCAATCCCTTAGGATTACCTTTTTCTACCTCTCTTTGAGCTCTGATGAATTTCACTTCATTAATGATATGTTTGGTCTTTAGTTGTTGGTTCTCCTGCTCAAGAAAGGTAATGAAAAATTTATCTCTCTCAATATTAGTTTATATTTATCTAATCTTTGCTTCTTTTTATTTGATGGTTGTGCTAGTGATCTCAAAATCATCTTGCTGACTCAAATCAACAAGGTCAAAGTCCATGTCTCTCTCATGAGATTTTCCTCCTCATGCTGTATCTCTTCTTGAATATTTGCCTCTGTCACCTTTTGTTTTCCTTTGTCTACCTGATTTTCCAATGAATAAGGCAAGGCCCCTCCCACAATCTGTGGGGAAAACACTTGCCTATGACCTCTCTAGTATTTTTTTTCCAATATGCTCAAATCAGCCCTCTTAGGCTTGTTAATATCAACTCTGCTTGGTGACCCAATGTGCACATGAAATGGTGATGGTGGTGGTGAAATGGTGGAGTAGTTTGAGCTGATGATGAAGTAGGTATTGTGGGATGAGATGGTGGAGGCATAGCTTAAGCATGTTGAACTGGTGGAGTACTGAAGATGTCAT
This sequence comes from Pinus albicaulis, assembly GCA_034641835.2. NCBI lineage: Eukaryota > Viridiplantae > Streptophyta > Pinopsida > Pinales > Pinaceae > Pinus > Pinus albicaulis. The sequence continues at coordinate 484,268,016 of CM076573.1, read as the reverse complement.
TTGTTATGAAAGTACTCCATGAGATTTTCAATGGATTAAGGTGATGGAGGACTATGATCTTGATGAGGGAGTGGTGAAAAATACTTTTCATCTAGTGGTCATAATCTCTCTTTTGAACAAGGTAAGACATTTTTTCAATGCTCCTGAAGATAAAATAAGGTATGTTGAGCATTTTGACCCATGTGAAGTGCATTAATAACCGGACATGATAGGTGTAGAGTCTTGAGAGCCTTCCTTCACAAGTAAAGTACTTCATGAATATTTTCATCATGGGGGCATTCCTATCCAGGAGGTAAGAGAAAGGAAAGTCCCTCTTTCCTTCATTTGTGTACCTTGGCTTAATGTAGGGCTCATAGTAATGATCCTCCAAGTATTTTTGTTTGTACCATTTTCACCAACATTCACAATTCCAGTGGTAACTACTATCATGGTTGCGGATACTGTGAATGTGACACTAGCAAGGGTTACTTGGTTGCCATGAAGATTAGAAATGAACATCCTGGTAAAAACAGGGTGATATTGGACCCTTTGCATTTTTTCACAGTAATCAAAGCATCCTACATTCTTGAAACATGTCACAGTCATGGGAGAGGCCATGAGTTCTTTGGTGTTTGGAGGTTAAATTCTGAGGATCCTCCCTCCTTTGTGTGGCCTCCTCTCTTCCATTTCTTCTTCCTCACTGATTTCTTTTTTTTCTCCTTCCATAGTTTCTTGGCTAAAAACTCTAGGAAGACTATGGGAGTGAAATTTAGCTTTAGGGAGAGGGGAATGGGATGAGAAAATTTAAGGAGATAGGGAAGGGGTTTATGAAATTACGGAGGTGACAAGGAGTAGAAATGATAAGGGAATTGTGAATGGGAATTTAATTATAGGTTTAGGGGTTTTGAGAGCCTAGGTAATTGAAGCACCTAGGTATTAGGGTTTTGGGAAAAAGGGCTTTGGGAAATGGAGATAGTGATATAGGGGGCAAGGATAGGGTCAATTGCAATGTAGGAAAGGAATGTGAGGTGGTAAGGCCCTTTGCATTTTTTCATAGTAATCAAAGCATCCTACATTCTTGAAACATGTCACAGTCATGGGAGAGGCCATGAGTTCTTTGGTGTTTGGAGGTTCAATTCTGAGGATCCTCCCTCCTTTGTGTGGCCTCCTCTCTTCCATTTCTTCTTCCTCACTGATTCCTCTGTTTTCTCCTTCCATAGTTTCTTGGCTAAAATCTCTAGGAAGATGATGGGAGTGAAATTTAGCTTTAGGGAGTGGGGAATGGGATTAGAAAATTTAAGGAGATAGGGAAGGGGTTTATGAAATTACGGAGGTGACAGGGAGTAGAAATGATAAGGGAATTGTGAATGGGAATTTAATTATAGGTTTAAGGGTTTTGGGAGCCTAGGTAATTGAAGCACCTAGGTCTTAGGGTTTTGGGAAAAAGGGCTTTGGGAAATGGAGATAATGATATAGGGGGCAGGGATAGGGTCAATTGCAATGTAGGAAAGGAATGTGAGGTGGTAGGGCCCTTTGCATTTTTTCATAGTAATCAAAGCATCCTACATTCTTGAAACATGTCACAGTCATGGGAGAGGCCATGAGTTCTTTGGTGTTTGGAGGTTCAATTCTGAGGATCCGCCCTCCTTTGTGTGGTCTCCTCTCTTCCATTTCTTCTTCCTCACTGATTTCTCTTTTTTCTCCTTCCATAGTTTCTTGGCTAAAAACTCTAGGAAGATGATGGGAGTGAAATTTAGCTTTAGGGAGTGGGGAATGGGATTAGAAAATTTAAGGAGATAGGGAAGGGGTTTATGAAATTTCGGAGGTGACAGGGAGTAGAAATGATAAGGGAATTGTGAATGGGAATTTAATTATAGGTTTAGAGGTTTTGGGAGCCTAGGTAATTGAAGCACCTAGGTCTTAGGGTTTTGGGAAAAAGGGCTTTGGTAAATGGAGATAGTGATATAGGGGGCAGGGATAGGGTCAATTGCAATGTAGGAAAGGAATGTGAGGTGGTAGGGAATTTAAATTGGGGATTTGATAGTGATACTAGGGTTTTAAGCTCAAGAAAACATAAAATCTTGCATACAACATCAAACACCACACAAATTGATTTAAGGAGAAGAGGAATGGTGTAACCATGTCTTACTTGTTTGCTGGAGAGCGTGGGCAATGATTTGCTGAATTTTGAGAGACATGCAATCGATTCGAAGGCTCACTGGGCATTTTTGGGCAGGTGTACATCACCTACTACAGGTGCACCCTCCCTTTGACAGGTATGCAACACTTAAGCAGTGCATAGTGCGAGCTACAGGTGCTCCCTCCTGATGTCCAGGTGCGCAGCGCCACACACAAAAATCAAATTTTTGCCCTTCAAACTAGAATTTCGTGCTGTGGAGGTGGTGACTCAATGCTGCAAGGGAGAAATGAAGATGAATTTGATGTCTTGAGGGCCTTTATACTTGGTGCATTGATGATTTGGGCCTTGGGACCCACTTTCTTCCTCTATCACTCACTTAATCTTTTGAAACACTGTCCTTTCACTTGACTCTTTCTTTTTGAAAAATTGATCATTTGATGTGCTTTGAGAACTCTAGGATTTGATTTCTTGGTGCTTTGGAATGCTTGGAAAAATGTGTTAGCAGCTTGGGACTTTATATTATTACATATAAATGACATAAAATTACAAAATTAAAATTAAAAATTACGTCTTTTTGGAATAAGAATTACAATTCAGGATAAAAATCACAACTTTGAAATGATATTTACATCTTTGCAAATCATCTCTTTACATAGTAAATAGATGTTTATTTTGTTCACTCTTTCACTTGTTGACCTTATGCAATGGAATGTAGCTTTTATTGAGACCTTGGAAACCCTAGTGACCTAATGAAACCTTGAAAAGCCATAAAAGACCTAATGAGACCTTGAAGGACTAAATTTCAAGATGACATGACTGATATTGATTTTATGGATGATGTATAGTCAGCAAGGTATGGAGATATGCCAACAAGTAATCAAATTTATGGAAGACTGATGATTTTTGGACTTGGGGCTACCATTAGTGACTAATTTTTTTCATGACCTAATGGAATGATACAAAAATTCCGAGTGGGACTCCTAAAATGATATGAAAAGAGGATTTTGATCACTGATGGCAAGATGCAAATACTAACACTTGCAAAAAGGAGGAAGGTTTTTTTTTTTTTTTTCCTTTTTTCTCTTCGTGATGTGTGCTTTTTTCCGACAAAAAAAATAACCGTGAAAAAAAAAAAAAAATACAAGCCTTACGATAGAACATTAGATTTTCGGTTAGTCCATCTGGCAACTATATATTTTTCTCACTATTTCTGATTTCCCAACACAAACTCGCGGGGAAAGAGCATACATAGCAGAAAAATCTAGTCTTTATGTTTCTAATTTTCCAGATCGCACACAGTGCAAAGAAAAGAGCATATGAAAAGAAGAGGGTATATATCCGGTAATAAAAAAATACTATAAACCGAAATAAACATAGGGATAAATAAATATAACTGCAAAAAAAAATACTTTATACCTCCATATCTAAAATGACATAACTTGGGCAACCAAAAACATTTTCGCATGAAATGAACGGGGTTCCTCACTAGTACAGAGGCTTCAACACAATAGAATAGTTCTTCCTTCCCAAAAGTGGTCAGAAATAGTAGATATGGAAAACGACAATCGCATGCAGTCAAACCGGCTTCGAATTTGGATCAATAACGGATTTGTCCCTCAAAACAACTTTGACAACATGTAGGAATTTATAGGGTGAGTTCTTTAGGTCAAACACCAGAGGTCACCACTCACAAACAGATCACAGATCAATACACCAATATTTGACGTGGTTAAAACCCTCAAAGAGGGAAACAGTCCATGCCCTAAGCCAACGTGGCCACTTCAGGAAATTTATCAATATAAAGAAATACAATTTACATAATCTTTTCTCATAAACAGTCACTGTAAAAATGAACCTCCATGATCTTTAAATAGAGATCATGGACCAATCGAGTGTTAATCCTCGGATCAAGTGTCAGTAATACCGAGGAGAGAATGTACCGTCGTATCACTACATATCGTGATCGTCAGATTATAAGTTACAAATGTACAGAGTAAAGAAACACACTTTACTTTACTCTACACTAGACCAAGTTATACTTAACTATTTCCTATGTGTCGGAATATCCTAACCCTTTCCAAGTTGAATCATCCAATTTGGTCTTGAAATTAAGGCAGGGCATGCATTTTTGTTAAACATGCCAAATGCTAGGTCCCTATAATACTAGTGTAGCCTATTTATTGTTATTGTTAGTGTAGCCCCCTTATTTTTATTGTTGTGCCCCATAAAATATCACTATTGTTATTGTTTCCCTTACTTTATTATTGTAATGTAGGCTCTGATTTTATTGTGACCCCTTATACTCTTATATATACCAAGGAGGTTTTATCATTTGTATCATCCAATAATTGGCCCCTTATGTGATGTAAAGGATGTTCCCCTCTTGTAGAGGCTAATTTTCAAGTTGTTGATCTATATTTTCTTATGTTTTGTGATATGGTTGCATAACATTTGGTATTAGAGCTTTGGATTCTAGGGTTTCACAGCTTCAAACAAGTCATCCTGGAATTTTCGCTATAATTTTTTTTTCTATGAAGCTTCATAAGCTAAAATTTTGACCATGTGGAGCCAAAATCTTGGTAAGATTCTGTAGAAATTTTTGATGTTGGTTCACTACATTTTCTAAGATATGGTTTGAAGAATTTAGGGTTTATGCATGCTCCAGAATTTACTCTCAAACAAGTGACCTAGGGAAAATCATCATAACTTTCTCTACAAACATTGGATTTAAATCTCATAAAAAGTGACTGAAAATTTTTTTGTGTATCATTTTCAGGGCCGAAGGTTGAAACATTGACACATTTCTTTTCCTTTAAGTTCACTATAATAAACTAGTCCATAATCAGGTTATCATGGGATATTGGGCATAACTTTATTTTGAAGAATCCAATGTTGGTATAAATTGTATCGTCGTAAATAAGACTCAAAGGGCTACCATAGGACAAAATTTCATACTTTGGGGAGTCGATATTACATAGATATAATAGTTTCAAGATAGAGCTCCTAAAATCAAGAAAAATGTGTGTATTTTTTAACACTTTTGTATAATGTTTGTTTTAAAAATAAGTTTGAAGTGATTCAAAGGGCATAGTGAAGCATATATATCATTGCTTGATTCCATAATGCCTCGAAATAAAAAATTGATACACCTACTAAGAAACCAGAAATCTCTACTATGACACATGAAGAAGAGGAATAATTGTAGCAAGATATATCAAAATTACGAGGCCAAGTGCAACAAATTTCTCTCTCGCAAAAAGTTACAAAAAATGAATTGGAAGCCATGATGAATGTTAAGATAGATGGTATAAAAAGGGACATGAGATTTTTTAATGATGGTTTAAAAGTAGACATGGAAGTAATGATGAATGTCGAGATAAAAGGGTTAAAGGAAGGTTTGAAAAAGTTTCTAGAAGAAAGGCTTCACATTGGTGATAAGGTAATCCATGAAAATCATGATGAGGAAAAAAGGAATATAAATTATGATTTTAGAGACTCCAATGTTGGGTTTAAGACCCACCACATTCCAAAGATAGATATGAGGAAGTTTGATGACAAGGATATTGCAACATGGATACTACAAATGGAGCAACATTTTGATCTACATGATGTGCAACACACACAAAAGGTACGCATTACATTTTTATATTTAGAACCCAATTAGTTTGTATTTATATATGGATTTATTATCATAAACCACTTGTCACTTGGTCAATTTTTACAAAGGAAATGATAACACATTATGAGGATACAAAGAGAAACACCTTCTTTAGCCAATTGATAAATCTCAAACAAAAGGGTTCAATGGCGGAGCACATTGAGGACTTCTAAAAATTGAATATTAGGGTAACTAATATTCCAATAGAGCATAGGATTGATGTCTTCATAGAGAATTTAAAGGATAACATCCAACATGAGGTTCATCTTTGGGAACCTGATTCATTGAAGAAGATATTCAGGGTGGCAATAAAAGTTGAAAGAAAAATTGTTATGAAACCAACTCCAAAAATAGAAGAAAAGTGAGATCAACGCCTTAGAAATAAGCCACTTCGAGGGGGAAACCTAATTTACATTACATAAATGAGCAATTCTTGGATGATACAAATGACAAAACCTCCTTTCTATATATAGGAGTCCATGGGGTCACAATATAATCTTGGCCGACCTAACGATAATAATGTAAGGGAACAATAATAACAATATGGGGGTTACAGGGGTACAAAAATAACAATAATGGGGTTATAATAAAACAATAAGGGGATACACTAGTATTATAGGGACCTAACATGCCCCTCTCCTTCAAACAAGTGTTGTCCTCAACACTTGATTATTTTTGGATGCTTTTGTATAAATTTTTCATCCTCCCATGTGGAATATTCAATGGGTAAGTTCTTCCACTTGATGAGATAACTTGAAATTTATCGATTTGGTAGTTTTTGAGTTCTTGTTTCTGTGACTGCTTTAGAAATTCTTTCACTACAATGTTGATCTTCCTATTGTTTCATTCGATTATGCACCAAAGTTAGGTTATCCTTTGAGAGTTGGAGAACTTGTTTTTGATGCTTGATGTGATCTTCCACTACTTTATCATCCATATTATTTTTTATTAGATCCTTCAAACCATCCAACTTAGCCTCCATTTTTTCTTTTAAACCATCTATGTCATCTTTGATTGCTCTTTGTAAGATCGAAATTTTTTGCACTTGGTACCATAAGTTTGATATCTCATATTGCAATTCTTCCTCTCCATGCATCATAGTATAGATTTATGAGGGCTTAATGGGTGTAGAATTATTTTTGGGAGGCATTATAGAACCCAATACTGATAAAAATGCATCAATATGGCCTTTGGCATCACTTCAAACTTCTTTTTCAAACAAAATTTATGCAATTTTAAAAAACAAATACACACATTTTTCTTTCTTTTTAGGAGGTCGACATTAAACCTAAATTATCTCTGTCATTTTAGATATTCAATATATAAATTTCAATCTTATAGTAGCTCTTTGAATCTTCTTTTCAATTCCACAGGTCTAACCTGATTTGGACTCTTCAAGACAAAGTTATGCCTAATCTCCCACAAAGACCTAATTATGGACTAGTTCAGTAGAGCTAAATTGTACGGTGTGCCACATGTTACTGTTTCCTCCTTTAGCTCTGAAATTGATACACTAGAAACTACAGTCCATGTAATTTTGGGCAATTTTTACGGAATTTCAATCCGATGCTCAGAGAGAGAGTTATGACGATTTTCCCAAGGCCGCCTCATTTAGATGAATTGCGGGAGCCTGCAAAAACCCTAAATTCCATAGATCATATCTCCGAAAATATTGCGAACCAATATCTGAAATTTTTACACGAAGTTCCTCAGGATTTCGGCTTCGCGTGATAAAATTTTTAGCTTCTAAACCTTCGTATAAAATAAATTATATAGAAAATTCCACGGTCACCTCGTTTAGATGAATTTCGAGAGCCTGCAAAAACCTTAACTTCCACAGATCATATCTCCAAAAATATTGCGAACCAAGATCTTAAATTTTTACACAAAGTTATTAACCTTTGTGGAAAAAAATCTATAGTGAAAATTCCACAATGACCTGTTTGGAGCAGCGAAACCTTAGAATCCAATGCTCTGATTCCAAATGTTATGAAACCAGTGCCAAAAATAGAAGAAAAGACAGATCAACACCTTATAAATAAGCCACTTCGAGGGGAAAACCTTTTTTAAATTACATAAATGAACAATTATTTGATGATACAAATGACAAAACCTCCTTTCTATATATAGGATTCCATGGGGTCACAATATAATCCTGGCCGACCTAACAATGATAATGTAAGGGAACAATAATAACAATATGGGGGTTACAGGGGTACAACAATATCAATAAGGGGGTTACAATAACAATAATAAGGGGATACACTAGTATTATAGGGACCTAAAAAAAATTATGGAAACAAGAAATTATACCACTCACAACTATAAATATGGAAGTGTTGAGGTTCCCAGCCTTCCACAACTTGCAAGGTTGACAACACAAGAATAGTGTAACCACCCCAGTGAAAATTCCACATAATAAAATTTAATAAAGGAAAAATAATAACCAAGGTCATGGGACATGTATTCCAAGTTGAATTTTGGGCAAAATATCCTAGTGCAGGTGTTCACAAGGTTTATTATGGCTATGGAAATTGGAAAAGGTAATGGTTAAGGCATTAAAGAGGAAACTAGTATTTTTGGCACATTTTTTTATGAAAATAATGGAAATTAGGAGAAAATGGAGGTGAAAGGTCACATGTTGCATGTGAGGAGGAAAATGAAGGAAAATAATGGAAATTGAAGAAAAAAGATGCCTCATCAATAAAAAGGCGTTGGCACCTTTTGTCAGTTCAGTTTTGGAGCTCTCTCATTATTCTGTCTCTCTCTCTCTCATACTCTTGGATACTTAGAGTTTTGGAGAAATCTTGGAGGGTGTGGTATACTTGGTGATTTGGAGCAAGAAGGAAAATGAAGAGCATGACAAAACAAGAGGACATCAAGATTAACAACTAAAACGGGTTTTGATTGCAGGTACCGAGTTTCATGTATGTTTTCCTCACTAGTTTTGACATGCATGGTGTATGCATGTGGTTTCTTGGTCATGATATGTCATTGGCAAGGAAGATTTCCTAGATTAACAATGGATTTTCATAGCCTTTCCATTTCCTAGATATCCATGGTGTTGTGGGTTCAGTTTCATTGTTTGTTTCCTGGTTGGCTCTCATGTTCCTTTAGCTGTGGTTTGAGTTATTAGTTCATGGAAGCCTTAGTTGGAAAAAAGATCGAGAATCCTGACGGAAAATTGTGGGTTGAGTTACTAGTCCTGGAAGCCTTGGTTGGAAAAACACTCTGGAATCCCTAGGTGGGATGAGTAACTAGTCCTATTTTCCCTGGTTGGAAAAACGATATGGAATCCCTGTAACAAATGGGGTTGAGTTACTAGTCCTGGAAGCCCTGGTTGGAACAAACATTCTGGAGCCCTGGGACAACTTGGGTAGAGACAAATCTGTGATCGTTGTGATGTACAACCGTGATGTAGAATCACTGGTTGAGGGTTGAGGTGGTTTAGCCTCTCGAAGCCCTAGTTTGGTTTTGATGGATTCGGTTTATGAGATCCCATAGTCATGCTTAGAATATGGCACTAGAGTTACTGGCTAAAGAGAGATTTAGCTCAACCATGTCTATGGTCAGGTGGAACGTGGAAGTCCCAGACTTGGATGCGTTTTTATTATGGAAATAAGAGCCTTTCCCCCTTGTATTGGTGGGTAAATATCCTTGTTATCCTATGGATTATATGGCTGTTATGTGCTGCTTATTTCTATTTCTTTTATGTTGGTTATGACTCAGTTTTATGATGGTGATGAAGTATGGCTCTCATTCAAGGAAATTTTAGCCTAAAAGTGCCCATCAAATTTTCACGCAATTTCCATGTCATAATATGTAAACCAATCAAAATCATTTAAATTTAAAAAGAGCTACATGTAAATGTTTTGGAGAGAAAAGAAGAAAACTTAAATTTTTAATTGTATTTTTGGCGTATCTCCTTATATGTTTACTCAAATTTCAAGTGTAGACATTCAATGGATGTGGGATTGAGTTCCGCATCAAACAAGTACCCATCATGCATACTTTTGAGAATACTAACATTGATAAAAATTGAAGATATGTTAAAAAATGTGTTCAACACATTTTTAAATGTATTTTCAATTTTTATCAATGTGGGTCTTCTCAAAAGTATGCATGATGGGTACTTGTTGGATGCAGAATTTAATGCCGCATCCAATGAGTGCCTACACTTGAAATTTGAGTAAACATATAAGGAGATAATCCAAAAATACAATTAAAAAAAAAGTAGTTTTCTTATTTTCCATCCAAAATTCATAACACTTATTTTATTAGTTTAACTATTATTTTATTATTTTTCCTTAGGAGGCACTTTTAGGCTGAAATTTCCTTTAATGCATCATGTTTTGATTCATAATGGATTGAAAAATTTATCTATGCTTAAATAGACTATAATGCAGTTAATGTGATGTAGCAACAATGGATCTTAATGATTCTCAGATAAGTATGTGATCCCTATGATCAAATATGTTGTTAACACCTGTAAATTACATATTTGTGACATGTTTGATGAAATACCTATCATTGGTAGTAGGGGTCCAGTCAAATCCTTGTTTGAATAATTGCTTTAACATCATTTTTTCCCTATGTTATTTTATTCCTGAACTTGTCATTGAATTCTGGCCAGTGGCCTGGGCTTTAGGCCTGAAAAAGTGCCTTAAATCCGGTGGATGTAGGCACAGGTTAGGGAAATTTAGTCCCTGGATGCAGGAATGCAGGCTTGTGCGTGCGTCCAAAGCCTCCCAGACATAAACATGTAGGCTTGTGCATGCGTCCGAGGGTCAAGTGGGGTAAAACATCAGTGGGACCTAGGGTTAGAGGCCTGAGAGGTTGGGTTGGCTCCTGGGAGTTTTGTTGCTGATGTGGAAGTTATGTTTGATGTGCTTCCATCGATTCCACTTCCTTAAGGTCACCTAGGAGGTTGAATTAGATCATAGTAACTCTTCGTCACATGTTTACCCTGATTGGCCAGTTACTTGGGTAGATGTGGGATGAGGGTGTTACAAATTGGAGGAAGAAAGAGAAAAAAGGGATATTTTTTTATAGTTGTGATAGAAAATACACTAAATCTCATAAGTGTGTTGAGAAGAAATTATTTTACATAGATTGTGAAGAGTAGGAACAAAAGGAACAAGAAGAATCAAAAGAAGAGGATATACACCACGAACTAACCCTAGAGAAAGAAGAAATGAATCCGACCATATATTTTAATGCATTGGTGGGAATTACCGCTCTTCAAACTCTCAAGATAGAAGTATATATCAAGAGGAAAAATTCAATAGTGGTGATTGATTCATGTAGTACCCATAATTTTATTCATTCTAAGATAACTAAGGAATTGAATTCCTTTCTATATCCAACACGAGAGTTTCAAGTGATGGTTGCAAATGGAGGAACTATAAATTTCTATAGAAAGTACCATTATAACAAGCTAACCATGGGGGAATATGTATTGAATATTCCAATGCTTTCCATTCCAATGGGTGGTGCTCATGTTGTACTATGAGTCCAATCGACAATAACTTTTAATTTTCAAGAAATTTTCTTGAAATTTTTCTAGGAAGGATAGGAAATTGAATTAAGAGGTATCATAGGGAAATAAGGGAGGATAATTAGCTCTAATGGCATGACAAAGCTTTTGAAGAAAGAATAACAAGATGTAATTTCATAATTATGCTCACTAGGGGTTCAAACATCAAAATCATCCATTTCTCCAAATCTCCAAAAAGTCTTGGAAAATCATTCCAAGGTATTTGGGACTCCCAAAGGCCTCCGACCTATTCTTGATTATGATCATGCTATTAACTTGATTCTAGAAAGTATTCCTGCAAAAATTAGGCCTTACAAATATCCCTATGCTCAAAAGTGTGAAATTGAACGTATGGTTGCAAAAATGTTAGAGACTAGTATAATTCAACCTAGCCAATGTTCTTTCTATGCTCCAGTAGTATTGGTGCACAAGAAGGATGGATCATGGTGTATGTGTCCATATTATAGAGAGTTAAAAAATCTCACTATTAAAGATAAATTTCCCATTCTTGTCATTGATGAATTGTTGGATGAATTACTACATGGAGCAATTTACTTCACCGACCTGGATCTTTTTTCAGGACATCATCAAATTAGAATGAAGACTGAATAAATTCATAATAATAAAAAAAAAATTAGAACTCATGAAGGTCATTCGGAATCTTTGGTCATGTATTTTGGCATTACTAATTCACCTTCCACATTTCAAGGTTTGATGAATTCCATTTTCAAACCCTTCCTTAGAAAATTCATGTTAGTATTTTTGGATGATATACTAATCTATAGCAAGTCTTGGAAGGATCATGTTCAACATGTTTACATGGTGCTCAAACTATTAGAGGATAAACAAATATATGAAAAAACCTATAAATTTTTCTTTAGAGTACATGAGGTGGGATATTTGGGTCATATTGTAGCTCATGAGGGTGTTAAGGTATACCCTAACAAAATTAAATCCATTAAGGAATGGAAAATCCCCACAAGCCTAAAACATAGCCAAGGATTTCTTGGGTTGACAGGGTATTATTGCAAGTTTGTTAAGGATTATGGGAGAATAACAGTTCCTCTAACAAAATCACTGAATAAAGATGCATTTTCTTGGACTTCGGAAGAAAATAAGGCTTTTGAACATCTTAAATGGGCAATGTGTCAAGCACCGGTTTTAGCTACACAAAAATTCACAAAAACCATTATTGTGGAACATCATGCCTTTGGTGTTGTTTTAATGCACTAAGGAAGACCCATTACTTTTGAAAGTTGTCCAATTAAGGGAAAATATTTATGCAAACTTATTTATGAGAAGGAAATGTTGGCAATACTACTTGCACTAAAGAAAATGCGACCTTACCTAATGGGAAGACACTTCAAAGTAAAAACATATCATGGTAGTCTTAAATACTTTTTGGAACAAAGATTATATTTAAAAGGGTAGAAAAAGTGGGTCACAAATATGTTGGGTTATGACTTTGAAATTGACTACAAAAAAGGTAAGCAAAATTTTGTTGTAGATGCACTCTCAAGAAATGAAGATGATGTGGAAGCATTGCTCTATTCCATTTCTATTATCCAACCTGATTGGATAATTGAAGCAATGGAAGAATGGAAGAATTATGAAGAGGTGTGGACACTCATCCAAAACTTGTAGCAAGATCCCAATACATATGATACACTTATCTCGAAAAATGATTCATTATTGTACAAATATCACTTTTATCTATGTAATAATTCCCAACTCAAACAAAAGAATATTTTTGAATTGCACACCTCCCCTTTGGAGGGCACTCAGGATTGTTAAAGCATTACCATAGGGTCAATAAGGATGTTTTTGGGGATGGCCTTAAATTTGATATTCGAAATTTTGTGGCAGAATGCTTGGTTTTCTAACAAAATAAAGTTGAGATGTTTAAGACCCTAGGCCTCTTACAACCTTTAGCCATTCCAATTCAGCATTGGGAGGAGGTCTCAATTGATTTTATCACATGTTTACCCAATTTTTAAGGAAATAATGTCATCATGGTGGTAATTGATATACTTACCAAGTGTGCACAATTTGTGCATTATCTCATCATTTTAAATCCAGTACAGTTACTACTACATTTACGGAAACAATTCAAAATCTACATGGAAACCCCAATATTATTGTAAGTGACAGAGATCCCATTTTCACTGGAAATTTATGAATTATTTTCTTGTCTTGGTACTCAATTAGCTCATAGCTCATCTTATCATCCTCAATCTAACAGGAAAAATGAGATAGTGAACAAATGTTTGGAATGATATCTTCATTGCTTTATATCTGATAAAAAAACGAAATGTATCAAGTGGTTACCTTTGGTTGAATGGTGGTATAACACTTCCTTCCATATTGTAACAAAAGTGACCCGATTTATGGTACTTTATGGATATCCACCATCCATCACATCGTCTTTAAGAGAAAATTATAAGGTTCAAGAAGTGGAATATCACATCAAGAAACAACAAAAAGTTCTCCAACTCTTAAAGGATAACCTCACTCTGGCTCAGAATCAAATGAAATAACAGACATATCAACACAGCAGTGAAAGAATTTTTGACGTAGGAGACAAGATATTTTTATGTCTATAACCATAAAACAAATATCCCTCAAGCAAGCTAATAAGGATAATAAATTATCACCCAATAAATTATGACCCATGTATTATGGTCCTTACAAAGCATTGAAAATCTTGGTACTATGGCATACAAATTGGAGCTTCCTGCACCTTCTTGAGTACACCCAGTTTTCCATGTTTCATGCTTAAAGAAGGTTATTTGTGACAAGATATGAGTTCAAGAAATACTTCAAAAACTTGACAAGGAAGGAAAAATCATATTGCAACTTGAAGAAGTCACGAAAATAAGAACCTGACAACTACAAAATCGATTAATTTCAAAGTATCTCATTATAATTGAAATGTTGGAAACATTTGAGCACTACTGAATGAAGGGGGGGGGGGGTGGTGAATCAGTAGTGTGATCAATATAAAACTGTTTCCTTTTATTAACTTAACTTACTGAATCGCATACATTAATTAGTAGTAACTCATTAAACATTAGAATCTCTATGCATAAATCACAAGGTACAAATAAACCATATGTGAAACATAACCATGAAAAAGAACACAGTAAAGCATCAACACATGAGACACAAGATATCTAGTGGAAAACCATTCACCAGGAAAAAAACCACTCATGCTACTGATGCTCTGCTCTGAATTTCTATTATTTCAAACATTTTATCTTTTACATAGTGTGTTGACTCCCATCAACATGGAGACTCAACCTTATATACAAATGGAAACACCGATTGGCTAGGAGACTCGATACTACTGGATCAACTCGGAATAATTTGTTCTTTATGGATCTCTATGGACAACCATTTGCTGAAGGCCACTAGGATTAGTCAATCCTCTCCCAGCTACCATTGGAATATCCAAACACCATTGGATTGAGAAAATCCTTCCTTTCGCCGACGCTTCAATATCACTGCTCTACCTCCATGAAGTCACAACTCCTCACCACTATTCAAACCTCCTTTCATGTATTTTCAAACTAGATCAAAAAGAGACTATGCTCAACCAGAAATTAAATCTGCATACATGTTCTCAGCAGCAAGATCTCATCATCAATTCAATATAAAAACAATGCACAAAATATGTGCTCTCTAATAGAAAAATCATTGCCACACAATCTAAATACGATCCGAGCCTCACAAAAACAGAATGTATCATACTACATATAAAATCATAACACCCATGGATATGTGCTACATGCTTAGTAGCTTCTGCAAAACAAGTGTGATAGAATCACCAACATATACTCCAACAACATACAACACTCTCCAAACAATCTCTACACCAACAACTCCAAATCTGATATATTCTACAACATGCTTCAAATATGCTCCATTATCTACCATTAACACTCATGGACTAAATCATATAGGGTCTCTATTAGTTCTGAAGCATAATCTCCTTCACTTATACCTTTTCATTCACTCACAGCTATCATCAATCATTCCTCAGTTTCAAGATAAAGTATATAAAACATGTAGGTCGAAATTGAGCTTGGGACTAGTATCAAAGGTGCCCAAATTGGACCAAATAAATCCACTAAGGTCACTAATAGTGCACTAAATGCATTCACTTCATGAGAGGACCTTTTCAAACAATTTTTGACCTTTTTCACTAATTCTGGAAGCCTTTGGGAGTTTCCAAGTTAATTTACTTCTGAACAACGCAAGGAATACAGAGGAAATCTCATCAAAACCCATGGTCAATCCATTAGCACTATCTTGCATGAGACTTTAGCCTCTTGGAGCTATAACCTCTACCTTAATCCTGCCTCCATGCAACTATAGGACTCCAGCTGCTGCCATAGTCTTATGTGCATGTGACTATGGCTAGAAGTGAGGGAAACCATCAGTCCTTTAGCTCAGGACCTCTGCCATATTTTGCATTCTCTTCTTCATCTCCTGTACATGCTTCCAAAACTATGACATACAATCTAAAACCTCTGCAAGTGGATCAAACAAGCATCCCAAGTGTCACTTCCAAGTTGACCTAGAAGGGCCAACAAGCAAGGTTGGAAAGTATGCCAACAAGCACTCCACTCTCCATCATACCTCTGAACAAGCTGCAACACATCTGAAGCACCTATGAAAACTCGATATCACATCATGAATCCATCACATCACTACTAAAATTCATCCTCATAGACATATACATGAATACCTAATGAGGGCCTAGTTGACAACTCAACTAGTGTGCCATCAACCATCTCCAACACATGTAGATCTGTATGATAAACTATAGCAACACCATATACCTATAGATCATAAAAAATCATCATGACATGTCCATCAATGTACCTGCCAACTCCTCCAGTACTATCATGCTACCATCAAGTTCCATCAATGCCAACACAAACCGAAACACACCATGGTCCATCAATCTACATCATCATTAGGTTGACATAATTGCATGAACTAAAGAGTTGACATCAATGCCAACACATAGCATCACTGTCAATACAACAATGCTAACCAATATGAACACCAAGCCACATCCATAACACATGCATATGACAAGTATGACCATGACAATGACCTTGTTGACATCAATGCCAACAAACGCCCCCTTTGGCATTGGTGTCGACCTCATCAACATGTGAGGTTGATCTCCATACATCCAAATTGTCTCGAGATTCTATTTCCCTTTGACATCAATGGAAAAGGTTAAACTCCATATTAATAAGAAAAAATAAATGAAGTATATACCAGAGCATACATCTTTACATGGATGAAAAATAATGAATCAAAAATCATCCATGTCTCCAATCATCATTCTCTATCACTCCACATATGAGAAGAAGAAAGTAGTAAATATACCAAACAACATTCAAAGAAACATATCAACCAACAAATACTAGCAGCAAGAGGAAACATGCCAACATAAGGAAACCATAATCAACATATGCATCATCATCATAATATGCAACAATATTCACATGAGGAAACCACACTAATCTCCCCCATAACTCCATAGCAAAAACTACCAAAACATCTCATCACATGAGGCCAAGAACCCCACTGACATAAAATAGTATGAGGCATAACATAAACACCTCCAAGTGGATCGAAATTTCAACAATGTATGGCTGAAGTAAATAGGAAAAAATAAAGAAACCCCTAAACACATGCCATCTCCAAGCTATAGAGATACCAGCTGTTGGGTTGAAATTACTGCTTATGCTTCCGTTGAAAACAATGCTTCCTTTGGAAAGTAGAAGTACCATATGGAATGATACTGTTGCAAATGTTGTCATTGATGGCAAAGGAGTTGGCAAAGGAGGAGCACCTGAGACAACAACAAGGCAAAGAGAGCATGAGACATGAAGCAGAGGCAGTTGCAGAAGGGTCATTGGATTGGAGAGATGAGGAGAGACCCGCAAATAGCTGCATAGAGACCGGGAGGTCTGTAGAGATAGAGTATAGAATAGAAGGCCATTTGTTGGATTAAATCCTGCGGGAAGAATGCCCTCAATCTCTGTAATTAACCGTATGAATGGCTTACGCTTTATAGATTGTTACACAAGAGACAGTGTGATACATGCGCTGTAGTTGTGGTTAATGTATGGTGTGTATCATTGAAGAGAAGAGACATTCAGGTCGAGGATCTGATGTCTGTTGAATGAGCGTAACTTGTTGAATTAAAGTTCTGGCGTTGATTTATTGATGGGTAAATGAATCTATTAAAAGGGAGTAATGTTTCAGAAGATTTCAATTGCTTTTGCATATCAGGCATAAAGGCCAACAAGTATAATCGAAGCACATAGCTGACATGACGCCAATGGAAATCAATGAGCCTGGCCATTTTTGGGCTTCACCACGACAACAGGGCACTGTGCATTATGGACACAATAGTCACTCACACTGCCAAGAAGCGTCCTCTTAAGAGCTCCATATCCATGGCTACCTAACACCAACATGTCAGGATTATACCTTTTGGAAGCATCGCAATGACCTCCCTCGCATCTCCAATGTGAGCCTCTGTCACTGGAGTCACATTTTTGACTTTGCATATTTCCGATGCTTTGGCCCATATCTTCTCTGTAGACTTCTTGATACCATTTTCGAACATCTTCAGCACATCTAACGGCACCATGAAACCTGGGCTTCCAGTTGCAAATGGGGAAATCGGAGAGTGCTGAGCATGAATGAGAATGATTATATCTTGCGATTTAAACACGTTGTCAATAAACAGGTTATGGCGACTCGCGAGGATGGAAAATTGTAGACTATATATACATAAACGGAAAATCCCATATGTTTGAGCGCCTTCGAATTCAGAAGATTTCGGTCTCGTATTTCCATAGGTTTGTCCTCCATCTTTTTTGCTTTTGGAGTTGCGGTTTTGCTTTCGGAGAAGACATATTGGGATCGTGAACAAATGAAGGAAGGAACGGAACCTCGAGCGCAACTGAACGGAACCACGAGGTATGAACAGTAATGGCAGTTTCTGGAGAGAAAACCATGGGTTTCGCGTTAATTTAAAATGGTAAGCTGAATTTGAGTTTTGAACGCGATATATGTTATAGGCTGACATGTGGCCTTAAGTGAGTTGGAGAAACCGCTCTCATCGCGTTCCTATCGCGCGTTAACTGTCAACGGTGAAATCAACGCGATATCGATTTACACCGTCCGATCTGGAGGCTGATTGATCAAAGGGTAGTCGCGTTGCAAGTTACATGGGAGCTATGTCAGGTATGAATCGGGTTTTGTGTGTTGATTCCACGTTTGTTAATGCATTGAATGTGTGGGACCCATGAATCACCCCGCGATATGAAATGCCATTTTAATGTTATAAACCATGGTTGGGTGCTATAGGCGTTGATGTATATGTTTAAAGGCGTCAGACCTTTTTTTTGCATTAAAGTGCTAAGGTCTGAATTATGAACGTGGCTTATTATATGTTTCCTTAGAGGGTTCGTTGAGGGCTTTGTGTATTGGTTCAACTACCATTCGATACATATATATATATATATAAAAAAATAAAAAATAAAAAATAAAAAAAATAAAAAACGATTCATACTCGTTCATATTATGAACCGTTAATCCATTGATTTAGTTGTGGAATGAATCAAGAGTTGAACCCCATAAAATGAAGGTCGAATGTCAATACGGCTTGTGGTGTGGGCTTTAGACAAAAGGTGAATATTTGTTCGAATAGGCAATAAAGCAAAATATAGTCACGGGTGCTATACAAAAGAAACAAAGGTCGTAATATTTGGGAATTATATATCATTAAATATGGGGTTAGAAATTTTGATTTATTTTGGAGTGGTAACGTGTAGAAACCTAATTAAAAGAGAGGGTGAATACTTTTAAGTAGTGGTTGTTATAATAGATGCGTTCAAAGGTAAACAAAATGGAGAGTGAAAGTCAATTTAATTGAGCTCCATGAATCCAATGTAATTCAATTCAATAAAGTGCGTTTATTCAAAGGTTGCCTCCGCGTATGCTTGGAGCATTGAGGTTTATTTTAAATCATACAGAGTTGAATATAAGATCCCATGTCGAATACTGAGATATGAAGTTTAGAACGAGTTGAGTTGGTGATATTTTCCATGGTCGAGCTCAGAAATTATAACTAGAGTGCGGACTAAAAGAAGTGTTGAAGATTAGAATGCAAGGTCAACCTTTTTTTTTTTTTAAAGGGAGAGTTAAGAAAAAAAAAATCACTGTATATGTGATGTGTGGAAACCTGGTCATTTAACCAATGCTAAATATATTGGTCTGAATTGTTCGACTATTGTTTAAGCCATAGATTCTTCAAGGAGGTAAACTTCAGCATAAATTCGAAATTTCTCAGATTGGAAATTGGGTTGAGCACTTAATTGAGTGAAGGTGTACAAGCACGGAAAACTGGAGAACATGCAGAAGACAGTGAGCAGAGTATGCAAAACAATTATATGATAGCTGCAGATACACAATTGCAGTGAATAGCAGAAGAAGGTAGAACAGTTACCTGACAGCAGCAGAAAATACAAAACCAGCAAGCCAAGTGCTGGAAAGAGGACTGAGTGAAATTTATACATGTAACTAAAAATGGGAATGTAAATGTTGTAATTGATTTTTTATTGTTTGTGATGCATTGGCAAGTCTCCGAAGGAAAACAAAACTCCCACTATAATATTGAAATTAATGCATATTGTTATATTTTTTTGAATGAGCGGGTAAAAGAAATGAGAAGGCAGAAGGAAAAGAGGCATGGCTGTCCATTTCAAATTCCCTGAGGAATGCTAACAGTCATAAGGGAATTTATATAAATAATATCACATTCATATGCATAAATAGGTTAGAGAGAGTGAGGTAAGAGAATGCAGAAATGAAACAGTAAGGAAAAGGAGAAGGAGGAGCTGATAGAGAATATGAGAAAATGCTGAGATGATGAACAACAGAAGAGAAGGTACAAAAACAGAGCTGATATCTAAGGTTAATCAGCAAGTGTTTTTCTTTTGAAAGAGTAAGGAAGTTGGAGCTTCCCTATCAAGTTGTAGCTTGATAGATGTCAGTTGTAGTTGATTGAGGTTGGAGCCTCCTGTAGGTTGGTGCCTGTAGAAAATTGATGGGAGTTAGAGCTTCCTTGCAAGTTGTAGCTTGCAGAATTGAGGTAGGAGCCTCCTATGGGTTGGAGCCTACAGAAAATCTATGGTGAGAGGGAGTTGGAGCTTGCCTTTGCATCACAACAATAATAAGATGTGGTTTTCTCCCTTTATGGGTTTCCACTTATCTCTGGTGTCTCTGTGCATGATGTTTATGTGCTGATATGGATTATCTATTCTGCTTAATACTTGTTGCTCACATATTAAGACTGTTAGTACATTATCTAATATGCTTATTAATTGCTGCTCACAAATTAAGATTGCTCACATATTATGTTAATCATGAAATGAAGGTGTTAATAAAGTTTAATGAAAAGTTTTAAAATTCCATGAATGTGTTAAACTGATTCACCCCCCCTCTCAGTTTAACTAAGGGTTCAACAATCGGTATCAGAGTAGGTTCCTTTGGTGTAAGCTTAATAGCTTGAAGGAGATCTGGTTGAGTCATGGACTATCAAAATGTACCTGTGTTAAATACAACAAACTTTCCTGAATGGAGAGATAAGGTTAAAACAAGATTATTGGCTTATGAACCTAAGGTATGGAAGCTTGTATGTGATGGTTACTGCACAGACTCTCCCACGGTGCAAGAACAACATAGGAATTCCAAGGCAAAATGTGTGATATTCAATAGTCTTCATAACAAGGATCTTGAGTTAATAATGGATTTAACCTCTGCAAAAGAAATCTGGGATAGATTGCATTTCATGTATGGAGTAGACTCTAAGGACTGCATTGTCAAGAAAGAGAAGAGACTTAAGAAGAAGAAAAATTCATGTCAACAGGAAAATGTTCAATCAAATGAGGTACCTGCTAGTGTGAATGGAAGTAAGAACCATGAAGAAATTGCAGCTGAGGAAAAAGCCAAATTTAACACAGCCTTGACTGAAATATAAAGATTGAAGAATGAAAAAAAAGACTTGAAGACATTGGTGCAAATATGTGATGAGAAAGAAGATGAAGATAAGAAAGAAATTATTGGCCTGAAGACACAGCTTGAAGAAGCAAAGAAAGTAGAAGACACTCTGCTACAACAAATGAGAGAGAAAAGTCTGGAATGTGAAAAATTGGAAGAAGAAGTAGTGAGCCTGAGAAAGAAATTAGAAAAGGCCCAAAGAGATTTATTAATGAATACACCTCAAATGAAAAGATCTAGACAGTTGGACCAGATTCTAAAGGCTCAAAGGTCACCTCTCATAAAGGCTGGGATAGGATATGAAGGAGAAACCAGCAAGTCCAAGGTTGAAGATAACATGAATGTCATTTTCGTAAAATTTGTAAAGGACAGTGAAGTAGCTCAGCAAATTCCTGCAAAAATAGAATCCAGCAAGAACAGGATTTGTGAATAAAAAAATAGAATCAAGAAACAACATGGTAGGACAGAGAATGAAAGGATGAAACAGTCTGCTGGAAAGGGCTCTCACACTCTTGAATATGAATTGAATAAATTTGGAAGATGTCAAAGGAGGTTCTTTCCTCCTATGAAAAATATCACATGTTTTTCTTGTCACAAGCCTGGACATAGTGCAGCATATTATAAGACAAAGCAAATCTAGTCCAACTAGCCAAGGATGCAGAAAACGAGAAGAACCTCTCAAGCAAGAAAATGGAAAGAACAATCTTTCACTAGGTACACAAATCATTTCCATGGCTATTGTTATGCATGCAATAATTTTGGACATAAATCTGTTGAATGTAAAATGTATTCAAGAAGGGGAACAAAGTACTATACATCAGCTCAAATGTACTTTGACAAAATAAGATGTTATATATGCCTCAAGCTTGGCCACAAAGCAAAGGACTGTAAATTTCCATATATATTAAAGAACTCTAGACAGATGATGGAAACAAGGCAAATAAAACAAAACCATGAATCTAAAAGAAGTGCAGATATTATGATGAACTCCAATAAAGTATGGAAGGAAAAGAGAAAGGGGGAGCCTATTATCTCAATAACATAATGAACCCAGCATAGTCCCAGGGGGAGCTTCTCTAGAAAAAAAAGCAAATATCCAAACAGTGATAAATATAAAGAAACATTCCAGGGGGAGAGCAGTTCATAAATAGTCCCCACAAAAGTAGGCTAAGAAGAGATCCATGAAATCAGAACAGTCATAAGATCAAGAAGTGAAGGGAAAATTACTCTAACAGAGAACTATAGAGGAAGAAGAAGAGAAGGCTCAAGAAGCCTTGGTAGTAAAGAGAGCATCAGCCATGAACAACTAAGAAGACATCAGCACATTAAGTGATGATCACACTGTGCATCGTACTGCTAGAATCAACAATGAAGCACATTAAGAAGGATTAGCAAGAGACGTGCCTATCATCATTTCATTACATCTCTCATCTATGAAAAATCCCCTTGGAGGAATGCAGTTAAGTGAGTAATAAATATTTGAGTAATCAGCCCATGAAGATTCATAGAAAATAAATTGAGGATGCCTTCCATAAGATCTTTGTATTAGAATTGTTGAATTGATTTTTAAAGCAACAATGATTCTGGAGCAGTCTTAGAAAGAAAAATACAGTGACACTTCTATGAACAGAATGACAGAATAAGCAAATGGTAAATGATACCAAGATCAAATTCAGGATATTGATGACTGTTGGTGTGAACAGTGGAAATCTCAATAGTATGAAATTATGAAGGTGATATTAACTATGGGTTTATGTGAAAACTGAAGTGAAATATCTGCATGGTTTATTAAAGAAGTATAACTTGGTATTTGATACAAGTAGCATGCCTATTGACAGTATACCAAATGGAGCAGTGGAATGGTACAGGTCCTTAGGATCATAGGATTAAGGAAAAAGAACATCAAGGCAGTATATCCAGCGTTTTCTACACTATTCAAGCATGAAAAAAAAGAGAGTTAAAGGATCAGTATTTTGTTTACAATTGAAGAAATTATTTTGAGCATTGAAGCAGTATCTCTTTCTATATATTTGCATGCCTTTCTGAAGTCAGTACACACACACACACACACACATATATATATATATCAGGCCTTTCTCTTGAAATCAGTCATAACACCGTGTGAAGTCTATTTGCTGAGAGTTCAATCAAATATCTTGAGTATGTTTTGGTTGTAAATCATCATGACAGAATAGTTGTGTCAATCTAACAATTGAAGCTCAAAAGTTTGTTATTGATTCATCTCAAGCATACTTTAGCATAAAAGATTAGCTGATATTTCACCATTTAAAGAGAGAGTGATCATTGACATACATACCCCTTATGTCATAAATAAATTTCATGGTTGATAAGTGAGATTGACTAATACACCGAATTTATCTAGCCTCAAGGGTTTGTGTTTAAAGAATAGTGTGCAAGCAGTAAAAGTCATTTGGTCTCTTAGATTGAAAGATATCATCTAATCTCACAATAATTTGTAAACTCTGGCTTAATTCATTGATCACATCAGCAACAAGGACCCTTTAGCCGTTAAGTGTAATATCATTATCAGCATCCTAGCTCATAACACCACCAACAGGCAGGAAAGGTGTACTACAGAAATAGAAGATATATTGGCTCCATCACAATTGAACATATGTTATACTGTAGATGTGCATTGCAGAAAAAGACTTACTCCATCTATAACCTTCCTCGATAAATACGCATCAGAGATGAAGACTATAATATAGACTGAAGTATAGCTGAAGCAAGCTTGATATGTCACATGAAGCATTCATAATCTTTAAGGTTTGATCCAATAATGCATTTATGATTAGATAAGGCTGGTACAATATGTTCTATAAAACATCATTATCCTCACTTTCAGCCTTATACTAGTGAAAGGAGATTGTGCTTTGGATTGTATCAATTTACAGTGTATCAAGTGCAATAATCCTCAAAGTGTTCTCTCAACAATTCTAGTACACCAGTCTGGAGCAGCATGGTACAAATTCAAAAGAAGAGGGCCTAAACACAAATCAAATAGAGGAAATGCAAAGATAGCATCCACACTGGGAGATCTACAACCCTTTTCCATTGATGTCAAAGGGGGAGGAAAAGCAAGAAAAACGAGCAAGGGATATGTTGCCATTAATGCCAAAGGGGGAGACTGTTGGAAATGTTGTCATTGATGGCAAAGGAGGAGCACCTGAGACAACAACAAGGCAAAGAGAGCATGATACATGAAGCAAAGGCAGTTATAGAAGGGTCATTGGATTGGAGAGCTGAGGAGAGACTTGCAAATAGCTGCATAGAGACCGGGAGGTCTGTAGAGATAGAGTATAGAATAGAAGGCCATTTGTTGGATTAAATCCTGTGGGAAGAATGCCCTCATTCTCTATAGTTAACCGTATGAATGGCTTACGCTTTATATACTATTACACAAGAGACAGTGTGATACATGCGTTGTAGTTGGGGTTAATGTATGGTGTGTATCATTGGAGAGAAGAGACATTCAGGTCGAGGATCTGATGTCTGTTGAATGAGCGTAACTTGTTGAATTAAAGTTCTGGCGTTGATTTATTGATGGGTAAATGAATCTATTAAAAGGGAGTAATGTTTCAGAATATTTCAATTGCTTTTGCATATCAGGCATAAAGGCCAACAAGTATAATCGAAGCACATAGCTAACATGACACCAATGGAAATCAATGAGCCTGGCCATTTTTGGGCTTCACCACGACAACAGGGCACTGTACATTGTGGACACAATAGTCACTCACACTGCTAAGAAGCATCCTCTTAAGAGCTCCATATCCATGGCTACCTAACACCAACATGTCAAGATTATACCTTTTGGAAGCATTGCAATGACCTCCCTCGCATCTCCAATGTGAGCCTCTGTCACTGGAGTCACATTTTTTACTTTGCATATTTCCGATGCTTTGGCCCATATCTTCTCTGTAGACTTCTTGATACCATTTTCAAACATCTTCAGCACATCTAACGGCACCATGAGACCTGGGCTTCCAGTTACAAATGGGTAAATCAGAGAGCGCTGAGCATGAATGAGAATGATTCTATCCTGGGATTTAAACACGTTGTCAATAAACAGGTTATGACGACTCGCGAGGATGGAAAATTGTAGACTATATATACATAAATGGAAAAGCCCATATGTTTGAGTGCCTTCGAATTCAGAAGATTCTGGTCTCGTATTTCCGCGGGTTTGTCCTCCACTTGTTTTGCTTTTGGAGTTGCGGTTTTGCTTTCGGAGAAGACATATTGGGATCGTGAACAAATGAAGGAAGGAATAGAACCTCGAGCACAACTGAACAGAACCATGAGGTATGAATAGTAATGGCAGTTTCTCGAGAGAAAACCGTGGGTTTCGCATTAATTTAAAATGGTAAGCTGAATTTGAGTTTTGAACGCGATATATGTTATAGGTCGACACGTGGCATTAAGCGGGTTGGAGAAACCGCTCTCATCACGTGCCTATCGCGCGTTAACTGTCAACGGTGAAATCAACGCGATATCGATGTACGCCGTCCGATATGGAGGCTAATTGATCGAAGGGTAGTCGCGTCGCAAGTTACATGGGAGATAAGTCAGGTATGAATCGAGTTTTGTGTGTTGATTCCACGTTTTTTAATGCATTGAATGTGTGGGAACCATGAATCACCCCGCGATATGAAATGCCATGTTAATGTTATAAACCATGGTTGGGTGTTATAGGCGCTGATGTATATGTTTAAAGGCGTTGGACCTTTTTTTGTATTAAAGTGCTAAGGTCTGAAATATGAACGTGGCTTATTATATGTTGCCTTAGAGGGTTCGTTGAGGGCTTTGTGTATTGGTTCAACTACCATTCGATACATATAAAAAATTAAAAAAACGGTTCATACTCATTCATATTATGAATCGTTAATCCATTGATTTAGTTGTGGAATGAATCAAGAGTTGAACCCCATAAAATGAAGGTCGAAGGTCAATATGGCTTGTGGTGCGGGCTTTAAAAAAAAGGTGAATATTTGTTCGAATAGGAAATAAAGCGAAATATAGTCCCGGGCGCTATACAAAAGAAACAAAGGTCGTAATATTTGGGAATTATATATCATTAAATATGGGGTTTGAAATGTTGATTTATTTTGGAGCGGTAACATGTCGAAACCTAATTAAAAGAGAGGGCGAATACTTTTAAGTAGTGGTTGTTATAATAGATGCGTTCAAAGGTGAACAAAATGGAGAGCGAAAGTCAATTTAATTGAGCTCCGTGAATCCAATGTAATTCAATTCAATAAAGTGGGTTTATTCAAAGGTTGCCTCAGTGTATTCTTGGAGCATTGAGGTTTATTTTAAATCATATAGAGTGAATATAAGATCCCAAGTCAAAGACTGAGATATGAAGTTTAGAACGAGTTGAGTTGGTGATATTTTCCATGGTCAAGCTTAGAAATTATAACTAGAGTGCGGACTAAAAGAAGCGTTGAAGATTAGAATGCAAGGTCAACCTTTTTTTTTTTTAAAGGGAGAGTTAAGAAAAAAAATTCACCGTATATGTGATGTGTGGAAACCTGGTCATTTAACCAATGCTAAATATATTGGTCCGAATTTTTTGACTATGGTTTAAGCCATAGATTCTTCAAGGAGGTAAACTTCAGCATAAATTCAAAATTGCTCAGATTGGAAATTGGGTTGAGCACTAAATTGAGTGCAGGTGTACAAGCGCGGAAAAATGGAGAACATGCAGAAGACAGTGAACAGAGTATGCAAAAAAGTTATATGACAGCTATAGATACACAATTGCAGTGAATAGCAGAAGAAGGCAAAATAGTTATCTAACAGCAGCAAAAAAGACAAAACCAACAAGCCAAGTGCTGGAAAGAGGACTGAGTGAAATTTATGCATGTAACTGAAAATGGGAATGTAAATGTTGTAATTGATTTTTTATTGTTTGTGATGCATTGGAAAGTCTCCGGAGGAAAACAAAACTCCCACTGTAATATTGAAATTAATGCATATTGTTACATTTTTTTGAATGAGCGGGTAAAAGAAATGATAAGGCAGAAGGCAAAGAGGCATGGCTGTCCATTTCAAATTCCCTGAGGAATGCTAACAGTCATAAGGGAATTTCTATAAATAATATCACATTGATATGCATAAAGAGGTTAGATAGAGTGAGGTAAGAGAATGCAGAGATGAAACAGTAAGGCAGAGGAGGAGGAACTGATAGAGAATATGAGAAGATGTTGAGATGATGCGGGTCAGATATGAGGGCTGATGAACAACAGAAAAGAAGGTACAAAACAGAGTTGATATCTAAGTTAAATCAGCAAGTGTTTTTCTTTTGAAAGAGTAAGGAAGTTGGAGCATCCCTATCAAGTTGTAGCTTGATAGATGTCAGTTGTAGCTGACTGAGGTTGGAGCCTCTTGTAGGTTGGTGCCTGCAGAAAATTGATGTGAGTTGGAGCTTCCTTGCAAGTTGTAGCTTGCAGAATTGAGGTAGGAGCCTTCTGTGGGTTGGAGCCTACAGAAAATCTATGGTGAGAGGGAGTTGGATCTTGCCTTTGCATCACAACAATAATAAGATGTGGTTTTCTCCCTTTATGGGTTTCCACTTATATCTGGTGTCTCTGTGCATGATGTTTATGTGCTGATATGGTTTATTTGTTCTGCTTAATACTTGTTGCTCACATATTAAGACTGTTATTACATTATCTAATCTGCTTATTAATTGCTGCTCACAAATTAAGATTTCTCACATATTATGTTAATCATGAAATGAAGGTGTTAATAAAGTTTAATGAAAAGTTTTAAAAGTCCATGAATGTGTTAAACTGATTCACCCCTCCTCTCAGTTTAACTAAGGGTTCAACAGATACTCCACATGAACATGAATCAAATGACATATACATGATAAATACATGGATTTAGTAGTGATAAAAATACATCATACATGAATATTACATGACCTCATGACTCATGGCTAAAATATCCAAATCATAGTACAATATAAGTACATGGCTCCATGAGCATATTACATGGATTTATAAATAAATTCATTGCTGCTATGATCATACTCTATGGACCAATGAATCAAATACATAATACATCATAAAAATTATATCATCATTATCCCGTACATGTGGCCGCAATATG
This sequence comes from Pinus albicaulis, assembly GCA_034641835.2. Lineage (NCBI taxonomy): Eukaryota > Viridiplantae > Streptophyta > Pinopsida > Pinales > Pinaceae > Pinus > Pinus albicaulis. The sequence goes on along the minus strand of CM076573.1, from coordinate 484,239,465 downwards.
ACACCATATGAATCTTCCATAACAAGCCTATCACCATGAAGACTCAACAACTATTGACTAGACTTAATACCATCACAAAATGATGAAACAATAGTAAATACATGGTTGTAATAAACTACATATGAAAACCTATACATGGTTGGTCGATGTCTCATGTCATCACAATACATCCTGGATTCGTGATCATAATCTATGCATGGATGCATAAATTTTCAACTAGATTTTAGTGGAAACCAAAAGCATATACATGGATGAAAAAATGGGCTCTTTTTCACTCATGAATACATATGTAAAGCTTCCACAAATGACTGAGTGAAAATAATAATAAAATGCTAAATAATCTGGGAAAAATATCATACCATGCATAACTTCCCCTGAGCTTAATATACCTCCAATAGATAGGATGATCCTATGTACTTGAATGTGCATGAGGTTGAAAATAACTCATCATACGCTGATGCAAACTCCATCATACGCTCCCCTTGATTTTATGCACCTCTCATGATCTGCAATACTCTACGAATATGCATGGAATAACCATGGACTGCACAAGGGATTCTCTTCACTACTTGAAGAGGTGTTGCTCCTTTCTCCACACGGTCTTAGGCTGCTTCTTCTCTTCCTTAACTTTCTTCTTGCCTTCCTTCACTTGATTCCTTTATTGCTTCACTGATTTTGTGCTAGATCCTCTTTGTTTTTGTTGCTTCTGACAATTTTTTCTTGAGTAACGGGGCAACAAACAATCTCTTTCCATATGGCCAAATCTATAGAAAATATAGCACTCCACATGGCTAAGATATGAAGTAAGAGGATCAAATGTCCTATTGTTCATTCCATATCTAAACCATGCATGAAATGTGTCTCTCCTATAACGGTTAGACTTGCAATATATTTCCTTATGGCCAAACAAGTAGCATGAGTAACAATAACCATAAAAATCACAAGTATACATGTTGACCATTCTCCTTGGCTACTGATATTGCTAGAATCTCTGTCGATATGGTCTATACGTTTTGCTCCAACTATTTGCTGCAACATGCCCAAACTTGTGACAATTGTAACATTCTACATTGTGCACAAAAGGAACAAAAGGACTTTTATTCCTTTGAAATTTTACAAATATGTCACAATCATCTCTAGGAGCAAAAGATATTCTGAATGTAGGAGCTCCTTGAGATTTTCTTCTCTTCTGTTGGTTTTGATTATTTTTCTACTACTGGTTCTTTTGGTTACTATTATGTTGTTGGATTTTCTTCTTGTTTCCTTGGATCTCACTTTTTCTTCTGGTATTGTTTGCTACAGGTTTCTTGGGTTCTTCTTTGGTGTTTTTTCCTGCATGCAAACTAGACTCATTCTTTTGAAATCCAAGACCAGATTTATCCATTAGTGATCTTTGGATCTCAAGAAAATTATCCAAGGCTATTGTACTATTCTCCATCTTCCATTTTTTTTTTTTCTTAAGGAAACAAGTTCAATGTCTGATTTATCAACCTATATTTCCTTCCCTTGAAAAATTTTCCTCATAACTTCCCCTAGGAAGATGAATCTTTTGTGGTTGAAATTTATTATTTTGAAGGCCATTCCTTTTATGAACTTGATTCATTTTTTTCTTTCCCATTCTTTAAAAAAAGTTCAAATTTTGCCAAAAAATCCTAGATCTACTCTCCAACGGTAAAGCTACAACCAAGAGCCCCACTATGATACCAATCGTTGGAAACCTTTGAGCACTATTTAGAGGGTGGCGGGGGGGGGGGTGAATTTGTAGTGTGATCTATATACAATTTTTTCCTTTTATTAACTTCACTTACTGAATCACATACATTTGTTATCAACAACTCATTAAACATTAGCAGATCTATGCATAAATCATAAGAATCAAATAAACCATATGAGCAACATAACCATGAAAAATAACTCAATAAAGCATAAATACACAACACACAATATATCTGGTGGAAAACCATTCACCAAGAAAAAAACCACCCTTACTATTTATTCTCTACTCTGAATTTATATTATGTCAAGCAATTGGTCTTTTACATAGTGTGTTGACTCACATCAACATGAAGACTCGACCTCATATGAAAATTCCAATACCGATCGACTAGGATACTTGATACTACTTGATCAGCTCTGAATACTTTGTTCTCTACATATTTCTATGGACTACCATCCACTAAAGCCCACCACAATAAGTCAATCCTCACCCAAAAACCAGTGGAATATCCAACCACCATTGGATTGAGAAAATTCGTCCTTTCGTTGAAGCTTCGAATTCACTACTCCATCTCCATGAAGTCACTTCGCCTCACCACTATGCGAACCTCTTAATTGTATTTTTAAAATGGATCCAAATATACTATGTTTAACTAGAAATTATACCTTCATACATGCTCTCATTACCAAGATCTCATCATTAAATCAATATAAAAACAATGCACAAAATATGCGCTCTCTAATAGAAAAATTGTGGCCACACATATCTGAATACAATCAAACCCTCCTGCAAAACAAGTGTGAGATAATCACCAACATATGCTTCAGCATCATACAACACTCTCCAATCAATATCTACATGAGAAACTCCAAATCTGATCTATTCACAACATGCTTCATATATGCTCCATTATCTACCATTAACACTCATGTACTGAATCATATAGGGTCTCCAATATTTCTAAAGAATAATATACTTCATTGATACCTTCTCACTCACAACTATCATCAATTAGTCCTAAGCTCCAATATTAAGTATATAAAACATGTAGGGAGAAATTGAGCTTGGGGCTAGGATCAAAGGTGCACAAATTGGACCAAATCAATCCACTAAGTCACTACTAGTGCACTAAATGCATTCACATCATGAGAGGACCTTTTCATATAATTTGTGACCTTCTTCACTAATTCTGGAAGACTATGTGAATTTCCAAGCTAATTTACTTCTGAACAATGTGAGGAATGCAAAGGAAATCTCATAAAAATTCATAATCGCTCCCTTATCACTTTCATGCATGAAACTTTAGCCTTTTGGAGCTATAACTGCTCCCTTAATCCCACCTCCATGTGACTATATAATTCCAGTCGCTCCCATTAAAACTTATTTGCATGCGACTATGGCTAGAAGTGAGGGAAACCATCAGTCCTTTAGCTCAGGACCTATGCCATCTATTTCACCCTCTTCTTTAGCTCATGCACATGTCTCCAAACCTCTTATATAGCTTCTGAAACTTCTACAAGTGGATCAAACAAGCCTCCCAAGTGTCACTTCCAAGTTTAACTAGAAGGGCCAACAAACAAGGTTGGAAAGTATTCCAACAAATCCTCCACTCTCCATCTGACCTCTCAACATGATGCAACACTTTTGAATCACCTCCATAACCTTATTATCACATCATTAATCTATCACATCACTACTACAATTCATTCTCATAGAAATATACATAAAGACCTAATGAGGACTTAGTTGAAAACTCAACTAGTGTGCCATCAACTATCTCTAACACATGTATATCAATATGATAAAATGTAGCAACACCATCTACCTATAGCATCATAAAAAATCACCATGATATGTCCATCAATGCACATGAAAATTCCTCCAAGAAAATCATGCTACTATCAAGCTCCATCAATGCCAACACATCTCGATACACACCATATTCCATCAATCTACATCATCATGAGGTTGACATAAATGCATGACCTCAAGAGTTGACATAAATGCCACCACATGCCATCACTGTTAATACATCAATGCCAACCAATATGGCCACCAAGCCACATCCATCACAAATTCATATGACAAGACCATGACCATGACCTTGTTGACATTAATTCCAACACAACAATTCCAACATGGAAGAACTTACCTTCTAAATATTCCACATCGGAAGATGAGAATTTTATACAGAAGCATCCATGACTACTCAAACATTTTTTGAAGGGGAGGGGGATTTTATGTCCCTATAATTCTACTATATCCCATTTATTGTTATTGTTAGTGAACTTCCATTATTTTTATGTTATTGTAGACCCCTTATTGTTATTATTGTGCCTCGTAGAAGCCCACTATTGTTATTATTTCCCTTGCATTATTATTTCTATGTAGCCTTTGATTATATTGTGACCCCTTAGACTCCTATATATACCATGTATTTTTTCTCATTTGTATCATCCAATAATTGTTCCTTTGTGTGATGTAAAGGAGGTTTCCCCCTCGAAGAGGCTAATTTTCAAGTCATTGATCTATCTTTTCTTCTATTTTGTGATCTAGTTGCATAACACAAAAATTACCTTACTCCACTAAAATGTAGACTCGAGGTTCATTTATTGGTAAATCTAATCGGTTCAAATTGTAGATTGTTTATTTAATTATTTTAAACACTTTTTCATTGTTACAACATTCTAAGTTTTGATTCGAATTTCCTAATGTGAAAGTTGTGTATGGGAAACATAGTTATGTAGGATATTTGTTAGACATGATGCAAGGTTATATCCTAAGGTCATGAATTTTCCAACCATGTACCATTTCAAATTTCATTTCCAAGAGTGTAATTGGTTTGGTTGGGAGTGCATATTTGTTAGGACTATTATCATTGCTAGATATGATCAATTGATATTCCAAAAAACTTGAAATTTAGTGTATAACATTTCCTTTATGCAAAATACTATGATATGTTGCATAAAATGGTTTTATATTTAGGTTGGAATGATCATTATTGCACAGTCAATTAAGTATAGGTCATGGTGTGCATTTATTTGAGGCACACAAACCTTGACTTTAACCCTATGAAATCGATCCAATTTGGCATATTCTTTCACAACATAAAATTATATGTGAAAATTTGAGTTATTTATGAGTATAAAAGCACTTTGAAAGTTGAATCATTCAATTTGGCCTTGAAATGAAGGTCGTGCATGCATTTTTGTGAAACAAGAAAAAAATGCCCTGCTTCACTAAGATGCATGCCCAAACTTCATTTATTGGTCATTATGATTGTTTCAAATTGTAGAGTGTTTATTTAATTATCTTACACACTTTTGAATTATTATATGTTTACTTTAACCCTTAAATAATTATGCTTCAGATTTCATACAACATTCCAAGTTTTTCTTCAATTTGCATTATGTGAAAGTTTTGTATAGGTTTTTCTTTAGTTTTTTCTTGGGAAAAACAATTGTCCTTTTAATTCAAAAAAATAGTTCCAACACTTCACATCAATTGTCAATCGGGGTAGGTTTTTTTATTGCAAGGCTATTACGCAAAACATATGCAAGGGGAAATCTTGAATAGTGCTAATGAATATTAAACTCAACCATTGTAATCACACTCTCAACAACTCAACACTCTAGTTGTTACATTCTCAAACCTTGTGCGAATTCTCAAGGAATAAACACACAATGCAGAATAAAACCACTCTGTCACACTATCACTATTATTCAGAAAAGAAGAGCACTCTTGGAAACCATTCTCTCAGCAAATGTTGAAACACACATTCAAATTAAATGAACACACCATCAAACTTTAACATGAATTAAATAACTTTCACACTAAGAAATGGATCATTCTAGGAACTACGCTATTACACAATAAATTATTTAGAAGTATGTAATCATTAAAAGCATGAACACGACTAATAATAACAATAACACTACACACAAAAAAAGCTATTAAACAAAAAGGTATGGTGCCACCAATTATTGAGATTGCATTAATGAAATATACGAGATTACAATGTTGGTGCTCTCCCCCTCTATCATTGTCTATCTATTTATATATGTCTATCACGTGTGTACAAGGAGTACACCTCTTTATAATTTCATATTGAAATGGTAAGATCATCATGAGAATATCTCAATTCTCATGTGATCTAATTTGAGAATACACATTAAAAATTTGATAAAAATTTCCAAGGTTAGGACAAATTTATAACAACTTTTCCAAATTAAAATAATTATCAATAAAAAATCATAACTATTTCAACTACACTTTCCATTAACTTCTCCTTTGATAGTAAAAATATATTATGACTAGATTATTTCCAAATTTATCTTCATAACTAATTGAAGGATTTTAGCACATCCAAAACAGATCTTCATGTGAAACAACAATTCTTAGCGAGTCCTTTTCATGTCCTTTGTGAGGAAAAATGGAAAGTGTAATCTTGCAACAATAGCTACACATACCACAAACCCTATAACAACCCAATTGTCAGTTTTACGAGAAAAGTATCCTAAAACAATAGTTTTCATGCCAAATTATAAGTAGAAGTGGACCATAAGGATGGAATATAAAAGAAAATTACCTAGGTTGATAATGGTTGTTACAGTGAGAGAGTATGGTATCAATAATAAAAAAATGTAAAGAGTACGATTCCTGTGTAAAAACAACATGAGTCAACATTTTCTTATGGAACAATGGTTTGGAGTTATTCATCTTAATATCCAACTTGAATTCCAACCAAAATAGTGGTTGGCTTTTCATAACCTGCTTCCTTCAGCACTTCCTTACATCCATCACATAATCTCATTGACAATACTTCTGCCAATTTTCCCAAGGTTTCTAATTCATTTTGTTTTATAGATGTTGACGGTGTTGGAAATCCATCAACCAAGGGGGTATCCCAGTATGAAGTCCCAATTGTAACTCACACCATTTAGAGTAGGAACCCAAACTGAAAATACAATTGGTTTCCATTACTCTTAGGAATATTCCTTAGCAGCAATTATTAACATAAGAGATTATACAAACAATCTTTGAAACAAGAAAGTAAGTTAACACTGTGAGGCATACAATTTCAATGTATATAAGGTGATTTCACGACAAGGAAAGAGGAGTGAGCCTCTAGAAGAAAAGTAATAGAACCATCCTAAAAGAGACACATAAGATCATAATAAGATCACTAGTTAAATTTCAAAGTAGTTCATAAGACAACAATGATCATAAAAGAAACTACAATTCACATTCAATAAGATACATACAAAATCCAAAGAAATATTTCATTTTCATTAGTATGTGTTAACATAAACATACACTATAAACAATTAAATAATAGTCTCACAATCATTCATGACATATGCATGAAAGTATGGCGACTCTGAGAGATTCATATATTAAGTGAAAGTCCCAAGATATATAATTACAATGCTGCCACAATAGCCCCAATAGTGGAACATTAAGTCACCACTTTCTCCTCCAAATAATGATCTTCTCTCTTATTCCAATCTAGAGAAGCCAAGGGGAGAAGTCAAAAGTCCTAAAATCAATTTTTCTTGAGCTATGATGGTGTATTTATAAAAAATGATGTAACTCTCCACCTCCCATGTGTATCTTGAAGTCCTTCATAAATCTTCAGCTTCTACGATGACTTTTCGAATTCCTACATAACCTTTGATCTTCTATATGGATTTAGAACTTTGTAGTGTCTTTTCACATTCCATGTGGGAACCTTGGTCTTCAACACATTTTACATTTTCTCATTCTTGAAAATACAATAATTATATTCCACAAATGATATGGCAATATACATTGACACATATGACTTTGTGATGACACTTGGACTTATCCATGACTTGAAATTGATGACATGGAACTTCATTGTGATGTGTCCAGGCCAAGCCTTGTTACTATGGATTTTACTTCTTGTTGATGGATATTTTCTTTTCTGTCATCTTAACCATACAAAGGGTCTAGATGAGCGTCAAAACCTTCCAAGACCTCATGAGTTTCCACCATTCTCTCATGGTCCAAAATTTCTTCATGTCTTCATATGGTTCTTTTAGTTATTCTTATCTGCAAGTGCTCTCTTTTAGCCTATTATTGATGACCTCCATTATATATTCATGATAAGTATTTCATGTGTTTCATCTTCATCCTCCCATAGCTTGGATTATATGGAGTATTCCTTGTGATTTTGATATTCAATCTTCCATCATGATCTTGTGTCCCTTCATATTCTTGCTTGTTAGTCTCTTTGTCTCTTCAACTTCATAAGTGTGTTTTCGAAATATTTCCTTGGAATCCTCCTTGAGAATCATCCTTTCATGTCAATATACAGTACCTCTAGATTAAATTCACTCACGACAAGACAACATTAATATGGAAATATCCTAGAATAACCTCTTCATGCAATTCATTGATTGAACCCAAGACTCAGTGAAGGATTGAGGAGGATTATTAGGGATTGCATAGTGCACAATTATAGAAGGAAATGATGTATTTCTAGTCACTGTGACTATGCAATGTGCAATGGTTGAGGGATTGGGAGACAAAACTATGTTGTTGAGGGAGAGAATGACATAACAAGGTAGATCAATTGCCCACTGTGATTGCACAATGTGCATATCAGGGAAGGCTGAGCCAGATGATTGCATAGTTCCATATGTTAGGGAGGCAATGAGGACTGATTTTTTATTGAGAATATGAAATTAGCAGTGGAATACTAGTTTGGAGAGATAATTATGCATTTTCCAAGGACAAGAGGCAGAGAATGAGCATTGCAACTATGCAATGCACAGTCCTTGGTGATAATGACCGCATAGTGCACAATTCCATAAGGAAAGGGTGCTTCATTGTGACTTAATACTATGTAATGCATAGTTCCAAGATGGATAAAAGTTCAGTAAGTTGCAAAGACAATGAAAGATCTAAAAAATACTAAGTGTAGGATCAATTACATAAAAGAGAACAAGATAAGAAAACGAGTCCCAAAACGAAGAAAAATATCACTAAGATAACATCAAAACAAGCCAAAGGAATTTTTAGTACCCAAAATAAACATGCATACTTTGAAATGACTACAAAGCGGCACTTATTTCTAAGTGCGATTGTTTAAACGTCACTTTGCGACACTTAGAATACAAGTTATGGTAGGCGTTTTGACTGTCACCAGAAAGTGCGGTGAGTTGTGGGAGAGTGTATAGCACATATCATTATGATATATATGATCAAATAATGTAGATAAGTGCACTATAGATGCCTCTAGTAATGCGCTAAAGTGTGACACATGTAGGTCTGCAATTAGTTAAGTAACACTTGTGAAAGTAAAAAAAAGTGAAAAAAACACTTGCAAAAGCTAAAGAAAGTGAAAGCAACACATGATAAAGCGAAGAAAAAGAAAAAAAAATACTTGTTAAATTTAAAGAAAGAAAAAATGATAGTCGCAAAAGCAAAAGTGACACTTATGAAAGTAAAATTGCGCAAAAGCGACTGTTGAAAAAACTCACTAGAATGATGATACAATTGCAATTAGGAGTGAGAAATATTGTTAGTTAAGGTTGTGCTTGACTATCGACATGGATTTCATAGTTACTGTTATTATTAATTGCACAAACACTGCCATTAGAAACTGCACAATGAATAGGGGTTGTGCAATGTATACCACTGAGAACTATGCAATAAATATCTCTAAGCACTGTATAGACACTATTTCAAAGGACTATGCAAGAATTATCTTTAAGGATTGCATAATGCTTGTTATCAGAGATAGATACTAATTTCTAAGCTTGCATATGAAATTTGCAATTACGAATACATCAAAGGATAATCATGTGCAAACAAGTTACTATGACAATTTGGATCAACCAATAATGAACTTCACATGAAAAACTTGAGGTGATAGATCATGAGATCATCAATAGGCTCCAAAATTTAAGTGTGAGTAAATTTTTGGAGGGTGTTTGTCACAATGACAACACTTGGCGACACACTAATAGAACTCTAGCTTCTCTATTTAGGCTTAGATTTATGCACAAAGTCTAGTCTTTCAGGAAGTATTGATTCACCATGTATATTACCTTAGCTTCCCCATTTATATTGGTTATGGATATAGTCTCTTTTATCCAATTTCTCGACTAAACACATTTACAAGGATTTCCATATCTTAATTGTTTCAATATGGGAGAAGGATAGCATATATCCATGAGTTTAATATGATCAAAGTTTATTTCCATGTCCGGTGTTTCTCCGTTGCTAGCAGGCCTGTTCAGTACCCCAAAGGAGTCACTATAAGAAAACAAACTTTGATTCAATTCCAACAAGCTTTTTCAGTACCTCGATGATGTTGCTTGCTTCACCTCCCTACGTAGGATGCCTTTCTGTTCTTTCACCCTTTATTTATTTTAAATATTCTCATTGGAATTTTATCATTGTCTATATCGCCAGGGCAGAAGAGGTATCCTAAATTATTGTGAGGAAGAGATGTTATTTTTTCAGAGACTTTTATATAGTTCTGAAATTAATATGCTCACTCTTATTTTTCTCCTTTCCCTTCTCTACTGGATTGGATCAGCGAGAAAAACACCTTGAAATATCATAACGAGTTAAGGAGTTAAGACACTCAAATATTTATGGGAATTATTTTTTTCTTATGGATCTTTGTTTGAATAAATCATATTTTCCATTCATACATGATTGAATTTAAAAAATATGTAGGCCCTAACAAAGAAAAGGTAGACATATTAGCCAATAGTTTCTCATCATCACAATTTCCTTTTCAAAACTTTGCCACACTGTTCTCTTGAGCTAGACAAGGGAAACTCTCATGCATGGTATTTAAAAAAAAAACGAAAGAAAAGACATAAAAAAAACATAACAAGATCAAAATAATAAAGGAAAGGAAATACTGAACTGGAAAGAAGCATGCGAGGCCAAAGCGAGAAAAAAAATAAAATACTAAAAGGAGAGAAAATGTAGGGTGAATGCAGTGCAAATAAAAGGTAAAATTCGGCTACTCCTACTCCTAATCTAATCAACTAGAAGGTTAGGGATAAGTGAAGTGAAATTTCCAATGTAACCATGCAAATTTCTCCCAACCAATAAACTAAAAGATCTAAACAATTGAAAACCATGTGAAACAATGTACAAAAATAAAGATGTTTACCTGAGTTACCTGTACATAAAGATGAGGGTCAAGGTTGTAAGCATAAAGGTGTGCTTTATAAGCTCTCTCTATCTAAATTTCAAGATTACCACAATATATGGTATGATTAACATGAATACCTTGAAGACATCTCTCAAACATACATCCATACATGCCAAGCCCAAGAAAACATTGGAATGTGTTGTTAGCAATTAAACTTGTCAGATATTATTCCTCTAACCAATTAGAAATTGGATTGTGAAAAACATTAGCTTCAAAAGGTTGAGATTCGTGCAAATATAGGAATTTAATCATCAAATCCATATTATGAGAATGATTAGGTGGGGATAACATAAACTGTTCTCTCTCAGACACTTTACCAAGACTACATAGACCTAACATAACCATTAGAAAACATTGAAGTGCCCTGGAAAATTCATAGGTTTCTAAACAATAAAGAGATGAATCATATACTAACCAAAAACTTTCATCAGGTAAGTTGATGGAAAAATAATTTATAAGATGAAAATTTTTGAATCCATTATATTGATCGAATGTGACCGACGATATATGATGTGTTCCATTATTTAGAGGTAAGGATGTGTTGATTCGAGAGATTCCAAAAGAACTTCAAGTTGAAAATTCTTCCCCTTTGTGTGAAAATGATTGGAAATTATTAGTTCTTCTTTTCCAATGTAGGAGATCTTCATTTCGCATCCAACAATCCGAAAACTATTTAAGATACAATTAATGGTAAAACTAGGTTGATCAAAGATTAAAAAAAATCGAGTCAAATCAGATAAACCATTGATATCATCTTGAAGGATTAGGTTCACCATAAGATGTGAAAAATTGACCTAGAATTATGATGATCAATTATGCTAGTAAAATTATCAACACCAAAAAGGTAAGAAGTTGATCATTCACTGAAAGATTCAACATAGAGCCATCTTGCAGTGAGTGATATTTGTCTTAATAGTTACAATGATAGGCTTCAAAACAAAGTCCATATGAGAAAGATATGCATTCCAACACTAGGTCTGATTCAAGGGATTCACATTAAGGATAATTAACCAAACATGAAAATTTTATCTGATCAAAATATATATCCTGAGGATTAGGAAGTTTAACTTGAAAATTCCAATAATCCTCTAAGGCATGGATCCAATCTATTCATGGATCTTGTTAGGGTTGTGAGAACCTGGCATAACCATTAGTGAAAGCTAAAGTGCCTAAACTCCCAAACAAGTCCCTGAACTTTTAGGTGGTGGATCATCATACTTGGGTGGCTTATAAAGATCAACATGTAGGTACATACGACTATCATCAAATGTGTCAATGGAAACTTTTTTTATGTCATTGATTTAATCTGATTTATCATTTAGCATATGACACTCTTGATAGATAAAGAATTTGGATACATCAATTGGAGAACATGCTTTCATATTTAAAGTTGGTGCATCTTCCTCCTGACCAATGAGAGATTTATGATTAAACAAATCATGAACAATGGATTTAATCTCTTCATCATCTAATTATGAAACCACACCATCCTATACCAATTTTTCAATAATGGTCAAAAAAATAAGGATCTGGTATAAAAAAATCATCGAACACATCTAGGTAAAATTAATAGTGTGTTAGAGGTGAAAAAATATGAGAAGAGTTAGGAGGAGAATTTTCATTTGCAACTAAATTTGATTCAAAATTCAAATATTGCATACTCATATCAACTTGCAATAATGGTGAATCAACATAATCTTCGACAAGATAATGGTCAAAGAATGGAATATCTTTGTGGTTATGGGATTGGAATTTCTCTTCTTCAATAGGATATATAAAGCTTCAAAAACCAGACCATATGATTTTCCTGGTTTAATATCTAAATATCTATGGACCAAAGGAACTTAAAGATCATCCCATTCTACAACTAGAGATTGCAAACCACTCAAATCAAATTGTAGGTATAATTCATCCAAAGAAAAGAAAATATCATTTAATACACTTGGGCACTCATCACTCCTTATATTTGAATAAAAATGAATATCAAGGTGATGGTTCTCCAATATTTCAACTTGAGTAGGGATCTTTATATCGTTTGACTGATTACTGAGATCACAAGATGATTGATTGTCATTCTGATATGAAGGAATATGAAAGAGTGAATCAATGTAGAAAGTATCTTCACACTTTTTCTCCTCTACCCGTGAGATATAGCTACTTTTTACTTGCTCACCATGTGAACCAAAAAATCAAGAATTAGAAGTATCCAGAGAAATTACTGGTGGGGTGGATTGGTTGAGCGAATCCAAGTATGGGGAATCATGATGTGTAAATGATATAGGATGACATGTATCCCTTGAATAAGCATTATTTTCAATTAAATATGATTCATGATTAAGATTATTTGCAACAATGTCATCTTGGAAAGCCAAGGGATCAATCTTCAAACTAGGTTTCAAGGGATTAATATAACATTCAATTTTTTCCTCAATGAGTTCTTGCTCATGGTAAGGAAATATAGGTAATATAAATGGATTGCCAATGTTATTTTCATATTTCCAAACGACAACATATAAAAGAGGAGGAAAGGGGATAAAAGGAGTAGTAGATTCCTCCTCTAATATCAAAGACGTGTTGTTATTGATGAAATATGGAAGAGAACAATCCACCAATTAGAAGTTATATTCATATTACTTCAAGGAGGCTTGTGCTAGATGCTGAAAATTTTCCTTAAAAAAATCCCAATCCATATCTTCTTCGGGAAATGCATAACATAGATGAAGAAATATATTAGAAATTTCCTTTATTAATTCATCAACTTCATTCTAAGTTGATTAATCCTTTTGTAAACATCTCGATAATCATACTCTCTAAAGTATTGGTGAAGCTCGTTTAAGAGTTTTTCAAATGAATTAATGGAAGAAGTTGGTAAAGTATGACACCACAAATTAACTTGACCTTCAAGAGTGACGATGATTAATTTATAGGAAACATATTCACAATTGATTTCATGAGATTCACAAAACTTGAGAAAATGAGATGTATGTTCGGAGATAAATATTTCATGCTTTCCATCAAACCATAATTGAGACAATTTGTAAATGAGCTTAATGGGGGCTGAAAGTTTAAGATTGGATCTATTAAAAAAATATCCCGGGAGTATGATTTTGGAATGGGCCATTTAATATAAGATATTTGAACAGACTAAATGGGCTCAACTTGTCATCTGGCCCACCTTCTAGTGCCAAATATTGAAGGTGATGGAAATACGTCAACCAAGGGGGTCTCCCTGGTATGAAGTCCCAATTATACCTCACACCATTTGGATTAGGAGACCCAACCAAAAATATGACCGATTGGTATTACCCTTTCTAATCTTTCTTGGATACAATCATTAGCATAAGAGATTATGCAAATAATATTTGAAACAAGCAAGTTGACACAATGAGGCATACAATTGAAATTTATATAAGGTGTTTTTACAACAAGGAAAGATGGAGTGGACCTCTAGAATAAAAGTAATAATACCATCTTAAAAGAAATACAAGAGCATCAGAGGGTCGCTACTTAACCTGCAAATTATTTTGCAAGACAACAATGATCATAAAAGCAAGAAACAACGCACATTCAAAAAGATACATACCAAAGGCAACGAAATAGTTAATTTTCATTAGTATGTGTTAACATAAACATACACCATAAATAATGAAATAATAGTCTCAAAATCATTCACGACATATGAATGAAAGTGTATCATCTCTGATAACTTCATATATTAAGTGAAAGTCCTAAGATATATAATTATAATGCTGCCACACTAGCACCAATAGTGGAACATTAATTCACCACTTTCTCCTCCAAAAAAAGATATTCTCTCCTATGTTAAACTAGAGAAGCCAAGGTGAGAAGTCAAAAGTCCTAAAATTCCCCTTCCTTGGTCTATGAGGGTGTATTTATAACAAATTAGGTGATTCTCCATCTCCCATGTGATTCTTGACCTCCCTTATGACTCTTGAGCTTCTACTATGAGTTTTTGAATTCATACATAACCTTTGAGCTTCTATATGGCTTTAGAACTTTGTAGCGACTTTTCACATTCCATGTGGAACCCTTGGTCTTTCAAACATTTTACATTTTATCATTCTTGAAAATACAATAATTATATTCCACAAATGATGTGGCAAGATACATTGACACATATGACTTTGTGATGAAATTTGGACAAGCCATGACTTGGCATCGATGACATGGAACTTCATTGTGATGTGTCCAGTCCATGAATTTCTCCTTGTTCTTATGAAATTGAATTATTAATGATGGATCTTTGATTATAATTCATATTCACCCTCAAAAGGATCTACATGAGTGTTATAACCTTCAAAGTTAGCATGAGTTTCCACCATTTGGTCATGGTCCAAGATTTCTTCATGTCTTCAGGACGGTACTTCTAGTGCTTCTTCTTCACAAGTGGTCCCTTGTAGCCTCTTCTTGATGACCTCCCTTGTATATTCATGATAATTCATGAATTTGTTTCATCTTTATCCTCCCAGAACTTGCATGATATATAGTCTTTCTTGTGATTTTTATTTGCAATCTTCCATCATGATCTTGTGTCCATTCATCTTCTTTCTTGATAGTATATTTGTCTCTTCAAATTCACAAGTGTGTTTTTATATGTTCTACTTGGAATCCTCCTCGAGTATCATATTTTCAAGTAAAGATATAGTACCTACATATGAAATTCACTCACAACAAGATGAAAAAAGTCTGGAAATTGCCTAGTCTAACCTCTTCATGCAATTCACTGATTGAACCCGGGATTGAATGGATGAATGAGGAGGAGGACTAGGGATTATGGAGTGAACATTTCTAAAAGGAAATGATGGAGGTCTAGTCACTATTACTACACAATGTGTAGTGGATGAGGGACTGGGAGGAAAAAATGTGCAGTTGAGGGAGATAGTGACATAGTAAGGAATGTTTTCCCACTGTTATTGTGCAATGCATAATTCAGGGAAGACTAAGCCATAGGATTCCATAGTTGCGCAGGTCATGGAGGCAATGAAGACTAATTTTTGACTGATACTGTGCAGTGTACAATGGAAGACTAGCTGGGAGAGACAATTGTGCAGTATCCAAGGACAAGAGACAAAGACTGAGCACTATGGCTATGCAATGCGTAGTTTTTGAGGTAGTGACTGCGTAATGCAAAGTTCCAAGAGGAAAAGTGTTTCGTTGTGACTTAAAACTATGCAATGCATAGTTCCAAGAGGGACAAAAATTCAACAAGTTATAAAGACCGTGAAATATCTAAAAACAACTAAGTGTGGGATCAATTAGAAAAAATAGAACAAGATAAGAAAACAAGTCCCAAAACCATGAAATATCACACTCAAATAACATCAACACAAAACAAAGGAATGATCAATACCCAAAATCAACAATCATAGCTTAAAATGATAGAAAATCAAAACTTATTTCTAAGTGTGACAATTGAAGCATCACTTCGTGACACTTAGAATACAAGTTATGATTGTTGAATATTGCAACAAGAAACAGTGAAGAAGGCATCCTAAAACATCATCCTTGATCCTAGTTGGAAAATAATCACCTAAACTAGGTGGGGCCCACACAGGCTATTTTTAGATATATGTCTATTTTTAGACATGGTGAGCATATTCTATATGTAGCAGGAGGCTATTTTTAGATGGTTGGTCAAATGTGAAAAATAGATGAGATTCTATTTTTAGAATATTGGGCGAAGTCTATTTATAGATTGCTGATCTAAAAATAGATGCATGTCGGTTATTATTAGATCTTAATAATAATCCGACAATAAACAACAACTTATTCTCTTGGAGCACTTTCTTTCAGTGAACAGATTTGTCAAATTAGTGGGCTGAAGGAATTACGCAATTCCTAAGGGTTTACTGTAGTTCATGCATGGAGGACTCAGTTAGAACTAAAGTGGTAAAGTTATGACAGAGTTGGAAGAGTAGTTCATGGAGTTGTATGCAGTTTAACTCAGTTAGACTCAGTTGAGCTAGTTTTATCTAATCTAACTGAATGATACACTAGTGAGAGTGGAGTGAATTAATTTGTTAATTAATTCACAAACAATAACTCATTAATCAACTGAACAATACAACAGTTAACTACAGTGCATGACAGTTCCAGTGGAGACCTAGTGGAGAGATAGGTGAAAGGGAAAGATGGACTATCCGTTGTGACTACTAGTGATGCATGAGTTGCATCTACATATACATTGGAGTTGCCAATGGTAATAACGCATTCAAGGAGAGTGGGATTACATTGAATTGGTCTTTGTAATCAGCTTGGATTGTGCAGTGGAGGTAGGCTAGCAGGAGGCGAAGATAGGTGAATGGATTTGCAAGATTGGTCCTGATTAGTGTATGAAGATTGTACTGTACTGAGGGCTTGTGATAAGCTTTTTATTCTTGTATGAGATTGTCATATGATCTCCATGTTACATAATATATATTTGGGTTTTCAGCTTCAGGCTTTCCCGGTTAAAAACTGTGTTACGTGCGATTGATTATTTTTTGTTTATGCTTCACATGTGTGTGCAATTAATTTTTCCGCAAAATATTAACAAGTGGAATAGATTCAGTATCTTTCATAAAGTTAAATAGTGTGAGATCAGGTGGATCTTGGACATATGCATGCTTAGTGCATATAATTTCTTCCATGACAAGAGTGTAGACTGTAACAAGAAAGTGTGTTGAGCTATGTGAGAGTTCCTAGAATATATCCTTGTGATATATATGATCAAATAATGCATATGATTGCACTAGAGTTACCTCTAGTTATGCTCTAAAGTGCGACACATGCATTAGTGCAATTAGTTAAAAGCAACACTTGTGGTGGTAAGAAAAATTGAAAATCACATTTGAAAAAACTAAAGAAAGTGAAAGCAGCACATGCTAGAGCGAAGAAAAAGTAAAAGCAATACTTGTTAGAGTGAAAGCAAGAAAAAATGATAGTCACGGAAGCAAAAGAGACACTTATGAAAGAATAAGTGCACATAAACGAAATTTGAGAAAAGTCACTAGAATGATGATATTGAAGGAATCTATAGGGTAAGTTCCTTAGATCAAACACCAAAGGTCACCACTGTTAGCACATCGATTTCCGTCCCTCTTAGCTACAAAATCTGGAGTTGAGTGATAATCTTATAGGAGACAGTGGTGTAAAAAATCTCCTTCCTTATTTCAAAAATATTTCTAAAAGGGATATACAATGGGTGATGTCAAGACAATAAAGGAAAATAAATCCAGAGTTTTCTCTGGTTTTGGATGCATATGATTCAACCGTACGTCCTCTAATTAAAATTATTTATGCCCTAGATGCTCAGATCAGGTCTACGACTACTTTTGCTCTTGGAATACTAGCACAGAATACACACAACCCAACTAGCATAGTTCATGATGGAGGACTACCACCATTGCTATAAATTCTTGACTCAAGAGATGGATCCCTTCAACGCATTGTTGCCTTTGCAATATATGGACGTACAGATAATAAGGATAATGTGTATGACATTGTGAAAATTGGTGTCGTTAAAAGATTACAGGATGGAGAATTGATTGCTCAGCAATCAAAGGATTGTGCAACAAAAAACCCTAAAAATATTGGAAGAGAAAATTCATGGAAGGGTATTGAAGCATTTTCTTTATTTGATGCGTCTACTAGATAGAATTTTCCAAAGACGAATTGCTTTGGCCGTTGCCCATCTTTGTTCTTGGAAATATCTAAGGATTTTGTATAGATGGATATTTTCGATCTACTAAGAAACCTTTCAACCCTAATGTTAAGATTAAGTCTGAAAATCAAGATGATTCCAGGAAGCCCAAGCAACCAACCTCTCCAGGCAGGAAGCTCACAATTTTTTTTTCACTATTTATGTCTGGCGGTTCCAAGAAGCCAAAAACCTCATCACCTTCTCCTATAAGTTACTCCAATTCATATGGTTCTTCTGAGACAAAAAAATCTCCCCTTTATTCATATTTTTCTTCATTCCAATCCAAAATCACGTTTGAGTAAAACATCCAGAGTGTTGAAAAACAATAGTGAGAGTATGAAGTCTGTAACATTCTTCCCAACTATAATTTTTGATAAGGTTGACTCTCGTCCTTATGGGGAGAAGCGTCTACGTATAACAGAAAAATACCTAGCTCCTTATCCAAATCCTTCTAATTATCTACAAATTACAGATCCATCTACAGATGCCTACAAGTTTCCACTGCTCACCAAAAATACTCAAACGTCAGATTCTTGAGGAGGACAACCATCACACTACAAGAGTAACAACAGCTAAGGACTGGCATAAGAAAGAAAACACTATTACAAAAGCTACGGTAATTAGGGATATTGAAAAATAAGATGAAGAGGAGGAAGACGACGATGATGCCAGTTTTTCAAGCACGAACCTGCTTGAGCTGGAGAATTTGACAACAATCGACATGACCAATATCTTCATTGCAGGAAGTCAGTTGTGTGATAATTAACACTCTATAATCTTGCTGTGAAACCAGGTCCAAAAATAGAATAAAAGAGATATAAACGCCTTAGAAATAAGCCACTTCGAGGGGACAACCTCCAATACATTACATAAATGAACAATTCTTGGATGATTCAAATTACAAAACCTCCTTTCTATATATAGGAGTCCATGGGGCCACAATGTAATCCTAGCTGACCTAACAATAGTAATTTAAGGGCACAATAATAACAATATGGGGGTTACAGGTGTACAATAATAACAATAAGGGGTTTACACTAACAACAATAAGGTACTATACTAGTAATATAGGGACCTAACATGCCCCTCTCCTTCAAAAAAGTGTTGTTCTCAACGCTTGAGTAGCTCTGGGTGCTTCTATATAAAATTCCCATCTTCCCATGTAGAATCTTCAGTGGGTAAGTTCTTCCACTTGATGAGATACTCTGAAATTGATCGATTCCATAGATGTCGAGTTCTTGTTTCTGTGACCGCTTTAGGTTCCAATATGAGTTTTTCTTCCTCATCAAGTTCTGGAAATATTGTTTGAACTGTAATATTTTCACCTATAACCTTATTTAATCATGAAATGTGGAAAACTGGATGCACTCGTGAAGAAGCAGGAAGCTCCAATTTGTATGCCATAGTACCAATATTTTGCAACACCTTGTAAGGACCATAGTACTTTGGCGATAATTTATTATCCTTCTTAACTTGCATGAAGTACATTTGTTTGTATGGTTGTAGCTGTAAAAATACCCAGTCTCCTACATCAAAGCTTATCTCGCTACGATGTTGATCTACCTGTTGTTTCATTCGATTTTGTGACAAATTCAGGTAATCCTTTAAGAGTTGGAGAACTTCTTGGTGATGCTCGATGTGATCTTCCACTGCTTGAACCTTTGAATTTTCTCTTAAATATGATGTGATGGATGGTGGATGATATCCACAAATGGGGTCATTTTTGCTGCAGTATGGAAGGAAGTGTTATACCACCATTCTGCGAGATGTAACCACTTGACCCATTGTGTTTATTTATGAGATACAAAAAAACGAAGATATCCTTCCAAAAATTTATTTACTATCTCAGTTTGACCATCGGATTGAGGATGATAAGATGAGCTATGAGCTAATTGAGTACCCAAACAAGAAAATAACTCCGTTCAAAAATTTCTACTAAAAATGGGATCTCTGTCGCTCACAATAACCCTTGGGTTTCCATGTAGCTTTTGAATTGTGTCCATAAATGTAGTAGCAACTGTACTTGCTTTAAATGGATAAGATAATGCACAAAAGCGTGCATACTTGGTAATTCTATCAACTACCACCGTGATGACACTCTTTCCTTCGAACTTAGGTAAACCTATGATGTGCATACTTGGTAATTATATCAACTACCACCATGATGACACTCTTTCCTTCGGACTTAGGTAAACCTATGATAAAATCCATTGAAATCTCCTCCCAACGTTGACTTGGAATGGATAAAGGTTGTAGAAGACCTGAGGTCTTAATTGTATCAACTTTATTATGCTAGAAAACCAAACATTCCGCCACAAA
The DNA here is from genome assembly GCA_034641835.2 of Pinus albicaulis. NCBI lineage: Eukaryota > Viridiplantae > Streptophyta > Pinopsida > Pinales > Pinaceae > Pinus > Pinus albicaulis. The sequence continues at coordinate 484,218,522 of CM076573.1, read as the reverse complement.
ATTTTGAATATCAGATTTAAGTCCATCCCAAAAAAATTCTTTCTTCACCCTGTGGTAAGTTTTTAAAAATCCTGAGTGTCCTCCTAAAGGAGAAGTGTGCAATTCCAAAAGAATCTTTTGTTTTAGTGGGGAATTCTTACAAAGATATAAGCGATCTTTGTACCATAAGGAATCATTTTTCCAATTAAATGTATCAGATGTACTAGGATCTTGCTGCAACTTTTGAATGAGTATCCATACATCTTTGTCCTTCTTCCATTCATCTCTTGCTTCAGTTATCCAATCTGGTTGGATAATAGAAATGGCACAAAGCAATGCTTCCACCTCTTCATTCTTTCTTGAGAGTGCTTCTGCAACAACATTAAGCTTTCCTTTTTTGTAGATTATTTCAAAGTCATAACCCAACATCTTTGTGACCCATTTTTGCTGCTCTTCTGAAGATAGTCTTTGTTCCAAAAAGTGGTTAAGACTATCATGATCAGTTTTTACCTTGAAGTGTCTTCCCATTAGGTAAGTTCGCCATTTCTTTAGTGCATGCAGTATTGCTAACATTTCCTTCTCATAAATAGGTTTCTGTAAATACTTTCCTTTGATTGGACGACTTTCAAAAGCAATGGGTCTTCCTTCTTGCATTAAACAACACCAATTCCATTTCCTGAGGCATCACATTCCACAATAAAGGTTTTTGTGAAGTCTGGTGTAGCTAAGACTGGTGCTAGGCACATTGCCTCTTTAAGATGTTCAAAGGCCTTAGTTGCTTCAGGAGTCCATGAAAATGCATCTTTCTTCAATAATGTTGTTAGAGGTACTGCTATTCTCCCATAATTCTTAACAAACTTGCGATAATACCCTGTTAACCCGAGAAATCCTCGCAACTGCTTTATGGTTGTGGGGACTTTCCATTCCTTAATGGCTTTAATTTTGTTAGGGTCTACCTTAACACCCTGGTGAGATACAATATGACCCAGATATTCCACCTCTTGTACTCCAAAGAAACATTTGGATGTTTTTGCATATAATTGTTTCTCCTGCAATAGTTTGAGCACCCCGTCAACATGTTCAACATGATCCTTCCAAGACCTGCTGTAGATTAGTATATCATCAAAAAATACTAGCACAAATTTTCTAAGGAAGGGTTTGAAAATGAATTCATCAACCCTTGAAATGTAGAAGGTGCATTGGTAAGGCCAAAAGGCATGACCAAAAATTCATAATGACCCTCATGAGTTCGAAATGCTATTTTTGAAATATCTTCAGTCTTCATTCTAATTTGATGATATCCTGAACGAAGATCCAACTTGGTAAAATAAATTGCTCCATGTAATTCATCCAATAATTCATCAATCACAGGAATGGGAAATTTATCTATAATGGTGAGCTTATTGAGCTCCCTATAATCCAGACACATTCACCATGATCCATCCTTATTGTGTACCAATACTACAGGAGCAGAGAAAGAACTTTGACTAGGTTGAATTATACCCGCCTCTAACATTTCTGCAATCATATGTTCAATTTCGCTCTTTTGGAAGTAAGGATATCTATAAGGCCCGATGTTTGGAGGAACACTTCCTGGAATCAAATGAATAGCATGATCATGATCACGAATAGGTGGGAGTCCTTTGGGAGTTTCAAATACCTTGGAATGATTGTCCAAGACTTGTTGGAGATCTGCAGAAATAGATGATTTTGATGTTGGAACTTCTAGTGAGCATAATTGTGCAATTACGCCTCGTTGTTCTTTCTTTAGAAGCTTTGTCATGACATTAGAGATTATTATCTTTCCCGGCTTCCCTGCAATACCCCGTAATTCGACTTCCTTTCCTTCTGAAAAAAATTTCAAGAAAAGTTCTTGAAAATTAAAAGCTACCGTCCCCAAAGATTGTAACCATTGTACTCCTAGTACAACATCAGCACCTCCCATAGGAATGGAAAGCATTGGATTATTCAATACATATTCCCCCATGGTTAGCTTGATATTATGGCATTTTCCATATAAATTTATAGTTCCTCCATTTGCAACCATCACTTGACATTCTGGTGCTGGGTATAGGAAACAATTCAATTCCTTGGCTACCTTACAATGAATAAAATTATGGGTACTACCTGAATCATTCAACACTATTACCTTTTTCTTCTTGATATGTCCTTCTATCTTGAGAGTTTGAGGAGTGGTAATTCCTTCCAATGCATTACACAATATGGTTGGACTCATTTCTTCCTCTTCTAGGGTTGGTTCCTGGTGTATATTCTCTTCTTGTTCATTTTCTTCTTCCTCTTCACAATCTATGTAAAATAATTTCTTCTCAGCACACTTATGACCTTTAGTGTATTTTCTATCACAACTGTAGCAAATCCCTTTTTCTCTTTTTTCTTCCAATTGTTGTGGTGTCAACCTCGTAGGTTATGGAAATCTAGGCGTAGCAACACTTCCTTCTTTATAGAAGTGAGTGGTAGGCTTCCTTGTCGCCATAATTTTACATTCAATTTTTCTTGCCAACCTGAATGCCTTCTCCAATGAATCAGGTTCCAACAGGTGAAATTCATGTTGGATGTTATCCTTTAAAGTACCTATTAAGAGATCAATCATGTGTTCCTCTGGAATATCAGTTACCTTTATATTCAATTTTTGGAAGTCCTCAATGTGCTCCCCCACTAAACCCTTTTGTTTGAGATTTATCAATTGGCTAAAGAAGGTGTTGCTCTTTGTATCCTCATAATGTGCTATCATTTCCTCCGTAAAAATTGACCAAGTGAAAAAAATTTTACGGGAGCAAAGCCATCGATACCATACAAATGTATTTTGTTCTAAATGCAAAGTTACAATGCGTACCTTTTGTGTGTTTTGCACATTATGGAGATCAAAATATTGCTCCATCTGTAGTATCCATGTTACAGGATCCTTTCCATCAAACTTCCTCATATCCATTTTGGAATATGGTGGTTCTTCCCGCCAACATTAGAGTTTATGAAGTCATGATTAACATTTATTTTGTTCTCATCATGAGTTTCCTCTACTATCTTTTCACCATTAGGAAACATTTCTTGTATCAACTTAGTCAAACCTTCCATGTCTGCTTTTAGATCATTCTTCATGTTTTCCATTTTTTCATCGATCTTAGCTTCCATGTCATCCATCCATCTTAGATTCCATGCCAGCTTCCATTCCATCTATCTTAGATTCCACGACTTTCTTCAAACCATCCATCTTAGTTTCCATACCTTTCTTCAAAACTTCCATGTCATTTTTTGTTGCTCTTTGCGAGAGCGAAATTTGTTGCACTTGCTCTTGTACTTTTGATATGTCATGTTGTCATTATTCATCTTCATGAGTGATAGTAGAGCCTTCTAAAGGCTTAATGAGTGTTGAATTATTTTTAGGGGCCATTTTAGAAACCAATACTGATATCTATTCTACAATATGCCCTTGGAATCAATTCAACTTGATTCTTCAAACAAGACTTATGCAATTCAGGAAAAAAAATACACACCTTTTACTTGCTTTTGCAAATCTCTATATTGAAATTAAATTATCTCTATAATTGCAGATCCTCAATATCTGAAATTTGGCCCTGTAGTATTCCTCTGAATCTTCTTCAAATTCCACAAGTCTAACTTGATTTGGATTCTTCAAGGCAAAGTTATGTCCAATGTCCCACAATGACCTAATTATGGACTAGTTCAGTAGAGCGAACTTGTACGACTTGCCACGTGTCACTATTTTCTCCTTTGGCTCTGAAATTTATAGACAGGAAACTACACTCTGTGTACTTCCAGTCACTTTTTATAGAATTCCAATCAGATGCTCAAAGAGAGAGTTATGAAGATTTTCCCACGATCACCTCTTTGAGATGAAATTAAAGAGCCTGAAAAATACCTAACTTCCACAGATCATATCTCTGAAAATGTTGTGAACCAAGCTCTAAAATTTTTCGACGATGTTCCTTAGGATCTTAGCTTCGCCCTCTAAAATTTCAGCTTCTGAACCTTCGTAGAAGAAAACGTTATAGCGAAAATTCTGCGATGATCTTTTTAAGTGAAATTCAGGAGCCTGAAAAAAGCCCTACCTTCCACAAATCATATCTTCGAAAATATTGAAAACGAAGCTTTGAAATATTGCGACGATATTCCTCAGGATTTCAGCTTTGCACCAAAAATTCCAGCTTCTAAACCTTGGTAGAAAAATAGTTATAGCAAAAATTCCACGATGACCTGTTTGGAGCAGCGAAACCCTAGAATCCAAAGCTCTGATACCAAATGTTGTGAAACCAGCTCCAAAAATAGAAGAAAAGAGATATCAACGCCTTATAAATAAGCCACTTCGAGGGGGAAACTTCCAATACATTACATAAATGAAAAATTATTGGATGATTCAAATTACAAAACCTCCTTTCTATATATAGGAGTCCATGGGGCCACAATGTAATCCTAGTCGATCAAACAATAATAATTTAAGGGCACAATAATAACAATATGGGGGTTACAGGGGTACAATAATAACAATAAGGGGGTTACACTAACAACAATAAGGGACTATACTAGTAATATAGGGATCTAACAAATCTCTAATGCTGTTATTTTGACTTATTGTAATGCAGTGTCGTGTAAGGTTGCAAGTCCTGTGAAAATTTTAAATTTGCACAACCTCAAATCCATAATAGAGGTTCTTAGACACAACCATGGATTCATGATGCCTGGTTGTGGGCAGTAGACACAAAATGTCATATTTTTTCATCTGGAATTGATAATTTAGGGGCTACGGAAAAATTTTGACGTCATCTTACAGCAGACGAGCCCAAACCACTTCTAGGAAAATACCCTATGGAGGGAATAACTGCTCATCGAATTTTGCTTGTGTTTATCCTTGATCGCTTTGAGGTTGTTCGACGTGATCCGCATTGGCTTGGTTTGCTGTTGAGCCAGAGTGATATGATTCCAAAATAAAGGGACTGGCCCAGGCAGAGGCCCAAGCTACTGTCATTTTTGTACATCATTTGACTATAGATCAAGTAGAGTCTCCTCATGTTGAAGCAGACTCCAAATTGCACGAAAAAGAAAATGGAATTGTGCAAGCTTGTTCTTTTTGTTTCATGATGCAGGAAAACACTTGAGCATTTAATCATAAATGTTGAAGATGCAGATCAGTGGGTGGATTATATTGACAACACAGGTTTTTTATTCTTAGGAAGGTGGAGTCCTGAGAGCATTGGGGACTATGCGAGTAGCACAAATCACGTGCTTCCTATTTACTGATATGAAAGGATATATGGAGGCGTGTCATTGGATTCCTTCGTGAAGTATATCACTATGCATTCCTTGACAGGGGAAGGCCTGAAAACTCTCGTTCGACATGTTATTAAGATGGCAGAGGATATTTTGTTCCAGATTTGATGGAGAAAAATCAGCAGGGGGTTGCAGATTTCAAGGAGAGTCCATCCGGGACTGTTTGATTATTTTGGATAGTTTTGATTTAATTTAGATAATTGTTTTGATTATTTTCCTAGAAGCTAGCAAGAGCTAGCTAATTGTAATATTTTATATATTTAATCATTTTATTATGTAAGGGGGGGGTTCAATTTCAACAGAGTGAGAGGTTGTTAGACTATGTATTGTTCCCTGAATATTTTTATGTAATTAATGCAGGATTTTCTCTCTTCTTTATTTTGAGATTCATCACAGTGTTTATGTTCAGTGTGTCTTCTTGTATATCATTTCCATGATTATGTTTTTCTGCTATTATTTTCTGAGAGCAAGTGATAGGAATTCATCCATGCTAGATTCTCCTTTCACACTGATGATTCTTGTTATGTGTTAATGGTTATCTTTACAGAATTCATCCATGTTTGATGCTCTGTTTTGTAACCTTTCTTTTTATTATTTCTTCTAATGCTACACTAGAGATCCATCCATTGATAAATGCCTATAGTGTAGTGGGCTTTCTTCTCCTTTCCATCTCTCATTTCATATAATTTATCTAGTTGAATATAGCGCCTAATTTTCCTCAAATCTGTAGAAAGAAACCAGCCTTGACTCCATTGCCCAATGGTAATTTCTCTCTTGTCGTTCTGACCTAGAAACCTTAAATCAAAACCCATGTACTCATACCTAGCCTAAAACCCTAATTCATCCAGCCCTCTTGGCTGTGACTTTGTGGAGAGAGCCCTCTTCGGTTTGGTAGGGCTAGCTACCAAGCTAAAATATTTCTCTGTGGTTACCTCTGTTTGGACTCTTTCTCAGCCTTAGAGATCCGGTGGAGTGATAACATTCTGGCGCTGTTGCCGAGGAGCGAGGTGACAGGTCTTCCCCGGGAAATATCATCAAAGTTTAGATATGATTGTTGATGGTGGAAAATGGTAAGATGCATATGAAGGATGAAATAATCCACCTGGCGACCCCATATAGTTCAGGTTGATCTAAAGAATGCACTAGTAGAAGAATCCAGAAATCAAGACATTCATGGTACCTCCATTGCTCACTGATTAGGTCACGTACTAAAAAAAGATGACTGGGTGTGTGGAAAACCCTCTATTTTATGAAGTTGTGAAAGAATTCAAGGATCAGTTAGTGAATATTCAAATAGATGAATTCTTTTCAACAATTTTTCTTCATTGTCTAAGATCTACGAAGATTTATCCTGAAAGTAAAACTGGATTCTTTGAATTAGTTGTTGAAAGATTTGAGAACGAGATTAATCTTTTAAATGATCAAATAAAATCATATTATTTCCAAGATCTTAAAAATTTATTGGAAAATCTCCCTCTTCCCAAACAAGAAACAATAATACTGCATTTTGATGTTGAAATCGAGGATTGTTTTGAAAATGAATCTGATGAATCATATATGAAACTGTATGATGGTATAGAAAGCGAATTTACAGAATACTTTGAAGATCAAGAGATAGGTCATGAATTTTATGATCTTATTGCTTTCTATATGAAGAAGTACTTCCCTGCAGAGTCCCAATTAATTTCCAGTATGTGGCATGTTTTTCATGATCTCATGGCTTGTTGTTCTGGAGATCAGACTTACAATCAATTTCTAATGCCCTTACAAGCTTTGGTTCTGATTTTTGTTAAAAGAAGTGAAGGGGCCCAAGTACTGGATCAAAATTTTGATTGGCTATATTGGATATTTTATATTGATTGAAATCAATCATCCGGTGTTAGAATAGGTTATATGTACATAAATAAGCTTGTTGGACAAGCATCTCCTTCAGCATCTAGTTTACAGTTTGGATTATCTGCATTGTTATAGGTCAATTTGGGCACCATTCCCAATGACCTGGTTAATTGGAGATCATCTCCAAGACCAATGCATAAGTTCTATCATTCCCTATCATTTCAGTTGCTACATGCCCTAAGACAAAGAACAAGACAAATCAACCATGACTTCCATTGCAAAGGTTTCCAAGATTTCAAGTTTTTTATTATATCATATGAGAGCCCACCAACGCTTCCTCTCAAGGGACTAAGTGTGTTTCATATGCAGGTAACCCCACTCAAGGGTGCTTTTCAAAGCATTTCCCGACATTCATAGGTGCGTTGGTCACATTGGGAGAGAAATTCTCATTGTTCTGAAATCTCCACTTGGCTAATGCCTTCTAGAAGAGTTCACATGTGTCAAACTTCGAATCCATGTGTCTATTTCACATCTACAAGATTGGGAACATGCCTTGCCTATTTTTAGAAATTTATTGATTGTAAAACTACCTTTAGCTCATCTATAAATTGAGCACAAATCCTAGTGCCTGAGAAGGAATAATTTGAGTAGAGAAATGCTGGTGGAATTTCAATTGAGGAGTTGATTTAAGTGACATGTTGCTGGAGATATCCGCATTGTGATGAGGCTGGGATGCTATTGGAGATGTTGACACTAAATCAATCACTGGGTTGTAACCTTCCCTTCTATCCATTAATAAATATTGCTACTTACTTTCCCACATATGTATCTGTATAAGCTCATGTATTTCACATTACAAATTCTTATCTAATGTATATGGTTTATGTTTCATTGATTTAACTAAATAACATGAATAGACATCTGTATTATTGCTATCTTTTGTTGTTTAGTGTTCACTCTTGCAGGAAATATTTTCGGACATCTAGCTTGGATTTGAAGCTACAACAAGAGCGACAGAAGGAGAATAGGAAGCGCTTGGACTCCAAGTAAGTTCTTTAATCTGTTATGTGTGTCTATTTACAGTTAGGAAAATTAATTGCAGATTCTTTAACTTGTTGTTCTAGATGAGCACCACATCTAGTGAAAAATGTTTTATCCATGACCCATAATCCGCATAACAAATTGGCGACTCCATTGGGGAGTTTACCCTTCATCCTTGGTGTATTTACCTATATTTTTCCTCTTTTATTCACCCAATAGCATCTACTCTCAATTATTAGAATTTTGAAACTAAGAATTGCATTAGAAGTGTGTTTAGTAGCTTGAGTTTTGAATCTCTGTTGCGCCCAACACATTGTTGGTCAAGACATAGTGCTTTGTATAGCACTCTCTCGCATTCAGGGGTGCATTGCAGAGCGCTCTTTCCCATTCAGGGTTGCGTTGCAGAGCACTCTATCCCATTCAAGGGTGCGTTGGAGAGCACTTTTTCCTACTCAGGGGTGCTTTGCAGAGCACTGTCTCCCACTCAAGGGTGCTTTGCAGAACACTTTATCCCACTCAGAGGTGCTTTGCAAAGCACTGTCTTCCACTCAGGGGTGTTTTTCACTTGTTCACATTGTCTCCCCTTAGAGACTGCATTGTCCCCAGAAGCCAACCAAATTCCTTTGAAATTGTCATTGCATTTGCTTTCAGATTGTTGTTTGTTGTGTTTTGAAGAACCTGATACCTCATATTGACCAGTGACCTTACCTACCTCCTCCTCCTTTGAAAAAAAAATTTGTTCAATGTTTATTTAAAGTGTTTTTATTTATCATTGACGAATTAATTTCAAAGTATTTTCATTGCTGCATTAGATCCATTTACTTTTGAAAAGGAAATTGTCATAAATTCTTTGTTTCCTGACAGGAGAAATTGTTGTTAAATTCTTCATTTTTCCTTCAAAAGAGAAATTGTTGTTTAATTCTTCATTTCTCAAAAGTAAAATGCATTTGTTTTTGTTGATTTCATGCACATAGTTTCCTTTAAGGGGACTGGAAATAAAAGCCTGCATTTGCATATAGTGGATTGTGTGTTTTGAAAAGGAACAATTAGGAAAGCCGCATATTAGTTTGTGCTCTTTGATTGTTTGCTCTCAAATTGATTGTTCTTTCCCTTTAGTAGCTAAGACTTTCATTGAAAAAGCTAAAAGTGAAAAGTTTGCTTATCATTTTAGTTTGAATTTTAGGAATTTCCATTACATCATCGTGGTGAACCTTGAAAGGCAAACTGATAAACAAGATCAACTTAAAATTTATCTCAATTTACCTAACAAAGCATTGGAACCATAACGATAACATTTAGAAGGTCTAGGCTAGAGACGTGTTCCAGCGTCGTAAAACCTAGCCGCTGTCATTAATTTTCTGTGATACATTCTGAGTGTATTGATACCTCACTCCATGTACGTAAGTATATCGTAGCTCATCCATGTACTTTCGGGTAGATTGGGCGGTGTTACAGTACGAAAAGTATAAAGGGGTGCTCTCACTATGCGGTTTCGCATTAAACAACGCTAATACGGACTTGGCCCTCCATGTACTTTTGGGTATATTTGGGAGGAAAACCATAGGTTTCTATCCATCCATAGTGAACCGAGTCGACCACCTTGTAAATTGTGATACACTAAACACATCATTCGGGAAGATTTCCTGCACGTACTTCTTGGTTCGCCAGGAGGTATTCTGCAGTTCAAAGTTTCTTGGTAAACCTTTTGCCTAGCATTACCATTTTATTTTGTTTATTTATTTTTGGTCATAAAATAAATCAGTCATCGTGGAAGAATAAAATCCCTTTCCCTGTCATTCGCATAGATTAGCATTGAAACCACCATTATCACCAGAAATTACTTCTGGTCGGTGAAGGCGACATCACTCTATCGAAACCAGTCCTATCAGTACCTCTGGTGAAGCATCATCTTCACATATACCAGATTTGGCACAATTTTTTTGTACAAATCCTGGTTCGTATACTGTTGTCGAGACGGAGTCCTCACAGCCACCTGTGGTCATGATCCATCCAATCAGTGAGACCATACCTCGGGAACCTGACATTGTTCAACTGGAAGTTGATATGGATCCCATAGTGCTTTAGAGGGTAGTTGTTATTGGTCAAACTGGACATCATCCCCAAGACTAATGAAATGGGGTCTATCATCCCCTTATATTTTAGTTGCTATATGCCCTAAGTGGAGAAAATCTTGATCCCGAAGTCGAACAATCGGAAATTGTTCGTGTATTGGTCACTCCACAATATATTGTAGTCCTTGAGCCTCCCATATCACGCATTCAACCTCCTGAAATATACTTTGGGCCTGATGGCGAAGTTCTTCCACTTGGTTTGATTTCGATTGAAGAAATACCACAAGACGAGACACCTTTAACTCCAACTCATTTTCGGTAGGAGCTTTACTTGTATGAGTCTTTTCCTCAATCACCTTCCTCTTCTTTTGTTGATCCTATTTCACTTCGAGTTCCCGTAGATTCTATAGGTTATACACTGGGTCATTTTACCATGGCTGAGCTAGCATCCCAGATTGAACCATCTATTTCAGTTGCGACAACATCTACTGTTGCTTAATCTTCGATGTTTTGTCCATTGACTTTACCCATGCCATCATTTGGAATCCTATCTGGTTCCTCCCTTATGAGTACTGAATGGCTTGATCATTTATTCACATCTTCAGTGCAATATCAAGCTGGTCCCATCAGTTATTCCCCTTGGTGGCTAGTGATTTCACATAAATTATCCTCTGAAATTCCAAAAGTCAATGAAAACCCTGGAGAAGATCTGTCAGCGCATGTTATAACTTATCATTTATGGTGCTCATCAAACTCCTTAAATGATGATTCCGTCAGACTACGTCTTTTCCAGCGCACACTCACTAGTCCAACTACACAATGATGATGGTTCTTTTACTGTGTCAACCTCGTTAAAAAAATAATCAGGTTATGAGGATTGTTCTTTTACTATGTCAAACTCATTAAAAAATGAAACAAGTGCCTTTGAGGAAAGTTCTTTTACTGTGTCAAGCTCGTTAAAAAATGAAACAGGTCATGAGCATAGTTCTTTTCCTGTGTCAAGATTGTTAAAAAATGAAACAAATCCTCTCCTAATTAATACGAATTTTCCATTTAATCTCATAAATGAACCTTCATTCCATCCAACTATTAGTAATCTACTTAGCTGAATGAAATGAAGCTTGGGGGTCATCTTCTCTTGCAAGGGGAATTCGACATGTGCTCTTGCATGCGGCATTCAAAACATTCTTACTAATTGCATGCAATCAATAGTTGAAGTTCGGGGGCAAAATTAGGTTCAGAGCTCCAAAATGCAAATGGTAACTATGGAATGGTAAAAATGAATAGTAAAACTCTTTTTAATGGTCATTTAATTATTTGCAAATCATATTTATTGCTATGACTATGGTTTTATTACATTTTTATCATGAAACAAGTATTTTTAATCCATTTGATGTTGTTCTGAATAGGTTTTACAACTGATGAATAGATTAGTCGTGCAGATTTATTTCAAGAATGATTTGACCACAAAGCATACTTTTTCTCCTTATTTTTCAAGCTTTGTTAAAAGCGAAAAAGGATTGGAAGCACAATTTTATCTCTTTTTTGAGCTTTGATAACAACAAAAAAAGAACCCCTGGAGTCTTCCTTCAGCTCTATTCAGACTCCGATAATGTGAAAATATTGCCGATCACTTGTCTTTTCGAGCTCGTAAAAGTAAATGAATTGATATCTTCTCAGTATAAGTTTAACCCTTTTCCGGACTGAGATATATTATTTACGAAAAGGAATACCTTGGTCAAACATGACTAAAGAGGTTCTCTTAGATATTATTTTACACTTTTTCGGATCTGAGTGACAATTTTACGAAAAATTACTTATGGAGTTTTCTTTCGTCCTCTTTTTCAAACTCTCTAAATATGAAAAAGGACCGGGCTATCACTGTCGTTAAGCTCATTAAAACATAAAATAGCTATAGGCTTGTCAATCATGGCAAGAATAGAGTTTCATTCATTGTTATACTCGTTAAATTATTAAATAGCGATACATTATTCGCCCGACAGGTTGAATTATAGATCAAGAATATGTTATCCTCCTCAAGCTTGTTAAAAAAATAAAGAGGTACTAGTCGACAAATGACCATAGAAAATTTGGGAAAGTGAGCAAAATTTTTTACGGTAGCAGGTCACTCTTGAACATGACACTTCACTCCATCACCGTGACTGTTTGGGTTGGGTAATCTTCTTGACAGTTCATTCATACCTATGGTTCATCATACCTTCCCTTAGATTTTGGGTATAATGCTGCCAACTCATCTCAGTGTCGCCGATATGTTCAAGAGAAGTCATCCAGTGAATACTCATCCTTCTGCAAATACTCATAAACCTTCATTCTCATGACAATCATCCCTGAAAACTGCTATATCAAGTCATACCTTTGTCTCCCAAATCAGTAACTCCCGTTTCACAATAACGTGATTTCTTGTCAACGACAAATCATTATCCAAGAAATTCGCTTAGAAACATCATATTCCAGTACCATGAGGCTTGTTACAGCATCGACAAGATCCTCGCTTACGGATTTTTTGACCGAAAGATTTTGTTTTCCGTTCGACATCAAATCATCTATTCACGCCTTACAAAATGTACTGCAGTACCTTGAGGGCCATTGACATTAATGGTGGTTCTCTCGTGTTTGTTAACAACTCACATAATTGGCTGGTAATCAAATGATGTCTTACCATGTTCAACTACAAATCATATATTTGCATGGCTAGACTTGTACCCGAATGATTGAATGAAATAGATAAGAAGACCCCGGATCTAGTTTTAGCCATCCAGGCTGCAATTTCAGGATTGTTGTACACATCATTTGTACGGTGATCTTACATACAGATCATCATCCAAACATAGGCCTATATCTGTAGGCATGTCTGTATTGGGAAACATTCCAATGTAGACGAATTTCTGAATTATGTACATGTTATTAGATTGTTTATGTGCTGAGCATGGGAATGCCTTCCCTCATCAATTCGTGATCAAAGAGGATATATCATGATGTAATGTCTTGTAATATTGATGCAGATCACCACTCCACTTCATCTCCATCACATCATGGTGTAAAGCATCTCAATCAAAATATTGTTATTATTATTCTGAATTCATGCTTTAGGGGGGAATTGTTATAGGTCAATTTGGGCACCATTCCCAATGACCTGGTTAACTGGACATCATCTCCAGGACCAATGAATAGGGTCTATCATTCCCTATCATTTCAGTTGCTACATGCCCTAAGACAAAGAAAAATACAAATCAACCATGACTTCCATTGCAAAGGTTTCCAAGATTTGAAGTTTATATTATATCATATGAGAGCTCACCAACACTACCTGTCAAGGGACTAAGTGTGTTGCATATGTAGGTAACCCCACTCAAGGGTGCTTTGCAAAGCACTTCCCAACAATCATAGGTGCGTTGGTCACATTGGGGGCGAAATTGTCATTGTTCCGGAATCTCCACTTGGCCAGTGCCTTCTAGAAGAGTTCACATGTGTCAAACTTCGAATCCATGTGTCCATTTGACATCTACAATATTGGGAACATGCCTTGCCTATTATTAGAAATTTATTGATTGTAAAACTACCTTCAGCTCATCTATAAATTGAGCACAGATCCTAGTGCTTGAGAAGGAAGAGTTTGAGTAGAGAAATGCTGGTGGAATTTCAATTGAGGAGTTGATTTGAGTGACATGCTGCTGGAGATATCTGCATTGTGATGAGGCTAGGATGCTGCTAGAGATGGTGACACTAAATCAATCACTGGGTTGTAACCCCCCCTTCTATCCATTAATAAAGATTGCTGCTTACTTTCCCACATATGTATATGTATAAGCTCATGTAATTCCCATTATGAATTCTTATCTGATATATATGGTTTATGTTTCATTGATTTAACTAAATAACTTGAATATACATCTGTATTATTGCTATCTTTTTTGTTTAGTGTTCATTCTTGTAGAAATATTTTCGGACATCTAGCATGGATTTGAAGCTACAACAAGAGCGATAGAAGGAGAATAGGAAGCGCTTGGACTCCAAGTAAGTTCTTTGATCTGTTTTGTGTGTCTATTTACATTTAGAAAAATTAATCGCAAAGTATTTAACCTATTTTTCTAGATGAGCACCACATCTAGGGAAGAATGTTTTATCCATAATCCATAATTCTGCATAACATGCGTTTTAATTTTGTATAAGTGGTTTGGTTTCAGAAATAAATATCAATTTGTAGCTATTTGTGACTCCATGCCCAATACGAAGGCACTGATATATGAGTTCCCAGAGATCTGCGGTTCTTGACACCTCCTATAGGAGTTTCCCTCCCCAATTGGAGCCGATGGTAGCACATGGATTCACATCCCTCTCAGCTACAAAATCTAAACTTGAGTGATAATCCTATAGGAGACAGTGGTGTAAAAAATATTATTTCCCTATTTCAAAAATATTTATGGAAGGGATATACAATGGGTGATGTCAAGACAATAAAGGAAAAACAATCTGGAGTTTTCTCTAGTTTTGAATGCATTTGATTCAGCAGTACATCCTCTAATTAAAATGCTTTATGCCCTAGATGCTCAGATCAGGTCTATGGCTACTTTTTCTCTTGGCAGACTAGCACAGAACACACACAAACCATTTGGCATAGTTCATGATGGAGGACTGCCACCATTTGTAGAACTTCTTGACTCAAGGGATGGATCCCTTCAGCACGATGTTGCCTTTGCAATATATGGTCTTATAGATAATAAGGATAATGTGGATGACACTGTGAAAAGTGGTGCCGTTAAAATATTATAGGATGGAGAAATGATTTCTCAGCAATCAAAGGACTATGCAACAAAAAACCCTAAAAAGGTTGGAAGTTAAAATTCATGGAAGGGTATTGAAGCATTTTCTTTATCTGATGCGTGTACTAGATAGAATTTTCCAAAGACAAAATTCTTTGGCCCTTGCCCATCTTTTCTCTTGGAAATATCTAAGGATTTTGTATAGATGGATATTTTTTATCTACTAAGAAACCTTTCAAACCAATTGCTAAGATTAAGTCCCAAATTCGGGATGATTCCAGGAAGCCCAAGAAACCAACCTCTACAGGCAGGAAGCTCACAAATTTTGTTTTTTTTCGCTATTTATGTCTGGTGGTTCCAAGAAGCCAAAGCCCTCATCACCTTCTCCTATAAGTGACCCCAATTCATATGGTTCTTCTGAGATAAAACCTTTTTCCCTTTATTAATCTTTTTCTTCATTCCAATCTAGATCATGTTTGAGTAAAACATCCAAAATGTCGAAAAACAATGGTGATAGTCTGAAGTCTGTAAAATTTTGCAAAACTGTAATTTCTGATAAGGCTTACTCTCATCCTTGTGGGGAGACGCTTATCAGTAGAACAGAAAAATACCTAGCTTATTATCCAAATCCTTCTAATTATATACAAATTACAAATCCATCTATAGATTCCTACAAGTTTCCACTGCTCACCAAAAAAACTCAAACATCAACTTTTTGAGGAGGAAAACCATCACACTACAGGAGTAACAACAGCTAAGGATTGGCATCAGAAATCAAACGCTGTTACAAAATCTACGATAATTAGGGATCTTGACAAACTAGATGAAGAGGAGGAAGACGACGATGATGCCAGTTGTTCAAGCATCGACCTGTTCGAGTTGGAGAATTTGAAAGAAATCGAAATGACCAATATCATCCTTGCAAGAATTTAGTTGTGTGATAATCAACACTCAGTAATCCCTAATGTTGTTATTTTGATTTATTGTAATGCAGTGTCGGGTAAGGTTGCAATTCCTGTGAAAATTTTAAATTCGCAGAATCTCAAATCCATAATAGAGGTTCTTAGACACCACCATGGATTCATGATGCTTGGTTGTGGACAGTAGACAAAAAATGTCATCTTTTTGCATCTGGAATTGATAATTCAGGGGCTGCAGAAAAATTTCGACCTCATCTTACATCAGGCGAGGCCAAATCACTTCCATAAAAAGATCCAATGGAGGGAATAACTGCTCATCTACTTTGGATTGTCTTTATCCTTGTCACTTTGAGGTTGTTCGACATGAGCCGCATTGGCTAGGTTTGATGTTGAGCCAGAGTGGTATGATTCCGAAATGAAGGGATTGGCCCAAGTGGGGGCCCAGGCCATTACCATTTTTATACATCATTGGGTTGTAGATCGAGTAGAGTCTCCTCATGTTGAAGCAGGCTCCAAATTGCACGAAGAAAAAAAAAAATGGAACTGTGCAAGCTTGTTCTTTTTTTTTCACGATGCAGGAAAACACCTGAGAATTTAATCATAAATGTTGAAGATGTAGATCAGTGAGTGGATTATATTGAAAACATAGGTTCTGTATTCTGAGGAAGGTGGATTCCTAAGAGAATTGGGGACTATGCGAGTAGCACAAATCACGTGCTTCCTATTTACGGATATGCAAGGATATATGGAGGTGTGCCATTGGATTCCTTCATGAAGTATATCATTGTGTAGTCCTTGATAGAGGAAGGCCTGAAAACTCTATGTCCACATGTTGTTAAGATGGAAGAGGATATTTTGTTCCAGATTTGATGGAGAAAATTCAGCAAGGGGTTGCAGATTTCAAGGGGAGTCCATCCTGACTGTTTGATTATTTTGGATAGTTTTGATTTAATTTAGATAATTGTTTTGATTATTTTCCTAGAAGCTTGCAACAACTAGCTAATTGTAATAGTTTATATATTTGATTATTTTATTATGTAAGGGAGGAGGTTTGATTTCAGTAGAGTGAGAGGTTGTTGGATTGTGTATTGTTCCCTGAATATTTTTATGTAATTAATGCAGAAGTTTCTCTCTTCTTTGTTTTGAGATTCATCACGGTGTTTATGTTTAGTATGTGTTCCTGTATATCATTTCCATTATTACGTTTTTTTTCTAGTATTGTCTGAGAGAACGTGATAGGAATTCATCCATGTTAGATGCTCCTTTGACACTAATGATGCTTTTTATGTGTTAATGGTTATTTTTACAGAATTCATCCATGTTTGATGCTCTGTTTTGTAACCTATATTTGTATTATTTCTTCTAAAGTTGCACTGGATATTCATCCATTGATAGATGCCTATAGTGTAGTGGGATTCCTTCTCCTTTCCATCTTTCATTTCATATAATTTATCTGGCTGAAGATATCGCCTACTTCGCCTCAAATCTGTAAAAATAAATAAGCCTTGAATTCATTTCCCAATGGTACTTTTTATCTTGTCGTTCCGACCCAGAAACCTTAAATCAAAACCCCTGTACTCATACCTAGCCTAAAACCATAATTCATCCATCCCTCTTGGTTGTGACTTTGTGGAGAGAGCCCTCTCCGGTTTGGTAGGCTAGCTACCAAGCTAAAATATTGGTATGTGGTTACCTCTATTTGGATTCTTTCTCAGCCTTAGAGATTCGGTGGAGTGATAACAACCACTCACAAAATTATCACAAATCAGTACACCAATATTTGATGTGGGATAAACCCTTGAAGAGGGAAATAGTCCACGGCCTGAGCTAACGCAGCCACTTCAGGAAATTTATTAATATAAAGAATTAAAATTTACATAAGCTTCTCTCATAAACAGTTACTAGATAAATGACCCTCCATGATCTTTAAATATAGATCATGGATCAATCGCGTGTTAATCCATGGATCAAGTGTCAGTAATACCAAGGAGAGAGTGAACCATTGGATCACTACATATCATGACCGTCAGATTATAAGTTACAATTGTACATAGTAAAGAAACACACTTTACCTAACTCTACGCTAGACCAAGTTATACTTAAATATTTCCTATGTTTCTAAATATCCTAACATCCCCCCTTAATAACAACTTGGGATATGATTGAAGGATTTACAAAGGTGACATAATAGGAGGCTATTTCCTATGTGTCAAAATATCCTAACATCCCCCCTTAAGAAAAACTTGGGATAGGATTGAAGGATTTACAAAGGTGACACAATAGGAGAAGGAAGGAGGCATTAGAGCCTATCCCCCCTTAATGATAAATTTCCTGAACTCGAAGCATAGATCTAAGTTTGGTAAACTTCGCTTCTGTGAGAGCCTTTGTAAAGATATTGGCAACTTGATCATTGGTTGAACAATACTGCACTTCAGTAACACGATCATGAATAAGATTTCATATGAAGTGTATGTGAAGCTCAATGTGTTTCATACGCTGATGTTGAACTGGATCTTTGCAATGAATGGCGCTCTGATTATCACACCAAAGTGTAGTTGGACGTTTCTTATGAAGACCAAATTCGATCAAGATCTGACGAAACCACAGGGATTCCTTTCCGGCTTCAACTGCACCACAATACTCTGCTTTTGCCGAAGAAACAGAGATGGAACTTTTTTTTCTTACAATACCATGTAATAGGTCATGAACCAAGAGTGAATACATAACCTGCAGTAGACTTTCGATCATCAAGGTCACCAACCCAATCAAAATCAGTCAAAACTAATCAACACTAGAGATGCTCCTGCACTGTAATGAATCCCAAACCGAATTGTACCTCTAATATTTTAAATTACTCTTTTAGCTTCTTTCTAGTGACTTTCATGAGGTTGGTGCATAAATCGAGCAACAATACCAATGAAAAAGGAAAGGCCAGGACATGTATGGGTTAGATAGAAAATTTTACTAAAAATTGACAGTATAAGGTAGCATCAACTTCAGGGGTAGTACAAGTGACTGAAAGCTTGACTCCAAACTAAGAGGGTCAAGTGGTTGGCTTATATTCCTCCATGTGAAAGTGGCGTAGAATATCATAGGCATACTTGGACTAAGAAAGGGTAATACCTTCTTTGGATTGCAAGACTTGAAGACCAAGGAAATAATGCAAGTGTCCTAAGTATGTCATTTCAAACTTATTTTTGAGGCTATAATTCACATGGTTTATATGATTGGGATCACTACCAGTAAGGATAAGATCATCAACATAAATCACAAGGACGATGAAGGACTTACCCACTTTATTAGTATAGACAATGTTGTCAGAATGACACCTAGAAAATCCATTTTCTAAGAGAAAGCTATCCATTTTTGCATACCAAGCCCGAGGAGCTTGTTTGAGATGATAGAGATACTTCTTAAGGTGAAAAACAAGGCTAGAGTCATTTTGGATAAAGCCAAGAGGTTGTTCCATGTAGATTTATTCATGCAAATCTCCATGTAAGAAGGCAGAATTAACATCCATCTAATGGACTTCCCATTTAAAGGAGACGGCAAGGGAAAGAAATAGGCGAATAGAATTCATTTTAGAAACAGGGAAGAAGGTTTTAGTATATTTGATGCCTTCAACTTGTGAAAATCCTTTAGCAACAAGATGAGATTTATGTTTATCCACTTTTCCATCTGGTCCAAACTTTGTTTTGTAAACCCATTTGCATCTGACAATTTTTATTCCCTTTGGAAGAGGAACAAGGTCCCAAGTATCATTTTCCAATAAGGAATGATATTCTTCATTCATAGCTTTATCCCAATCTGGATGACCTGAAGCTTCTTCAAAGGTTTCTAGATCACGATTTTCTAGAACTTGAGCCAATAAGGAAGAGGCTCTTTTGAACTGAGAACGTGTACGACAATGATCTATAGGGTCACCTACAAGAGAACCTGTTGCATCCCGAGTAGAGTGGACCCAAATTGGAAGTTGTGGAGCTGAAGGAATATCTTGAGGAGGTGGAGGAGGATTATCATCCTCGTTGTCATCATCCGAAATAGAAGGAATGCTGTCAAAAATAGAAGAGATAGAGAAATTTTTCACATATGTCAAATCAGGCTCGTAGGCCAAATGTGGCACACCCGTCGAACTAGGCTCACAGGTCGATATATTTTCATCAAATTTTACATCTCTTCTAATGATTACATTTTTGGATTTTGGTTGAAGAAGTCTATATGCTGATATCTTCAGAATATCCAACAAAAATGAATTTTTCACTCTTAGGTTCTAAGGCTTTTTGTTTCGCATCTGGAATATGGGCCCAAGCTTCACTTCCAAAAACACGAAAGTGACTTACATCTTGTTTGATTGAGCTCCAGGCTTATTCTGGAGTTATATTCTTTAAAACCTTAGTAGGAGTGTGATTTACTATGTAATTTTCACAGTTAATTTCTTCTGCCCAAAATTTAAAACTAAGTCCTTTAGATTGAAGCATACAATTAGCCATTTATTTTAGAGTGTGATTCTTCTTTTCAGCTACACCATTTTTTTGTGGAGTATATGGAATAGTATGATACAATTGAATTCCATGCTCAGTGAAAAAGTGGATAAATTTATTTTTAACATATTCTCCTCCATTGTCATATCTTATCTTAAGAATGTGATGTCCAGATTGTTTCTCAACAAAGGCCTTAAAGGCCAAGAACATGTTAAAAACTTCACTCTTAAGTTTTAAGAAGTATACCCAAGTGCGTCTAGAAAAATAATCAATGAACGTTAAGAAGTACTTGTAGCCAGAGAAAGAAACAACAGGAAGTGGACCACATAAATCACTGTGCACAAGCTGCAAAGGGGTTGAAGTGTGACAAGAGGCACATTTTTCAAAACTATCCCGATGATGTTTTCCGAGTACACATAAAAAAAAAACACCATATAGGAAAGATACCATAGGTATACTTGTCACCATATTTTCTTTACATAGAGTTTGAAGAGAGGGATAGTTTAAGTGACCAAATCGCTCGTGCAAAATTTTTCTCACTTCATCATTATGAGAAACAAAAATGGAGGGAAGACATGGTGACCCAAAGCTATCAAAATTATACAACCTTGTGGAGTCATCAGCAATGCCAGTAGCTAAAATATTTCTAGGATTTTTGAGGTTCTTAATTACAACATCATGAGGTGATAATTCTACTGTTTTCCATTCACCCAAATGAGTTATCTGATAAATAGATAGCAGGTTGCAGGACAATGTAGGAACACATAATACATCATTAAACTAACCATTATCTAGATGATTGGTTCCATACCCTACAACACTAAGAGATCTATCATCACCAACATAAATATTTTGGGTATTATAATCATTTAAAGAAGAAAACATAGCTTTATTTTTGGCCATGTGGTAAGAGGATCCAGAATCAATGAGCCACTCATGAGAATGAGAAGAAGAATATAAATTCAAAACAGATCCAGATCTTGATGTTTGACAACAACAAGTAGAAAGTGCCATTCCTGAAGATGAAGTTGAAGAGTTCTCCAAATTGATGTTGTGCTTCTTCATTGATGCTTCCAAGGCTCCCATCTTCTTAAAGCATTTTGACTCTACGTGGCCATCAAAAGTTGCAATGTATATATGTCTTCTTCCCTTTGGTTTTATTTTCCTTATCAGTTTGTTGAGTTACTTTTTCAGTTTACGACTGAAATTTCTTAAGACCCTTGTTTGGTTTAGGGTCATTCTTTTTAGGATGTTTCTTCTTGGAATTCTTTTGATATGGTTGCTTCTGGGATGTTAAGGATTTATTAGAAGAGTTTTCAGTATTAATAAGACCAAGGTGCAAGATTTTTTCTTTTTCTCTTATCAAATAATCACAAAAGGCATCAAAATAGGGGGGCTTGTAGGTTTTTCCTTGAGAAATTCGGGCTTCTTTAGTGGAATGGAAGGTGGAAAAAAATATAGATTATGCAGGTCCAAGATTAGCAAGAATGTAATAGATAAGGCTACCATCTTAATTTTTGACCTTACAAACTTCTAAAAGAAGTCTAAGGGTCTTGAATTTGGACAGAAAATCTTCAATAGAGGAGAAATTATTGGGGTCCAAAGTAAGCAACTCATTTTCAAGTTGGTGGGATCTGATTTCATTTTTAATGCCAAAAACGGTATTTAGCTTTTTCATAGCTTCATCAAGGGAGTCAATGCCTTGGATATGAAATCTAAGATCTTGAGCAATGGACATTCCTATCAACCCTCGTGCTTGATCTTGTTTATTTTCCCATTTAGTGGCTTTATCTCGTTCGGTAGGTTTAGTTTCTTGTCCTGTGGCTATTCTATAAATCCCTTTACTTCTAAGTAAGTCTACCATGTAGGATAGGCATTGGAAATAATTGGTGTTGTTAAGAATAACCGAACATGCACTTTCCATTTAAAAAAAAACTAAAGCTGAAAAGGCTTAAACCAACTGCTCTAATGGAAATATCTTGAAATATTAGGCCGGTTAAAAAAAACGAATATGAAAACGGCTTCAGGATGAAGAAGTTATGCATTTTTGAAAACAATTGTAGTACATGTTGAATAGTTATGTGAGAGGTTGAAAGATGATGATGAAGTTGTAATTTAAGAAAACAAATCCCCCCCTTTTCCAAACTTAATACAATAAGCTCACTTTAAAAAAAACTACTTTATGTGACCCAATTTATAAATAAGTGACAATCACTTTTACAATGTGTTTTTTAAATAAAAAACCTTTTTTTTAAATGGCAACTTGCCAAAATGATTTTTTAAGAAAAAGTAACTTAACATAAACCTTTTTAGAAAAATAAGCTTGACAACAAGACTTGAACCCAAGACCTCTATTCTCATAAAGTAACTTTACACCAAGTGAGCTAGTAAAATGATTCTGTAATTGTTTGAAAGGAGGAAGGGCGTTTTTTTTTGCTCTTCGATGTGCGTTTTTTTTCTTGGAAAAGAAACACAAAATCCATGCAAAAAAAAAACAAGCCTTACGACAGAAAATTAGGTTTACGGTTAGTCTTATTGGAAACTATATATTTTTCTCGCTTTTCCTTATTTCCTGAGATCGCACAAATACACAGGGAAAGAGCATACGTAGCAGAAAAATCATGTCTTCCTGTTTCTGATTTTCCAAGATCACACACGGGCAGAGAAAAGAGCATAAAAAGAGAAGAGGGTATACAACCAACAAGAAAAAAACTATAAACCGAAATAAACATAGGGATTAATAAATATAACTGCAAAAAAGATACTTTATACCTCAAGATCTAAAATGACATAACTTAGGCAACTAGAAACCTTTTTCGCATGAAACAAAATAGGTTCCTCACTATAACAGACACAACAGAGCAGTTCTCTCAGCCCAAAAGTGGTCAGAAATAGTAGATCTGGAAAAGGATAGTTGCATGTAGTCAAACGAACTTCGGATTCGGATCAACAATGGATGCAACCCTCAAAATGGCTCTGATACCATGTAGGAATTTACAGGGTAAATTCCTTATATCAAACACCAAAGGTCACCGCTCACAAACATATCACAAATCAGTACACCAGTATTTGACGTGGTTGCAGGACAAGGCATTGTTTCTCTTGTGCATGTATGATCCTATCATTTTCCTCCTTACAAATCCTTATTTATTCCTTTAATATTCTCAATGTGTCCACAAAATCAGAAGAGTGCCCACCACGGTGCTCATCTGACTCATAGGGAGAGTCTTTGTAGCCTTCCATCTTGCTATTCATTTTGATCTTTTTCCTACAAGGCATAATATGTTAGCTGAACCAAATCATAATAAACCAACGTACCTTAGTATAATTTTGGGAGGATACCTCATCTGCAAGATCATCCAAATCAGCGTGATACTTGTATAAACATAATCATAACATCATATAAACATATAACAACTGAGTGTACCAACACATAACATCATTCTAGCTAGAGTCCAGTCATCACCGTATGACCATATCACTACACATTCTATGACCTCATGCATGACGAAATCAACCATACCAATGTATGTGGAAAATACAAAATCATAAACTATGACGATACACAAGTGCACACACGAACAACACACAAGAATAAACATGGACAATACACAAGCGTAAACAAAGACAATACACATGCATAAACACATATAATCGAGCATAAACTGACAATACTTGTAACAACAGGTAGCAACATGTAACAAATCATACAAGAACGATACATGTAATCACTTGATATGTTTAAACAACATGGAGATAGTCACACACTCATGACGACACAATGCACACAACACCATTAGGCTACACATGGTGACATCACTGTAGCTATGACCAACACTATGCAGATGCAACAAGCACATAGACCACAAGGATGAAGACACGTGTGCAAATGACATGAATGCATGACCAACAAACTACCCATCCAGTCCAATGGGTGAACCATGCTCTGATACCACTATGTAACGCCCCCATCCTACATCTAACCAAGTAACCGACCAACCAGGGTAAATATGTGATGAGAGGCTACTATGATCAAATTCAACCTACTAGGTCACCTTAAGGAAGTGGAACTGACAAAAACACATCATACAAACCTTCCACATCAGCAACAAGACTACCAGGAACCATCCTAACCACTTAGGTAACTAGCCCTTGGGTTCCACTGAGGTTTTAACCCACTTAACCCTTGGATGCTCCCACAATATGGTCATGAGTGCACCTGGGAGGCTCTGGATGCATGTAGAGGCCTGCATGCCTGCGTCCAGGGACTAAATTTCCCAAACCTGTGCCTAGGTCAGCGGGATTTAAGGCACTTTTTCAGGCCCAGAGTCTAGGCCACTTCCCAAAACTTAAAGACAATTTTAGAAATGAAATAACACAACCAAACAATGATGTATTTGCAAAAACCATGACAATACCTAGAATGGACCCCTACTAGCCATGACATACATTTCATCAAACCTATCACAAATATGAAGTTGACAGGTGTAAAAAACAAATCTGAACATAAGGGTCTCACACTTATCTAAGAATCACCAAGAAGCATTGTTCCCTTACATCATTAGTTGCAGTATCATCCATTAGGTCATAGATACATTGTTTATTCATTTACAAATAAAAACATGGGGAGATCCATACATCATCATTGTTAGAATACATACTCATAACGAGCATAATAACAGCATAAATATTAGACATACATCAGCCATAGGATGCACATATAAACCAGTACATTTACATATCGAATTCAAAGGAAATGGATTTCTCATTAATGAATGTAAAAACTAACCATAGATGGGACTACCACATTCCACCCAACCATAGAATGGTTGAGCTAAATCTCTCTTCAACCAATCAACCCCATGCCATATTCCAAGCATGAATTTGGGACTCATAACCAAACAAGCATGGATTCTATCAGAGTTCTCCACCTACACTGTGAGGAATTTTACTGTCTCCTAATCTCTCAAGCTTTACCATAATCCACATTCTGATTCAGGGATCACTAGGTCCTACACTGAGATCCACTATCCACGCTTTACCATACAACCCATCCAGGACTAATAGGCCCAACGAAGATCAATCCACCTCTTGGATTGACCATATATCTTGCAATTCACCGGCAAGGATCCTTAAGCCCACCGAGACACACAATCTTGGATTTACCACAACCCACAGTTTAGTTCAGGGTTTACTAGGCCAGTGCCTTTATCGTGATCCACAGTATGGTCCAGGGACCACTAGGCCATTTGTTTGTCATTTCGTAGATCCACCTCACTCAACTTTGAATCCATCCAGAAATCCAACTCAACCAAAGCATGAGAAACCATCTCATTAAGGTTATCTGAAAATGGCAAGGCTAGGCTGAAAACACTGTCACACGTGGAAAAACCCATGCCATGACAAAAAAGAACCACATACAATACCATGCATGTCAGATCTAGAAAGGAAATCACACATGCAAATCGATACCTGCAAAGGATCCTATTGTAGTTGCTTGATCCTGCTCTTCCTTACTTGTTCCTTCCTTCCTCTTTCCTTCTTTTCCTTTCTTTCTCTAATGCCAAAGTGCTCCAAGAAAACTCTAAGTGTCCAAGAGTGAGAGAGAATAATGAGGGAGATCCAAAACTAAACTGATAAAAGATACCAATTGATCCTCAAAAGCCTTTTTATTGATGAGGCCTCTATTTTCTTCATTTTCCATAATTTTCCTTCATTTTCCTCCTCACATGCAACCTGCGACCTTTCACCTCCATTTTCTCCTAATTTCCATTATTTTCATAAATAAATGTGCCAAAATGCCAATTTCTTTAGTCATATTAACCGAAATGAACACCCACTAGGATTGTTTTTCCCAACATTCAACTTGGAATAAGTGTCCCATTAATCGTGGCTATTATTTTTAACTTTTATTACGTGGAGTTTTCACGAGGGTTGTTACAATAGTAGATCAAATACAATGATATTTGTGTTGGAAAGGACTCCTTGGAGATTTGGTTCTAATTTAGGCACTCATCTTCCTTGCTCAAATAGATGCAGACTCAGATGAGGTAAATATGCTAGATGGAAACCATTGCAACACCATTGTAAGTGAATAATCAATGATAAGGGATCAACTTCATTTCACACAAGATTTGTAGGGAAAGGATCACAACCCAATGCACACTGGAATCATGTTGTTTAAACTCAGGACATGGCTAGACCATCAGGAAGTTTTTTTGCTAACGTGGGGTTTTGTAAGATGTTTAGAAGTCTTTTGTTACAACCTTAAGACTCTTTATCTCTGTTAGTGGTTTGGTTTCCCTAGCAGTGAGCCAATAGCAGGGAAACAATGTACTTGTTCAGAACTTTCGAATAATATTCAACCATTCCAATAATATATTTCTCATCTCATAAGAAACTTCTCATGTTTTCAAGTAATATTAATCTCATATATACATTTTTTTGTTTGGCATTCAACTTGAACATTTAGCTATTTTGAACATTTTTGGCATGTGATTATGGAGATAAAATATAGATAAATAAACATATTTATACTTATTAAATAAAAAACCAGTTAAGAAAAAAAAAAAACAAACAAACCAACGTTAATATATATATGAAAATACTATACAAATGGAAAGGACAAGTTAAAGCTAACTAGATAAGAAATTGGTTCCATTAATATATCATATATAATAGAGAAATCTCTAATACGCTTCCTTTTTAAACTAAATTTTATATTTTCCAAGGCATTCAACTCATAAATAATTCACATATAACTCATTAACTAAATTTCGTTAACAAAGACATGAAAATATACATTTGATACATATCGAAATTAAAAAATACTAAACTTGACAAATGCATTGTATGAATATTTCAATGTCATTGGAGTGGTCCACCTCACGTTGCTTTAGAACTAATTCAACATTAACAATGTCAAAAATGATTATAAATAAATCTAAATTTTCGTTATCACTAAGGTCATTGTTTAATTGAAAGAAAGAAAATCCTGACACGTGTGAATTGAAAATATAAATCTATATGGTAATGTTTGTTTCGGCTGAGTTGCCTAAAAAATATATGCAAGTGATAGTGATTGTGTGCTGATCCACTTAAAGAGGAACGTAGGTTGCAAAGATTCTTTACTGTTGTCAACTCTTCAAATTTTGATTAAATAATGCTATCCTAATAGTGCAATTTGGATATCTTAGGTGGCTTTGTCTTTTTTAATATCACTAGTCTCATGATTTCTTTGTCAATCTTAGTTGGCTTTGTCCTTTCTATATTCTAAACTTGAGTGGTTGCAATTTAATATTGATATGCCACTCGTGTCATGATTTTTTTCTCTTGTCATTTTATATGTGGGAGTTATTTTCTTTGTAATATTATTATTTTATTTAATAATGAAAAAAGTGAAGACAGTGAAAACATAAATTATAAAAATAAGAAGTTGAAAATAGAAATTATAAATGTATAATAATAATGATAATATTATATTTATCAATATTATATAAATAATTAATTAAAGTAAATAACAATATATTAATAAATTTTAATTTTATCATTCGTATAATTAATAAATAAAAATATTATAACGGTGATGAGGTGAGCTGTTATGGCACTCATCACAGGTTCAATTCCCTTCCCTGATAGGGGTGATGTATCTAGACATGTTGATGAAGATATAAAAATGTAGTCCTACCAAACTTACAACAAAAAAAAAATAAAAATATTATAAAATATAAATATTTTATAATTAAATATAATTTATTTTTGGAAGGTAGATTTGCTTCTTCTTTTTTTATGTTAGTTTATAAGTTCCCGAGGTTATACGCAGGTTAGTAGCACAGAGTTTCACGTATGATGTAATAGGAAGCAGATGTGTGAGTTAGTAGACACAAATCCCTTGAAGTTTAATTAGTCGATAAATGGACAAAGATCTAGAGGAGATGGTGCGTTACGAGCTCAAACCCCTTGTGTTAGAGTTTTCCAGTCATAATTTGATTTATCTCATTCATCTCCCCATCATCGAATCAATCATATTTTGATCCCCTTGTCATTTCCCCTCTCTCACGACATGTTTCAGACAACACACCCATGGTAGTCGTCTGACCACTTATTCTTGCCTCATGGCTTCCTCAGTTCCCTATCCACCACCTCCTTCTACTTCTTGGGCAATTAATCCTCCGTCGACTTCTTCTGAATCCATTAGTTTTATAGAGGTTACTCTGAATTTAAACTATTCATCCCCATCTTGTTGGAAAGGAAAATACATTCAAAAGCGGCGTGAGGTGGTTATCTTGACAGTGGGGAAAGATATTAGTCTCACTTGAGTCATAGCTTATGAGGGAAAAACATTTGTAGGATGTTTCAGGGTTAGAGCCTGCATTGAGGTGTCATTGAAGAAATGAGTCTTATCATCATAGAGCCCGCTATTAGATTATGTATCAATGGTTCACACCTTGGCTCATGGATGGATTTTTCCTTTAGATTGGAGGAGGATTGTGCACGTATACTAGAGCATAACTGAAGCTAGGGGAGGGAAGGTTGACTCCTTCAACCTTGGTCCATTTCTTTCAACCCTAAGAAGGAACCAGTGGATGAATTGAGGGTTTGGGAAATACTGCTTGGTTTCCCCCTTCATTTTTTAAGTTAGAAGACTTTCATCACCACTAGTAACAAGTTGTGGTCCTTTGTGAGAGTAAAGGAAGGTTGGAATGTCAAAGAGGATTGTTGAGTGGCATGGATTTAGGTAGATGTAAACTTAAGGAAAGGCTTGGTAGTAGACATGGAGATACTTATGGAGAGGAGGGTGTGGAATCAAAGGGTTGATTATTGAAAATTTCCATTCGGGTGTTTATGGTGTTGGGGCATCTAATCAAGTATTGCACTGATAAGGGTCCCCTAGGGCATGTTCGAGATTCCTCTGGGTCTCATAAGAAATTAATGGTCAAATTTATGTGAGGAGTTGGACTAGAGGTTTGCTCATAGGCTCCCTCCTCAACTAGGATTTCGTTAACTATACCCTCTCTTAGTAAAATCTCCATATATAGGACCCTTAGAGCAAATTCCACCCTCCAAGGGTTCCCTGTGATATTTTCATCATTAAATGTGAGGGGCATAGGGGGTGCCCATAAAAAAATAGCCCTCAAGCACCTATTAACCACATATAATCTGGATTTTATTATGATTTAAGAAACCATGTGTGAAATCTCCAAAGCCCGTAACTTTCTTGAAAGTATGCAAAAGGAACGATCTTACAATGATTTGGACTCATAAGGCTTTCTGGGGTCTAATAATTGGCTGGAGTAGGGATTGTAAATCCCTAGCCACCTCTTTTCTTCCTTATGCAATTATGGTGAAATTTATGTTCAATGATCAAGTGATTCCAGTCTCATTATTGAATGTTTATGCTCATTACTTTGATCATGAATTGTATCGGGAAGGTTTGGTAGTTGCAAGAGCTTTTGAGGACCCACAAAAAATTATCAGAGGAGACCTAAATTTCAATTTGGGCCTTAAGGAATAGTGGAATCCTAGTCTGCGCTTGGACCTATCACATTGTTTCTTTTATTATTTGATTATCAATAATAACCTTTTGTATCTAGAACTGACTAAGATCACCCCAACCTGGTCAAACAATTTCTCTGAATGAAATGAGGTATCTAAGTGGCTAGATTGATTTTTTATTTATAAATCACTTATGGTTTCTATGATTTCATTCAAATCCATGATGGGGATTGGAGGAGTCTTTGACCATTGTCCTATTTCATTACAAGTATCTTCTAGGGAAAATAAAAAATTGATCCCATTCTGCCCCCCCATGTCTCAAGGAAGGGGATTACGACTCGTTGGTCGTAGGAAAATGGAATCCTCTTAGGCCCTAAACTTCTTTATTTTGTATGGATCAATTTGTAAGTAATTTGGTGTCATTCAAGCAAGTCTCTTGGTATTAGGCCAAGGATTCTCTTTAGAAAATATGATACTAATGGAGGTAGATGGTAGGATAGAAGAGGTATTCTTCATATTGGAACTAGATGTTATATCTTCTGAGCAATGGAATATGATGAAATTACTTGAATCTGAGAGGCACACTTTGTTGTTGTTGGAGGAGGAGAGGTGGAGATTAAAAAGTAGGACCATCTAGATGTCCTAAGGGGATAAAAATACAAGGTTTTTCCACCACTTTGCAAATTAAAGAAATCAATTCAACACCATCTGGCGTGTCTTGGACCCAAATCAGTTCCCTTGGTCTCTTTCAGGTATAAAGTAGAGGAGGGGTTTATATATTTTCAAAAACAATGTTCAGCCCTTCTAGGATGGCCTATTTAGGATTTTGCAGGTTTTATCAAAACTCCCTAGAGTTGTAACAGAGGAGGTGAATGCCTCCATATCGAAGGAAGCTTCTAAGCAAGAAGTGTAGGTTGCTTTAACATTAATGCATAGATCTAAGATTCCAAGTCTATATGGGTTCCCTATGGAATTGTATGTAGGTTTCTATGATATGATTAAAGAATATTTGCTAAAGGTTGTGTGTGAGTCTCAATCTTCAGGAAAATTTTCGACCTCCTTTAATTCAACCTTTCTCTTTCTTATTTCAAAGATGCGGGAATGATCCTCTTTTGAGAATTACAGGATAATCACTTGTTGCAATCTGACAAGTTAATCACTAAAATAATTGTAGGAAGAATAAATCTAGTCCTTTGTTTGTGTATTTCAGAAGAATCAATTTGGGTTTCTACATTGTAAAAGCATACATGATGTGGTATTTGTTGCTTAGGAATTCTTTCACTTGGACTTGAAAACTACTAACTCAAAATCAACAATTAGGAAGTTAGACTTGTCTAAGGCTTATGAAAAGATAAACTAGACATTTTCATGTCTAGTTCTTATTTAAATAGGATTTTACATTAATTTTTTATTGGATTGTGGGATCCATCCAAAATGCATCCTTTGTGGTTATGATTAATGGAACTCCTTCTCCATTTTTCACTACATCAAGGGGAATTCGTCAGGGATGTCCTTTATCGCCCCTCCTATTTCTAATTGGAGTAGATACCTTTAGCAGGTTGGTGGTTGATTTTGTTAAATTGTAGCAAGAAAAGGCTTCATTTGACTTGTTCCTTAGTAAAATGGAGAAATTCGAAATTCCACATCAATAGGATGACTTGAGTTGTAGTTAGCAGGAGTGACATGGCCAAGTCACTTAGTTAAGTCAGCTAATTCGAGTTTGTGGGAAAGAATTAGAGTTGTGCATGAGTTGATTGCTAATATCTAGAAATCTAGTGGAGTTATAGTTTGTGAAACTCAGTTATATGAGCTCTAGTCATGAATAGAGCTAGTAGGAGTTCATTTGAGTAGTTGTAACTATTGTTAACTTACTGATCTCTCATTTAACTAGTCAACTTGCTAAAATTATCCCTAGTCATGCATGCAATTAAAATGCCTAGTTGAGTGGAGGGAAAATGAATAATTTTATTTATTGTTGTATATTATTGAGTGTATATAGTGCGGCATGTAGCAGGTGAGCTAATTTACTCAGGAATTACACAAGGAAATAGGATCCTCCTATTCTTTAGGAGCATGAGGCCTAGATTTGGTTAAGTATTTACTAGAGCATACTCGGGAGGAAGAGATCAATATTGCAGTGAAGGTTGAGCTTCAAGGATTGAATTTTTCATTGTAATAGACCTATATTATCGTATGATATAATACAAACAGAGGAGGGGTTTTTACTAGTTGGGTTCCCCCGTAAAAATAATTTGTTCATTGTGATTGAATGATTGCATGTGTTTCTGTTGTATGTTTTTCTTTCCACATATTTAATAGAATAAATTTTTGTTTATGATTTCAGTCTAATTTCATTCGCAGTGGAAAATTTCGAGTTATTTCTACATGGTATCAGATCTATTGAAAAATACATAGAAACCAGATTCCTAATCATCTCTCAAATAAATTTCGAATAAAATATGTGTGTTGCGGGAATTTTCTTCAATGCGGAACAATGTATTTATATGGATTGAGTCTTGAGTATGCATTGGAGGGAAATTTGTATTTTATAGCCTGGAAAGGAAGAATGGAAATTGTGTTGGATTACAATGGAGTATTGGAGTACACACAAACTGATGTTCCAAAACCAACAACATGAGATGAAAAACAATTGGCTCAATGGAAGAAAGACAAAAAATTCCAGGATGATTATCCTGGAGGGAGTCAGAGATCATGTGGTTTCAAATTTTCATGGAAAGGATACTCCATTTTTAATGTGGAAAATTCTCATAGATATATTTGAAAGAAATATTGATTCCAGGAAATTAGCATTGAAAGATAAGATCATGAACATTTGAATGCAGAAAAATTAAACCATTTCTCAATACCTATCCAGATTCACTCAGGTCAAAGATGAAATTGGAGGAGTTGAAGAAACGTGTGCCGCCATATGAGCTTGTGAGCTTAGCACTCCTTGGTCTTCCGAACTCCTGACA
Organism: Pinus albicaulis; assembly: GCA_034641835.2. Classification (NCBI taxonomy): domain Eukaryota; kingdom Viridiplantae; phylum Streptophyta; class Pinopsida; order Pinales; family Pinaceae; genus Pinus; species Pinus albicaulis. Next base: position 484,185,638 of record CM076573.1, on the reverse strand, counting down.
CAACTATCCGGATTCACTTAATGGAAGAGACAAGCTCCCAAATTGGGAGAGACTTTGGCCTGACTTGGTGAAGGAGGAGATTAGAAGAAACACTAGAGATGGAGTCTCATCCATATATGATGAGGAAGATGATTGTGCTCTAGTTGGAAAATGAAAGAATTCCAAAGGAAATAAGGCCCAAGGTGAGGCAGAATCCAACCATAACCATGGCAAGAAGGAAGACCTCGGTAAAATTAAATTCTTTCACCTGCCATGAGTATGGACACTATGCAACCAAGTGTCCACACAACAAATCCAGTAATAATTCTATAGAAACAAGAGGAGATGCTCTCAAATCACAATTCATGTTGGATTTCACCCTCATTGCTTGAATGGAAATCACAGTAAGAGGGAGTGAGTGGTACCTAGATTTTGGTGCTTCATATCATATGACATGAAATAAAGAGTTCTTCAACAACCTAGAGAAGGAGGACCTACAATAACCCATATATATTGGAGATGATGGGAGGTATAGTACTAAAGGGATTGGCATTGTCACCTTTAAGAGGGAGTCAGACTCTCATATTCACCTAAAGAATGTAATGTATGTTCCCATCCTGAAAATATCTAGTTTTTGTAGTTGTACTTGAGGACAAAGGAGAGGATATGATGTGGTGTTCAGTAAGGGGAAATATTATTTGAATCATACTTCTACTAGACAAGTAAAACAAATTGGTGTTCGAGTTAAAAATATCTACAAGCTAGAGGTAGATTTCACCATGCATGCAATTATACCTCCAGGAGTGAGGTGGGGCAATGTAGAGCCTTAGTCCTAGAGTTGAAAATATTTGGGAAAGGTGCATAGGAGAGCAGCAGCAGTTGCAGTATACTCTTCTCATGGATCATTACCCTTGCTACAGGGGCCTACAATATTCAGTAGCAGAAGGATCAATGTTGGTTGATGCAGTAAGATCTTGAGTGAAAGTTGCACAGGCTAGTAGCAGTAAGAGACTCGGGAGAGATTTGCAACTCAAAGAAAATTGATTCAGTGTTATGGATGCTTCTCAGTTTCAGTTGTTGCAGTAGCAACAACAATAGTGAGAGGGAGTTTTAATTTTTTTACAATACATTCCTTTATAGGAGCAGGATTAGGGTTGTATAAAACCCTTTTCTTACTAAGAGGTAGTGTTAAATTGTAGTAAGAAAATGATTAATTTGACTTGTTCCTCATTTACTCATTAGCAAGATGACTTGATTTTCAGTTAGTAGGAGTGACATGGCCAAGTCACTTATTTTAGTCATTCAATTCAATTTTGTGGGAAAATTTTGCATGATTTGATTGCTATGATCTAGCAATAGACTAGTGGAGTTATAGTTATTGAAACTCAGTTATCTGAGCTCTAGTCATGAATAGATTCAATACGATTTCAATTGAGTAGTTGTAATTTTTGTTAACTCACTGATCTCTTAATCAACTCGTCAATTTACTAAAAATATCCCTAGTCATGCATGCAATTCGAATTTCCTAGTCGAGTGGAGGGAAAAGACATAATTGTATTTATTGTTGTATATTGTTGAGTGTTACAACGTTTGCATGTATAAGGTGAGATAATTTACTTAGGAATTGCGCAAGGAAATAGGAGCCTCCTATTCTTTAGGAGCAGGAATTGCATAAGGAAATAGGAGGTGCAGGAGGCCTATATTTGGCTAAGTATTTGCCAGAGGAGACTCAGGAGGAAGAGATGAGTATAGCAGTGTAGGTTGAGCTTCAAGGATTGAATTTTTCATTGTAATAAATCTATATTATCATATGATCTAATAAAAACAGAGAAGGGGTTTTTACCAGTTGGGTTCCCCATTCAAAATATTATGTTCATTGTGATTGAATGATTGCATGTGTTTCGATTGTATGTTTTGTTTTTTGCAGATTTAGTAGAAGAAATTTGTGTCTATTGATTTCAGTATGATTTCATTAGCAACTGCAAATTTTGAGTTATTTCTACAGAGTCTAGGGTGAGGCATCTCCATGGAGTGGTAAAAATATTTGATTCAATGGTGATTTATCACCTCATTTTTGTGGATAATATAATGGCATACTGTTCGGGATCTTGCAGGATCTTATGTCAGCTTTAACAATATCCTTGGACCTCTTTTACAGGGTAACATGGGTGGTGATAAATGGGAACAAATATTGTATCATTCTTAATGACATGTTCAATGAGGATGAGCTGAAAACAAAAATAAAATTTCCCCTTCTCATTCAAATCTTTAGATGAAGTTTTAAAGTACCTGAGGTTCTTTATAAAACCAAAAAAATACCACACAACATATAAGATGTGGATGGTTCAAAAAGTGGTAGGGTATATTCAAGTGTGGTCATATTGTTTACTAATGAGAGGAGGGTGTTTGGTTTTGGTCAAGGCCATCTTGGAAAGTATTATAGTATACTGGAATTCTATAGTAGTGATTCCAAAATGAGCTCTAAACCAAATCCAAAATGAATGCCTTACATTTTGTGTATAAGCGCAAGAAATCATAAAGGATATATGTTAGTCAAGGGTGATAGAATCATGGCTTCAAATGAGCTTTGAGGATGGGGGATAAAAGAGATTCATCTCTTTGTAAAGGTGTTGGCTGGTAAGAATTTATGGAGCTTAATAAGGGAGTCATTCCTCTAGTTCAAAGTTATGCAAGCTAAGAATTTTCTAGGTACATCTATTGTGGATTGGTTCGGAGTACCAAATAAATACTCCACGGAATCAATAGTGTGGAAAGATATAATTAGGGCCTTCCCCTTGGTTGGTCAGTGATTGGTGTGGTGCATGGGGAATTAAAAAAACATTAGATCCTTGGTATGGTTTTGGGACTAACTATAGGCTCTCAGCACCTCTTGTTCATGAATTGAGTCTTCTAAACTTGTTATGTCTAGTTGATGTCATCTCATAACACCCATAGGATGGATTTCAGGAAGGTTGGAATATAGCCAGGGATAAGAGACTAACAACAAAAATGAAAAATTAATGAAACAATTATGTTGATCTTATTGTCGAAAATGAAGTTTGAATTCGTGATAATTTTCTAGATTTTATTTGTTGGACCGTGAACCCTCTCTCTAGAGGTTTCACTGCAAAATTGGGGTAAAATGCATGGTGTGAAGAAAATTTCTCAGAAGAAAGATCATGATGGTGGAAGGTATTATGGCGAGTCAAGGAACTGTTGAAATCTAAGATTTGTGTCTGGCTAGCTCTCAACAAATTTTTTTGACTTGGGACAAGTTGCAAAGGAGAGGATGGTCTGATCCAAGCCATTTCCCCCTATGAAAGCTTCAGGAGACTCATGATGATGTTTTTATGCGTTGAAGTTACACTATTCAAATCTATGGATACCTTTCGAATGACTTGACGCCAAATTGTAGATGGTTGGAAGTTTCACTATTAGATACATGTAGAATAGGGTGGTTGGATAAGGTAGTATCAACTTACCCAGGATTACCTTTTCTGTTAATAATTTATGTGTGATGGGCATGGAATCAAAACATATTCCAACATAAGTCTATTCCTCCAAATGTATGTGCAATAAAGATAGCAACGATGGCACAATAATTTAAGTCAGATCCAAAATAGTCAAGGCCAAGAAACATGATTATACCATCGATATATTTTGAATACACATGGGGATATTTTGATGGGGTTAGTCAAGGTCGTCTGCCAAAATGTGGAGTGGGGGTGGTCTTCCATTTCATTCAAACACACTCCATGTCTTACATATATGCACTAGGAAGAGGATTGAACAAAAAAGCAGAGTTTGTGGCCCTGTGGATGTTGCTGGAATCAACAAAGGCAAATTGAGTAACATGCCTCTAGGTGTCGGGGGATTCAAATTTGTTTATAGACTAAGAAAACCAAAAGGAAGAGGTGAGAAATATTGGTATGGGAACATTTATCTCTGATATCCTTGATGTTTCTAGTTCTTTTGAACTCATTTTATTCTACCACATTCTCCATCAATTGAACATTGAAGTTGATTCCCCATCTAAAGAAGCACTTTATTTGCTAATTGGTTTTGTCAATTATCATGAATATTTGGATGGGGAGGAGATTGAGTCCATGGGGACTAACCTCTCTTACCAGTTTATCTATTTTAATTTTTGATGTGTACATAGAACCCATGGGGATTAAGTTTGATGAAAAGTGAGGATATGGGCCTATCCCCTGAGTTTTTGGTTTTTTGGGTCAGTACGATACAAATTATTGAGAATGCTTTTCAGATAAATCACATCATTAGTTTTTGGTCGACGTTTCCTAAGGATGAACAACATTATATGATTTGAAACATCGACCAAAAACTAATAATATGATTTATCCAAAAAACATTCTCAATAATAATATGGATCACAAAAGTCTAAAATCAATGAGGATACAATTTCTTTTGCTACACTGTGAGTTATTTGTTAAATGAAGTCCAGAAAAACAAATATATAAATTTTCACATATAAATATATATTATTTTCTCTACAAAAAAATTTCTTATTAATTTTTAAATAATGTATTTTATTATTTTTGTATTTTATTTTTTTATTTTAAATAATAGTTATAAATTTAAGTTTTATTTTCTTATACAAAGTTAAATCTTACTTTATATATTTTTAATAAGCAATGGTTCTTAGTTTTGAGAAAAATTGTAGCAAAGTAAGTCAGTTAATTGAGGTAGCTTTCTCACCTCAATTCATAAAAGGAATATAGTAGTTCCATCTATAACTATAATGCTAGGACAAACATTTAACATCTAGGATATTAAAGAGGACATGGTTCTCCAAGATCATTATACCAACATGAATACAACTCTATGCAAAAAGAAAATTGTAATGAGATATTGATAGGTGAATACACATTTTACTCAAACAGATTATGATGACATATATTGTTATAGTTATATACTAATAAATTAATATTTGGTCGATTATTTATTAGCATGTCAAAAAGAAGATGAACAAAGGTTTATGGAGAAACTAAAGACACTAATACATGTTGCTTATCTTTATATTGTTGTGATAAAAGTAATGTACATTATAGTAAACACAAAAATAAGAATTTTCATTGAACAACTAAATAATTTATGTGCAATTTATGTGCACTGTAAACATACTTGAGTTATGCCTAGAGGATGAACTGTAAGTAATGTTAAATTATTTCAAACTCATCATCTACATAATTTTCTCTATATTCAATAATTACAAATAGAATCCAATACAATTGTACAAATTTATTGCAAAGTTACAATTGTATAATTTTATTGCAGGGTTAAGAGCATATAAAATGATATCAATACTCAAATGTAAACTTTTTTTTTTCAAAATTTTATATATATATATATATTCACTTTTATATTTAATAATAATAATAATTTTATAAAAAATATAAAAAATATTTTAATCTTATTTAAAGAATTGAAAATATATATAAAATAAATAAATAATTAAAATTGATTAAAAATACTCAAAATAATATAAAGTCAATCTGCTTTAATTTTATTTCAAAAACAATCATTTTGTAGGACTTAAAATAAACACTTACAAAATAACAACCATTTTGTAGAAGGACTTAAAATAAACACTTACAAAATAATAAAGTAGTTTAAATTTTTTTCATGTGTTTTTTTTTTAATATATGATTCAAAAACCTGAGATGGATAACCACTACATCTATAAAATATCTACCAAATATTTGTACTAGACAGATCTTGTCATAGGGAGATTCTACATCTACAAAATATCTAGGAAATATTTGTTGCACTAGGCAGATCTAAGATTTATCTTTTTTTCTTATATGATTCGACCACTACATTTACAAAATATCTACGAAATATCTATTCTAGACATCTTATTATCAAATGTGCTTTAATAACGAGGAATCTACCAATTTGAACTGACCCTCAAAGCTATATCACATTTACACACTACTAAGATAATAATAATTATTATTTTTTATAATCATGGCAAAAAAAAAAATTAATCAAGATATATTTTTTAAACCCATGGTGAATCAATAACATATTGGAAAGTATTTCCAATACTATAATAGGAGTATATCCAACAATAATTACACCAAGAGTATGTCCAATAGCTCTTAGGCCAGATATACTAAGAATTTATGACTTAGCAAAAGTGGAGATTCTAGGAGGGTGGGGTGCCTACTCATTGAGCCTTATTACAAATGGCCAAAAAATTTCCCCATAAAATTTGAAATTAGGTAAAAGAAATAATATCCCATTATACCAATCACTTAATAGTTTCAGAATAAGACAAAATAAAAATTAACAAAAATGAAATGCAACTTTTAAGCCCACTAATTTAAGATAAATTTACTTTTTAAATACAACGAAATTAGGTTTAAGTTACTTTTAATTCCGCCAAATTTGATTGAATGTGCTTTTTTAAGCCCACCAAATTGGACAACGTGCTTTGGCAGAGTGGGGATCTATCAAAGGAGAAGGTGGAAACTTAAGAATATAGAGAATACAAAAGGAAATGGTGAAAGAAACTTCATAGAGAATACAAAAGGTTTTAATCCTCAAGGTTTATATGCTTAAATCAATCCAATAAAGGACATGGCCTAGCAAGTATATATAATGAGGTGCCCTTTAATAAAGGTGCCAATTATATGGTTGTGTAGTAGGAAAGTAAAGAGGCAATATATGCCTCATGCAAAGTAAATCTTTAAAAGTCAGGGGTCACACATTACTCATGTACCTTTTGGTGAATGAGATTTATTCCATTGTTATGAGAATAATATAAACATCAGTATTTGTAAAGAAGGTTATATACCATAAGTGAAAAAATATTTATTAATTAATAATATTAAGGAGAAAAACTTAAAGGCATGGTCCCACTCCATGGAAGATGGAGTTAGAGAATATTGTACAACTTTCAGACGTTTGGATAAGAGGCTTTTAGAAATATAGTGATAAATTTATATATTTTAATTTAAAAAAATGTATTTAATTGAAATTTT
>CM076573.1:483891995-484178549 GCA_034641835.2 Pinus albicaulis | reverse complement strand
AGGAGTTTGCAACAAAAAATACCTTAGGCAACTAATTCAATTAGATACACCAAACCATCAGCAAAAAGGAAAACCAGCCTACTCAAAAAGCAAGCGTTTACCTCCTTTGACAAAATTTTGAGTTCCGAAACAAGGGCCTTTATTGTATTTTCAATGCCCCTAGTAATTTGAATGGGGTTACTTTCTTTGTAACAACCTAAAAAAATGTTCATTTCAAATTATTTTCTCACACAAATTTAGATGAAGGAGATATCGATTTTGTATTTCCTAACGAGCTCATAAATTTTGACAAAAGAACCAAATTTTTTAATACACGATAGCAATTTTTTCACTCAAAAACTATCTTAGACTCAATAAGCCCAACCCAAAACTAAAAAAAACAAACACCATAAGACCATACGAAAATGAATAGATGATCTTAATCCGAAGTGCTATCGACAAGAGATTGCAACGGAGAACCCTTACCTTATTAAACCTGGCCAAAAATAACGGATGTTGTGGTTCCATCATTAAATCATTTGTCTTTGCCACGAAGCTTGCCTTACCAACTTAGCACTCAATATTTTCAACCGGGTCCTCTAATTCAACCAATAAAAAGGCCAAACCCATAGCATTAAGATACATTTCATTACACTGTCAATAACAATAAAATTTGACTCAGCCATAACCCTTTCCTTTTATTGTTGTGAAAGGCTTTATGTTTTACTCTAATGTCGCTAGTCCATAGGCCAAGTAGACCAGCAGGTAATGTAGAGCTATAAAAAGGGTCTCTTTCACCTCTATTCACCTCACATTAATATGTCAACCCGACAGCGTTTTGTCATTACAAAGAGCGACTCAATCCAAGGCTCATTCGTCAGAGTAATGCTAGTAGTACAGTGCTTTAAGAAATACAAGAGTAAATGGATGCTAGCGAAATCAAATTGGAAACTTTAAAGAAGTAAATCACACACTCATGTAACTCAACAACTCATCAGTCAAGGGTTCGGTAATGATAAACCATCCCTTCAGAAACTGATAGAAAAAGAACTCAAGCATAGATCACAAGCCTGGGAGCTAAACAGTGACTGATACTGCTCACTACAGTCTTAGATCATCTCTCACAGCAAACCATCAAATGCAGATAAATAGAGCAACAAAGGAAATAAAGGATTAAACTATAATTCTGAAATGGAACAACAATAACAGTTTGGGAATTATGGAATAATACTGATGCATTAGAAACGCACACAACACAAATGTCAATAGAACAGCTCTGTAGCTTGACAGTAAGGATATGCGATTAACTCTAGAAAGGAATAAGAACGCAATGCAGAGTTAACACACAAATCTGGCTGTAGAATCTTCAATGATTCAACTTAAACAGAGCATGTAATCTGAACGTATAAGCATATCAAATAATCAACTAACGATGTGAACAAACCACACATAAGCAGAAAGGTTTGTAATGAGTACGACAAGCAAGTGTCCCTTCGAACTTGCCGCTAGCCTCCGGATACACACTTTGGGTCCATATGAGATGCGAAAATGGAATAATCACGGATCTTTCATTAATACATTGATCAAAAATACATCGAACCAGTTCTCAACAAAGCTGAATAACCAAATCGAATGTCTTACAAAAGATTACATCAAACGTATCTTATCTCACCATTCTCTGTCTCTAAACTAACAGTACTTGTCTCTTTTTATAAAAACGATGGCGGAGATGTCCAAGCAATTAGATAAGTAAAGCAGCGATCCCTCAGGATCTTCGATCCTGAGGGATTCGCCAAACAGTTAACTTTCATCCAGCCTTTGCTATTGCGCTGAGCTGGTGTCCTCTCTCTCTTGCCCGAGCCGATTCTCCTTGATCTTGTCTCCCTATGTTTCCGTTTGGTTCTCATCCAGAGGAACAGCGGTTATCTCCACTTCGTTCTTATCTTTAGAGCAGCAACCCTTCGTTTTCCTCTTTCCCTGTATAGAAAATAACCATTATCAGTGGCTAAGTTATACATCTCGATTTTCACATGTTTTGTGATAGTTCCCTATGACTTTCTAAATCCATGATACAAAAGGTTCACAAATTGTATTAAAAAGTCATTAAAGTAATCATCAAAATCATACCTTGTCAGTACTCCACACACCCCCCTGCTTACCTTGTTTCATGTCCTCATGAAAACATTGTAGTTGACATGTAATGCAGTGAGAGAGTATGCTGGAGAAGGAGTTTCATGCGGAGGCCTACAACCATGTTGAGTGATTAAATAATCAAAGAACTGACCTGCTTGCCCCTCAGGCATATCATACAGGGCCTGGTATCCATGTGCTGGATGCCAAATAATTGGAGTGCGAAATCTACACCCTAACCAGGATGACCCTGCTTTTAGAAGGCTCTGGCCATAGAGATTCAAACGGTCAGTAGCGAACTCAAAGTTCTCATACTTAAATGGCTCTCTGAGCTGGATGTGCGGATCAGAGATTCGATATCGAAATTTGGCTGCATTAGTGGCCAAGTCCTTAATGGAAAAGAAATACTCTAAACCCTCTTGAATGAGTGCCTCATGCATAGGCCCTAATGTTACAATGACACCTGGAGTCCTTATGTGGTTTATATGAGCTTTCCATAACCGTACTGGGTTCCTAGGCTCAGCCCTAACTCTTAAATCTAGACCATTTTCTTGACTCTGAAAGGTATCATAGGCTTTCAGCCACTTAATCTGGTTAGCTCCGAATGAAATGAATGCTTGGAATTGAATATCACCAATGGAGGGACCGGGGTTCGATTCAGTCTCCTGACTTAGCACAAGGTCATGTAAATAGAGTTCACACAACAACCTCTGGACTTTTACTCCATAATGTCTACAACAGTCGATAAAATCATTGACATTGTTGATCTGTATAGGGGTGCCTGCCTTAAAAGCTTTTATTTGTAATTGTAAATATCGTTCTAATAGAAACAGAGCATAGTTTTTAGCAGGAGCCCTACATGCTAAAACATTATTATATAAAGAACACAAGTCATTCATCTGTTTGATAGTAGTATCTAGTTTATAAGTTAACTGTGTGACTTCCTCTTGTTCCTTCATCCATCCTTCAAAAACCTGTCTTTTAGATTGACTGACATCCCTTAGTTGCTGCTGCAACTCTTCATATTTCTCTATCGGAACCGTTTGCTCTTTAAGTTGCTCCATTTCTTGCCGTGCTTGTTTCACCATCTTGTGCAAGGTTTTTGTCTTTGGATCTTTTCTCCATGCATCAGTAGAGGCGGGGAGTTTTACCTGAACCTTCTTGTTACGTTGTTTAGAGTTCAGGACCCTGATTACCCCTGAGGGTGGTGCCTCCGTCTGAATTTCCTTATCATCTTTTTCTGTCTTAATCGGAACGGCAGTTGGAACCTCCAAGTCTTGGAAAACAGGCTGCTTGCGGGCCCTCTTTTTCCTCTTTACTTTCTGGTTCTTTTTCAAAATCCTGATTTGTTGCCTGAGCTGTGTTATCGTGTTTAATAGTTTAGTCCGTTCCTTCCTCAACTTCTTGATTTCCATTGATTCCTTTGAAGGAATGGCAGTCTGTTGATGATGAACTGGATCATGACCAGTTGCTACCTCTTCCTCCTGAGGTTCTTCCTCACTGCTCTGCTCCGGCGGTTCTGGTGTATGTACCTCAACTGGTTCTGATTCTTCCTCCTGGGGTTCTTCCTCTAGATTCTCCTCTTGTGACATGGGAACAGATTGTTCCCGTTCGGTATTTTCTTCTTCTTCATCATGCATGGGCATGTTCTCTTCTTGAAATTGGTCGTGGGGATTCTCTGAGCTAGAAGGTTGACCGTATTTACTCATATTGGCTAGGATGGCGGCCAAGTCATCTTCTCTTAGTAAGTCCTGTAATGGACTATTCTCCTGCTGTCCCATTTCTTCTTCCTGTTCAGTTTCTGCTTCTTTTTCTGTTCCCGCAGGCTCGGGTACTTCTTCTTCGGGTTGCTCATCTTCAATTATTATTGGTTGGCTGGTGCCTTCCTGAAGCTGTTCCAGCCTTCCCCTTATTCGAGCCAACCGGGCTGACTTCCTGGGTTTATTTATGCTTCCTCTCATCTGAGCTAACCGAGCTGATTTCCTGGGTTCCTCTGGTTGCTCGGGTGAATCGACTACATGCTTTCGCTTTGCGGGTTCTTGGTGTGTCTCTGGTTGTTGTGATGTACTAGCAACATTTTCTCTGCGTTTTGCCGGTTGTTCTGGTGGGTTTATAGAATGTCTACGTTTCGGAGATGGTTCTGTCGATCCCCCTTCAATCAGTGTAATGAGTCTTTCCCAGCTGCTCTGCTGCTGGGTAAGACTATAACTAACAACAAGTCGAATTAACCCGTGGTGACTAACAATTGCCTCTACGTGCTGTGCCCTTTTCATACTTTGTGCAGCATCATGTAATGACGAATTTAAGAGTGCTGGTAAATTCATAGAGCATTTCTGTTTTAGAACAGCTAAAAGTTTAAGGTGTCGTGGTCTTACCACGTCTTTTCTTCCTTCGCAAGTAATGTAGCTCTGTATTATTCTTGCTAGCTCTGTCCAGGGTTCGCCTAGGGTCGCTGGCAAAATTCCTTTCCCTTTGATTGTCAAATGCTGGCCTTCATCTTGGAAGATGTCGATGACCTTCTGTAATCGTTCCTTTTTAAATGTCCATACCGGTCCGGTAGCTGGTAGTCCTGAGACTTCTGCAATTATGGCATCAGTGACCGCTATGCGTTTCCCTCTTACTATGGAGTGGTCTTCTTGTAAATTCTGTAAGAACTCCATTGCTACTGTCTCATTACCCTCCTGTAAGCGATTGAAATAGTTCAACCATCCTGCCCTTTCCAGGATTTCTCGGGCAGCAGCAGAGATCGTTAGCTGTTGAGGCTCACTATGAATTGCCTTGCCCCCATGATTTCGCTGCGATTTCTAAATGGAACAGCAAAAACGTTTTCGGTTTGAAACACAGAGAGCAGGGTTTCGCAAAAGAAAACACAGAGTATGCAACAGTGTAGCAAAAACAACTTGTGCGAAAAAAAATAAAAATAAAAATATGCCATGCCGTGAAACCATGCCAAACCGTCGTGAACCAGATTTTCCGAATGATGAATTGACACGTAACACAGGGAATGATGAGGTTAACCTCCCCCCCCCGCCGTGTGATAGGCTGTCCCAGCCGGCAAATAATGGAGCGGCACCCAGTCTGTAATCAAGTCAGAAAGGAACAGCATGTGAATTTATGCCATGTTGAAAAAGGACAACAGATTACCGAAATCGAGGCGGAGGATGGATCGCGTGATATGATTTGAGGCTGTTGTGTTATGATTTGAGGCTGATGGATAGGCATGTATCGTATTCGCCAATCTTAAGCGGTCATGGTCACCTCCGTTGCCATGATTGGTAATGATAAATATTCATGCGGTGTATAAATCGGGAAATAACATGTGATTAATGCCTAGGATAAAGAAACAAAAGAGTGTTAATATCTTACCTATTGGCGTAAGCAAGGTGACTTCGATACCATTAACATTACTCTGCTGCCAACAGGTGTTCATAACCTTGGCAGAGTTGTTTTTCACCCCCGGAACCATGATCTTGTGTGTATACTTAGGACTGTTATTATGTCAGAATGTAGACCATTATGCTGGCTTGGTGACCAGTTAACCATAATGCCATTCACGAGGAAAGAGCGAAACGTGGGCAGGCCGGCTCTTAATGAGACCTCCTGTTCCAAGGTTTGTTTATTTTGATACACCTTTTGGACCCTATCCCTGGTGTGGTGGCCAGAATGGGAATGCCACTTCACTTCCCTCCTCATGATCATGGTAGGCTGGCTCTCAATGAGACCCCCTATCCTGCATTTGACATTTGACATGTTTTTTCTTTTTCCTTATTTATACACAAAGGGTGGTTCAGCACTCCTTAAGAGTAGGAATGGTGGAAGAAGTCTTATTATCTCAATAGGAAGATTTAAACTCTTTGCCCTTATTCCCAAATATTAATAAAAAGATTTTTAAGGGAATCAACATGATAAAGATAACCAATCAGGGCAAAATTAGTAAAACCATGTCACAAAAGGTAAGAAATAAGTATGTCTTTCCATCTGTCCTTTTATTAATGCGGAGCCTTATAGATAGAGCGATTTATGGTTTGCAGATTTCGGTATGTTGTGTCTTTATATTCATCGCATAAATGCATAGCTGAGGCTTGAAGACTAGAAAGAAGACGGGAAAAAGCATCCTCAATTTAAATCATCAAAGAGATCAAAAGTATGCAAATGGTGTTCCGTTGAAAAAGCAACAACGATGGATAATAGAAAAAGGAACAAAACTGCAAATGCCGTTCCTTTTGGGAAAAGGAACGGCAATCATACGAAACACTCCATATGCCATTCCGTTGAAAAAGTCAGCACAGAAATAAAAGAACGCTGTTGTTTTTTTTTTTTTTGAAGAAAAAGGAACAGTGGTAACCAAAAGGAACAGCGATAAGCGTAACAATATCGTTTTTCTGAAAAAGGAACAGCAGAGATCCGAATGCTGTTCCTTTAGAAAAGGAACAGCAGAACAAGCAAAACCAATATAAAAAACACACATATGCTATTAGAAGAGCAAAAAATCAAACTTTGTGGAAGAAAAAGGAACAGCAAAATGACAAGAATTATTCAAATCAAACTTATGTACAAGAATCACTCAGAAACAAAAAAAACTTTATGTACAAATTGCAAAAAGAAATAGACCCTTAATGAATTGCAGGTGAGGAAGATTTCTCTTCCTCTCCTAAGATCTCCAGATCAGTATCTCAGCGTATCTGCTGGCAGAAGGATTCCCGAGTAAGTGGTTTACGGTAGAGACGGACTCGGTGACCATTTACCTTAAATGCATATCCAGAACCGTCAATAGTGATTAGAGTAAGAGTTCCATTGTCATGTACCTTCTGCATTTCGTATGGTCCCAACCATCGAGTCTGAAGTTTTCCAGGGAAGTCCTGAAACCGAGAATCGTATAACAAAGCCCAGTCTCCCTCGTGGAAGACTTTATTCTTAATGAGCGCATCATGCCATTTGGCTCTCTGTTGTTGAATTAATGCTGTATTTTGTAGTGCAGAGAGTCGAATTTCGTCTAATTCATTGATCTGCTGTAGTCGATTGAGTTGTGCCTCAGTTAAGTCTAGGCCAACATCCTGTGCTGTACGCAGTGTTTGGATTTCGAATTCTATGGGAAAAATAGGTTGTTTTCCAAACACTAGTTGATAAGGTGAGTAACCAGTGGTGCTCCTCCATGTGGTTCGATAGACCCAGAGTGCTTCAGGTAGTCGGGTAGCCCAGTCACGCCTATGTGATGCAATAGTTTTCGTTAGGATTGATTCTATTATCTTATTGCTACTTTCTACCTGCCCATTCGCCTGTGGGTGATATGGAGTAGTGATCTTATGCTGGACATGATAATTGTTAAGTGTTGCGGCTAATTTATGCCCAACAAATTGTGGTCCTCCATCTGTAATTATTTCCCTAGGAAGGCCATAACGGACAAATAAAAGAAACAGGAACTGTATGACAGAGTCCTCTGTGGCTCTTGGTAATGCTTCTGCCTCAACCCATTTGGTGACATATTCTGTTGCCACCAAAATATATGTTTTCTGAGTTGATGAAGGGTTGATGGGTCCAACGAAATCCAGAGCCCACCGTTCGAATGGTTCGATGACTAACTGTGGTTTCAGAGGCATTTCATCAGCTTGACCAGGTCGTCCTGCTCGCTGGCAACTGTCACAGGCTTGGACGAACTTCTTTGCATCTTTGAAGATCGTAGGCCAGTAATATCCTGTCTGCAATACCTTATGTCCAGTCCTACGCTCAGCGAAGTGCCCCCCACATGGTCCATCGTGACAGGCTTTTAGGATGTCGAAGATTTCATCCTCTCTAACACATCGCCTGATATCCATGTCTGCTCCTGTGTGAAACAAATAACCTCCAATCCACGAAAATCGAGAACTTTTCTGAATAATCTGCTTACGCTCATTAGGAGTTAAATGTTTTGGTAATTTACCTACTGCAAGGTAATTGGCAACATCAGCATACCAGGGTGTTTGAACAGCAACAGCAAACAGGTGTTCATCCGGAAATTGATCTTCCACTGCTGCTACATCGCTTGATTTTGGTATCCTTGAAAGAAAATCGGCTACAGGGTTTTCTTTGCCAGGGCGGTCCTTGATTGTTATATCGAATTCCTGCAATAAGATTAACCATCGAGTTACTCTGGCATGTGTGACAGGCTTATTTGCTAAATATTTTATAGCAGAATGATCTGTATACAAGATGACAGGGTAGCCTGTGATATAATGTCTAAATTTATTGACAGCATGTATTACAGCTAGAAATTCTTTTTCAGTAACAGTGTAATTCAATTCAGCAGGGGATAAATTTTTGTTGATGTAATATATAGCATATGGTTTTTTATCCTCTTCCTGCCCAAGGACTGCACCAATGGCTGTATCTGAGGCATCAGATGATATCTGGAACGGTAGGTCCCAGTTTGGTCCTCGAAGGACTGGGGCTATGGATACAAGCTTCTTTAGATCCTCGAACGCATGGTCACATTTGTCTGTCCAAAGAAAATCAACGTTACCAGTCAGTGCATATAAAGGAGCAGCAATGTGCGAATAATGGTCTATAAATCGTCTATAATAACCTGAAAATCCAAGAAAACTGCGTACCTCTGTTTGAGTAGTAGGAGTGGGAATAAGCAAAAGTATTTGGATTTTGGCCGGGTCTACCTGAATGCCGGCTGTTGAGACATAGTGTCCTAGGATAAGTCCTTCAGTCATCATCAAAAAACATTTTTCATTGCTTAAGCAAAGCCTAGTAACAATGCAGCGTTGTAGGACTTTCTCTAGGGTGTCTAGAGCTGGATCGAAGTCATCTCCGTATGGTGTAAAGTCATCCATGTAAACTTCAAGTCCATCATTGATTAAATCTGCAAAAATACTAAGGATAGCCCTCTGAAATGTGGCAGGGGCATTACATAAGCCAAAAGGTAAAACTCGATAGGCAAATGTTCCCCAAGGACAAGTAAAGGTAGTTTTATCCTGGTCTTCAGGGGCAATCTGAATCTGATTGTATCCACTGAAGCCATCCAGGAAAGAAAAGAACTTCTTCCCTGCTAAAGTGTCCAATACTTGATCTATGAAAGGAAAATGATCTTTTTGTGTTGCCTTGTTAAGTTCCCTATAATCCACACAAATTCTCCATTTCCCATTCTTTTTTGGTACCACCACAAGTGGAGAGACCCATTTACTGTCAGAGATAGGGTAGATAAAATTCACATCTAAAAGTTTCTGAAGTTCAGTTTTTACAACATCTTTTAGATGGGGATTAAGTCTCCTTTACGGCTGACGCACAGGTCTGGCATCTTTTTCTATGTAAATGTGATGGGTACATAACTGGGGATCAATTCCTTTCATATCAGGGTAGTCCCATGCAAATGCTTCTTGATATTTTGTTAACAGATGGATGAGCTTTGTTTCTTGTTCCGGTGTGAGATTAACATTGATGTTTAAAGTTTTCCCCGGTGCAATTTCCACAGTTTTACTATTTGCAACAGAAGTGACAGGTATTATTTGATCATGAATATCTTTCAGGGGATCTTCTTCTAATTCATTATCAAATGTTGCTTTTATCATGTGACATTGTGTGCGAGGTTCAGTTTGAGTAATGAAATTATTAATGGCATCGTCTTCTGTTTGATCTTTGAAATCAAGTGCCTCTTGTATAGTTAATGGAGATCTGATGTTATCAGTAAGGTATGATACAGGGTGTTTATTAGTTTTAATCATTGTGACACTTGGCTGCGTTGGAGGATATAGAACTAAATTTTTGCTATTCGGTCCTCTGGTTATGGTCATATTTCCCTGCCGACAGCCAATGTAGGCATCGGCAGTGGCAAGCCAAGGCCTACCTAAAATTAGCGGATGTCCATCAAGTCGGGTTTTTGGATTAATTATCAGGAAATCGGTTGGATACTCCCAGGATTCTACAGAGACCATGACATCATGTAGAGTGCCCTCTGGTCTAACCACAGATCGGTCAGCCAATTCTAACAGAGTAGAGGTGGGTTCTACGGATGTAATGCCGAGCTTTTGGCAAGTTGTGGTTGTTAAAATATTAATTGCAGCCCCTAAATCAACTAAGGCATTAGGCAGGGTCTGGCCATAAATTTGAACAGTTATAATTGGATTCCCGGGGTCTTCATATTTAAGGGGTGTTTCTCTTCTCGACAATAGGTCAGATAAGGTGCCGACTACTTGGACTCTTGGATTGTTTGTTATATTCCTCCTTGGTTTCTTTATGCACAACTCTTTTATGGTTTTGGCGTATATGGGAATGTCTTGAATAGCTTGGAGGAATGGAATTTTTATGTACAAGTTTTGTAATTCTCCCAGAATGTCAAAGTCAGGGTATTGTATGGATCGAGGTATGGCTAATCGTTCTGGGAACGGAGGAGAGGATGTGGTTGCTTGATTATGATTTTGTTGCTTATTTACATCCTCTTGTTGTGACTGATGTTCTCTGGGTAACTGATCTTCAATATGAACTGTTTTATCTCCCTCAGTTTCAATTATACGCCCAGATCTTAACAGAAGGTCGTTGCACTCTTTTAAATCAGGTCCTGGTTCTGGTGATTCTATGATTTGAATAGATTGGACCTGCCTGTTGTTTGGATTGGGATCGGGTTGGGCTGGGAGTTGCGGCCTCAAGTTGGACTGGGGATTTTGTTGTAAAGCTGGCAAAGTAGGTTGAGGGAGCGGAATCGTTCCGGCTGGGTGGTACATCGGTCTTTGCCAGCTTGTCTGCCAGGGTGAACTTTGTGAATTAGAGGGGGTCCATTGTGAAGGATATGGGCCATTTTGCCAATATGGTGGAGTGTAAGGGAAATTTGGCCAACCAGTTTGGCTTGTTTGATTCAGCCATGGATTTGGAGAAGGAAATGATTGTGGTGACCAGTTTGTAAATGGGGTTTGAGATTGATTTTGCCACATACCATATTGTTGAGCATTATACTGTGGGTTTTGAAAGAAAGAGGTTGGGTCTGAAAACATACCAGGTTGTCTTGGTTGCCACGGGCGGCGCTGATTGATTGAATTCACCGATTCTGGTTCTTCTTCTGCTTCCTTATATACTGCTTTCAATCCAGGAAGTGAGGGGCAGTTCTCCGTAAGGTGGTCTTTTGTACAGATGGCGCATGTTTGGACTTTATCCAGAGGGCACTCCTTGTGGCTGTGTTTTTTTCTGCAACGAGGACAGAAGATTGCCATGTTCTGTTCTGCCTCTAGCTGCTTTTGTTTAGCTTGCACAATATCAAGTTGTGTAGTTAGTGTCCCCATAATATCAGTTTTAAAATTTTCTAATAAATTTCCAATTTCTGCACGTGTTACTTCTTCTGCTGATACTTTGTTATTTCTTGCAGACCGATCGTATTCTGTCGGTTTTATTCTTGTGCTGCCTCTCGAACTTCTGATACATAAGTCAAGGATGTCGGTAAAATTCTCTTGATAAATATCCCCTTTGCCCATAATGTTTAATGTTTCAATCCATTGTTCCTTCATGCCCCTCATTAATGCATTTTTTAACACATTATCAGGTAAAGGTAGCGATGCATAAGGAGATCTTTGTAAATTATACTGAAAACGTTCCACATACTCCTCTAATGTTTCATTTGGTCTGGCTGTCATTTGAAATATTTCGTCTTTTAATTCTCTAGACCTACAATAATCCTGGTATTTCTTTAAGAAGGATTCTTTCATTTGATCCCAATTGTTGATAAACCCACCACCTAGCCCGATAAACCATCTTAAAGCAGCCCCTTTCAATGTAGAGGGGAATAATTTCAATTTTTGGGGATCGGTGGTGTAATCGTACCCCCAACATAACACATCGAATTCGAATAGGAATGCATCCGGATCCTCTGATGTGAGTCCATGAAATGTGGGGATATGCTGAAGAGGGATAGCTTTCATGGGTGCATTTGCTGCAGAATCCACTATAGGATATTGTAATGTAGAGGTTTGAGTGTTTGGTTGGTTTTGAGCGTTTGGTTGGTTTTGAGCCATGGGATCGAATATATGCCAGTAACCTTCTGGGATATCTAGGAGGGTATTCCTAGGTTGGTTGGGAACGGTTTTGACAGGGATCTTTTTAATAGCGCTTCCTTTATCAGGAATAATGGGAATACCAGGTGTTTGAGGAGATTGAATCTCTTCAACAATGACTTTCGCGGCACTCCCCTTATCTGTGCTATCTAATGGCTGATTTGTTTCAAGAGGAGATTTTGGTTCCTCGGTTTCCCCTGTTTCTCCTTCTCCTTCACAAAAGTTGCTAGAGTTCCCTTCCTGCAATAATTCTGGAGTGGAATTTTCAACTTCTTGAAAGTCCTGCTCCTCAGTTTGACTATGCACCTCGGCACAGGCTACAGATGGTGATCCTGTGGCCTGAAGGGAACTAGTAGGTGGTTTAGAAGTGTTTTTCTTGAAACCTACTGATGGCTGAGACTCTGTTTTCTTATAGATTTCGTCTATGAAGGTTGTTCGGCCAAGGGTCACCGGCCCCTTAGATTTTTCAGGTTTGGATGGGGGTTTGATATTTTTTTCTGGTTTTTTCTGCTTAGTCATGCACTCAAAAATAAACTACGAACTTCTATTCAAACAAGCAAAAACAAATCTGTTAGGAAAGCGGATAATGAGCAGGTCTTTTACATGCTCTGCAGGTAGGTTCTTACCTTCCGTTTTTAGGATCCAACTCCTCCCTAGCAGGCTTGTACACTACTCTGAAAAAGACAAATGGCTTCACTCTTTCCCCGGCAACGGCGCCAAAATGTAGATCTATAAAAAGGGTCTCTTTCACCTCTATTCACCTCACATTAATATGTCAACCCGAGAGCGTTTTGTCATTACAAAGAGTGACTCAATCCGAGGCTCATTCGTCAGAGTAATGCTAGTAGTACAGTGCTTTAAGAAATACAAGAGTAAATGGATGCTTAACTGAAATCAAATTGCTTTAAAGAAGTAAATCACACACTTAGGAAACTCAACAACTCATCAGTCAAGGGTTCGGTAATGATAAACCATCCCTTCAGAAACTGATAGAAAAAGAACTCAAGCATAGATCATAGCTTTGAGGCTAACGGTGGTAATCTTTTGCTCACTACGGGTCTTAGATCATCTCGACAAACCATGAAATGCGGAGATAAATGAAACTGACAAAGAAATAAAGGTTAAACTATCAATTCTGAAATGGAACGGCAATAACAGTTTGGGAATTATGGAATAATACTGATGCATTAGAAACGCACACAACACAAATGTCAATAGAACAGCTCTGTAGCTTGACAGTAAGGATATGCGATTAACTCTAGAAATGAATAAGAACGCAATGCAGAGTTAACACACAAATCTGGCTGTAGAAACTTCAATGATTCAACTTAAACAGAGCATGTAATCTGAACGTATAAGCATATCAAATAATCAACTAACAATAATGAACAAACCACACATAAACGAAGCTGTAATGGTACAGAAGCAAGTGTCCTTCGGGGCCGGGCCCTTAGCCTCCAAGGATACACCGCTTTAGGTTAACGCAGATGCGAAGATGGAATAATCACCAGTCTTTCATTAATACATTGATCAAAAATACATCGAACCAGTTCTCAACAAAGCTGAATAACCAAATTGAATGTTTTACAAAAGATTACATCAAACGTATCTTATCTCGCCATTCTCTCTGTCTCTAAACTAACAGTACTTGTCTCTTTTTATAAAAACGATGGCGGAGATGTCCAAGCAATTAGATAAGTAAAGCAGCGATCCCTCAGGATCTTCGATCCTGAGGGATTCTCCAAACAGTTAACTTTCATCCAGTCTTTGCTATTGCGCTGAGCTGGTGTCCTCTCTCTCTTGCCCGAGCCGATTCTCCTTGATCTTGTCTCCCTATGTTTACGTTTGGTTCTCATCCAGAGGAACAGCGGTTATCTCCACTTCGTTCTTATCTTTAGAGCAACAACCCTTCGTTTTCCTCTTTCCCTGTATAGAAAGTAACCATTATCGGTGGCTAAGTTATACATATCGATTTTCACATGTTTTGTGATAGTTCCCTATGACTTTCTAAATCCATGATACAAAAGGTTCACAAATTGTATTAAAAAGTCATTAAAGTAATCATCAAAATCATACCTTTTCAGTACTCCCCAATTGTAAATATGTTTCCATTCACCTTTGAGTTTTCAAATTATGCCTACCAAATCTAAGACATTTAAGAGGGGGAACTAATACAACGTTAAAAAGAAAACCAGAGCACACATCTACAAATTACCTCCTTAGCTATTGTCACACCATCATTAACTATTTTTGGAGAACCATGCTTGCTCTCCAAGACAAAATTTTTCCCTTCGCCCCAAGGGTGACTCCAACAAGATCAACAAGTTTGTTCACACCGCCTGCAAGACAAATTGACAATGCTTTCAGTAAGTGTGCAATTGAATGCTAGACCATATGCCAAAACAACCCTCCATGAAAAATTAAAAGAACACATTAAAATCGAATATAAGTGGACAAGGAAAGATCCACCGCAGTGAAGTTTCACGTGCAGGTGACCTTCCTTTAAACATAATTTTTTCTCTGACCTGCAATTTTTTTGTCACCGAGCCATCCTTGTTGAAGTACAACTCCTTTTCCATAGCTCTTGTATTAACTACCTTCTCTCTGTCGCGTAATCTCAGAGTCCCTCTTCTACTTGAGAGATTAAAGGAAATGGGTGAAAAAACTGAAAGAGAAGACAATTGTCTGCCATAATTATCAAACATTGCACCCAAATTCTTCCCCTTTCCATTGTTACCCAATGAGGTAGATGTGGAAATTGTTGTCATACTGCCCAAAGCAGAGGCCATATTCTCTTATCCTGAATATAGAATTACAAGATCTTCATATTAGTATGAACCTTAAAAAACATGACTCCCATTGCTAAAAACCACTTTTAAGTGGTAGGAAAACTAAACAACTATTGCAACTTTTGGCAACTTCTGGAGCATTAAGAGAGAAAAAAACAAAGAGAAATACAACCACAATCCTCATTTTAATGAGACCAGACTATATATTTGCATTAAGATAATAGAAATAAATCACAACTATATTAAGGCCAGCACAAAACAATCTTTAACTAGTGTCTCTCGTGGCCTTCAGGTTGCCATGCTAGAGGTTGCATATTTTTAATTTAAATTCTTGACCTCTCGTGCCCATCTATGAATTCATCCAATGGGATATCTACATCAAATGCTCCTTTATATCCCCAAAAAAAAATTCCCTACTACAAGAGCACCAATATTGATGGATCACCCCACACCACCCCACCCACTAGAAACGGTGAAAAAGGAAACTCGAGAAAACTTCTGAAATATCTCAAGATGACTATATGGGTGGTTCTTATGAATCAACCAACCATTCAGAGCATGCTCATCAATCCAAACCATGAGTATTATGTGAAGATATTCAAGCAGGCACTGAATCGGATTTCTGAAGCTATGTTAGAGAAACCCTAAAATCTCACTGAAAAAATAAAAATATACTCAGCAACAAAGATGATCACACTCTGGGTAGCCCTGGAGGCTATTTGGGGGTGATGAGTGCAATAGGTCTCAATGAACTGTTGCCTTCGCTGGGGAATACTATTGCATTAGAATTTGATACTATTTTGGATGTTGAATTCCACGATCCTAATCGAAACCAGTACCTTCAGCTCTAGTACCTGTTCACAAAAGAGGGTGCCATAGTCATTCATGCGTGCAGAGAGGTTGAATTGTAGGCATTGCAACATGAGGTGTTGTTTTTGTTGCATTGGCCACTAGATTGTTTGTCTGGTTCTGTTACAAGCGAAGAGTATTGAAAAGGACAAACAAATTTAGTTCAGATATTGTGAAATTTCCTCGGAAATTCACCTACAAAGAGCTCAGCAATGCTACGAAAGACTTTTTTGAATGTGATTGATAATCGATAATTGAAAGCAAGGGTAATCCCCTTGTGAAACCCAAATTTCTGAGCATTTTCTAAAACCTAATGACAGAGTCATTGTAATGAACAAGCGCCTAGGTCCATATTACGTCCAAATCTACCAAGCACCAAGATCTATAAAAAAAATCCACAGTATCTGCGAACTAAGAAGAAGAGGCAGAAAATGTATTATGCTTACCTATTTGAATAGTGGTTGGGGTTTACGTCACGAAAAAAATTTGACAGAGCCCATGTAGCATTTCTTATCATTGAAATTCTGGCAGTATCATTCAACTGGGCAAGCACCTGCCTCAGAGCTCCATGACTGAGGGAAATATCCCTAAATGTTGCAGAGTCTCCAACAATATTTCCCAAAGCCCAAACAGCCTTACACGAACACCAATTGAACTCAAAGTTGGGTACTAGTTTTTTAAATCAAATTCCAAAATTACAGACATATAAAGATAGTTGGGAAGAATAATTTTATGCCTCTAAAATAAACGTGCTACCTGTTCTTGAACATTATCATTCCTAGAGGTAAGAAGTTCCACAAATATAGGCAGTGCCCCGTAATCAATCACAACCTTTGTATTCTCAAAGGTTCCTGAGACTATATTAGTCAAAGCCAAAGCTGCTTCAAACTGCATTATCAATCACAAGGTATCACCATCAAAGCTATAATTTTAAGATAAAAATTTATCTACCATTGAAGCTATAATTTTAAAATAGATACACCTAGTGATATAGACACCTAGTGAGAGTAGAGGTTAGGAAATTATAATAAGAATTATTACAAGATATCACTCACAATGCAGTTGATTTTTCATTGCCTGATGTAACTATAATTTTAAAGAAGACACACTTAGTGATATAGACACCAACAAGTGAGAGCAGAGGTTATGAAATTATAATGAGAATTATTTCAAGATATCATATTACTCATAGTACAGTTAATTGTTTATTGTTTGGTGTAATAATTTTTTATTATTTATAAACACAATCAAACATATTATGATGGACAGTGATGAAATTGACAACGGTCTCATAACAAACCATAACGAGCACATCCCCTGGCAAGATAGACTCTGAATAAGAAAGAAAGCAAAACAAAGTGATTACTTACAGGATCATAGGTTTCTTGAAGAACAAGATCCAGAGCAACATTTGTAACCCCTAAAGCAACACCTCTCTCCGCAAGACGAATCGCTACATCTTTCATATGTAGTCTAGCAAATTTTCTGAGCTCATCATGAGAAAGAGGATCAAATACAACTATCTCATCAAGTCTATTCAATAGCTCTGGCTTGAAATGTCTTCTAACCTGCAAAAATATTCAAAGGTATGTTAAAGCACTGCAGCCAACTTCGTGATAAAATTATATGAAAAATATGCATAGACAGAGTCCAGGAGAATGAAATGGCAGGTGTATTGGCAGTTGCCAAAATGCGGCAACTAAAATAGCAGGTGTATTGGAAGTTGTGGAAATGCAGCTACTAAAACAACAGGTCTGTCGACGGTTGCAGGTGTGTGGATTTTTGCTGGTATTTTTAGACCGATTCAATGGAAATATACTAGAAACCAATGGTATGTCAAACCTAGAAGGTAACCAGAGAGACTGTGACCATCAGATTAAACAAGTAACAGGTGTCGTGCCTAGATAAGAAGTGTTGACGAAAAAAAAATTGATCTCTTTCATAGTAGAAGGCCTATTGGCCTAAATATCTAGGACATGTGGCACTCCATGATAAAGACATATGGTGTGTGGATTTGAGTTTTTTAGATGGTCAAGTGGGCCAAAAATAGGTGAAATGTGGCACCACTCAGAGATTGACATGTGCCAGTTGGTATAAGTGGTAGACAATTGGCATGCTCAAGCAACTAGGTGATGCAGGAATGAAATGAGGGAGAAAATATCAGAAAAGCCCCAAATCTGGAGAACTAAAGCTTATCACCAACCTAAGATTGACAACTTTACATGATGTAACCTATGAAATCGTAAATGGAGAAATCATAGTAACAATAAAGTAACCTATGTATTAATAAATTCAGATTCATCCTAGGAGTGGTAATGGGAGAAATCATAGTGAACAACAAGAAACATGCAGAGTTTCTTACAATCAAATAGATGAAAAAACACATACAAAAAACCTAGATAATAATCATGAACAGGCTTAATGTTGAATTATGAACTGTAAAGGAACTTACAAAATGTGACATTACAAACCTGGTCAAGCGCACAAGCAAAAATATCTTGGACATGACCCTGGTTGACAAGTTGTATTTCTCATGATGCAAGAGGATTTGTACCTGCACTGCCAAGTCAATAAAAATCCATCATTATCTATACAATAAATACAAGTAATTGATGTAGTATTTTTTACTCTAAGATGAATTCTTATGATAATGTTAGAACATATGTTGAAAATGTCAAAACATACCTGAATAAGCTCCTCTTCGTTTCAAGAAAAATTTATTGGAGTCGCATGAACTTGGAACAAGCCTCCCACGATCTGAAAGAGTAGCAACTAAGTCAACAGTGACTTTTTTGTTGCTACGCTTGATCGAGGGAGGTTTGCTCCAAGATTAAATCGCTCCAATAAATTATTCTCTACTAAACAGGGCCAACCACATGAAGGTGGAAGCTCTTATGGCCCCTCCCACCCCCCCCCCCCTCACATCACTCTCAATTCCCCAATACCCAATATATATTTCATTTTTTACTTTCATGAGCATAAAAAAAAATATTCAATAACTAATAAAAAAAAAATTCAACAAAAAGTACGCAAGGAAACATTGCAATTAATGCTTGACATAAAAATAGTATGATAAATGAGTTTTTTATATAACGCAAAAAACGTTCCAAGTATGGTAACGTTTATATTATAATAACACAATATTTTACATTATCAAATTTTTTTTTTCTTCTTCCTATTTCTAAAGCTCCTAATTATATCATCAATATCATTGTGCTCTGCTCCTGTTTTGTACCTTTCGACCCGCACTGCTGACCTAGTTGCGTAGTCACATTGTCTGGTCTCATCCAGTGACGAGGCATCGCCTACAAAAACAAATAATATTAAATTTTAATTGTCAGTTTTTAAATATCATTGAACTAGTTAGGTAATATTAATAAAAAAAATTGCAATGAGATTATTTACCTGGTGCACCAGTTGTCGTCGTTGGGACTGTTGCCCTGTCTTCCTCTCTGGTGGTAAGATCCTCAAGGGAAACATTCTCTATCATTTAAACAAAAAACGTTATAAGGACAACCATCAAGGTATAATTAGAAAAAATTATAAGTGGAAATTAATTACTGTCACGGCCCTCACTGATAGTAGCATTGTCGCCCTGGTCCCTACTACAATGATCAGGTTGCACGTGAGGATCATCTACATTTGGCTCTAAAACTGGGTTATTTGCGTCGTCGGTAGTGTTGCTCCCCTGATTTAAACAAAGTTGTTAGACATTAAATTTATGGATGAAAACAAACAAATTGAAAGGTTAATGTTTTACCTTATCAGGCATTCTGGATCTTGGGACCTGCCCCAAGCTTATGCGACGTTCAACTACGGCTTGATAGCCGAAATGGAAAGTGATATTTTTATCTTCCTATGTAGTTTCTGTTCCGAATTCATCACCCTACATTACATATGATTGTGTATTTTTAATCATATTTGATAGGATTACAAAAATGTTGGAAGGCGATACAATTAATTATAAGATGTTTGGCTACTTAATTACAATTCTTGCGGCCAATTTCAAGTAGCCGCCCTGGCCTAGCTTGTGATGGCCCTTTTTTCAATCCTAGCTTTGGTTGCCTTTGAGGTGTCAGGCAACCTAGCATCAAAAGATTAAAGTCAGATATGACGTAGCACACTTTTATTTTAGACATAGAGAAAATTAAAGCTATTGAATTAAAGTTGTAATTTACCTTGCGGGTCCGGTTGGCATTTTTCCTTCTTTCTTTGCCCTTTTCTCTTTTCCGTCATGGATGAGTGCTCTCCACTCACTCTCTGGAACTGTGAGAGGACGCTCATATCTAGGGTTAAATTGCAATTGCGTCCTATAGGTGTCCTTGGTATATTTCAAATATTTGCCGGCAACCCGAGCCACCGCTGTTCTGTCAAATATGCCGACCCCAAAAAGGGTTTCTAGATAATCTAGAAGTTCTTTTTCAGGTTGGAACTCTGGGAATTCCACCCTGTGCGTATGGTTGGGCCAAAAATTACCAACGCATGGCTCTCCAGATACCTGTAGAACTCATTGTTTCCTACACAGAAAAAAAAAAAGATATTATCATTAATTTAAAAATAAAAATCATGATAAATATGTTTTAGATAAAGTACATGAAATAGTTAAAATATTAAAATTTACCTGGGAGTTGTACGTGCTTTATAGGGACACCTTCATCGTTCACCAACAACGTGCCATTAATGGTCCCTATGGAGCTGACACGTGTAGCTCCAGGAAACGCAATAATGTAGTTGGCCATATCAGCCTCATCACTACCAACACATTCAGCGGTTGGCTGGGTGTTTGCTTGGGCAGGGTGTGTTTCTTAGCTGGAACCTAAAGGAGTAGAAGGTGTACGAGAGCGTTTCTGGGCAATCTCTCGCCCTTGTGTCCCACTACCACCAACACTGGGTTCAGCAAGTGCCAGAAAATGCTACATAAAAAAGAACGTTTTGTTAGTTTAGTCAATGTAAAAATTAAAAATCAAACTATCACAATTCATCTCATGCAGAACAAAAAAAATATCCTTTTGACGTTTTATTATTACCTGATATGTTTCTAGCTAGGTCATAAGTTGTTTTATCCTCTCTTCTGTTTCAGGTGTTTGAGGCGCGCCTATCAAAGTATTAAATTCTGACCTTGCATCTCGTGCCTTTTTTCGCAAAAAGAGCGCTGGAGATAGGGATGAAGAAAGATCTTCCTCATAGAGGGAATCATCAGGCGTACCATGGCTAGGTGTCTGCATATTTGAACAAAATTAATATTATTTCAATTATGTAAATAACTAAAATACCTGAAGATAGAGCAATGCTGGTACTTTACATGTTCTTTCGCTGGCCTCTTTCTGCGATCATCCCGTCTCGAGGTTGTTCCTGTACTGCCCTGATAAATCTGCCACATTGCAATAAAATTATAAATGTAAAAACTTGAAAACACAAAATGAAAACTGAAATAATTTCTAATAAGACACTGGAAGACAAAGTTAGAGTTTCAAATATGCCTTGCATTGAATTCAGTCCCGGAAACATGTCATTGCACATTAAGGCACCCAAACAAGAGACGAGTTAACAATGAAGACCTTATTGAATATATTTTTGGAGAAACTTCTAGTAAACTTGTTGTGAAGACCTTGAGGACATTTTTGGAGCAACATTGTTGAAGCTGATGGTATAGCATTGTTGGAGACGATCTTGAAGGGCCTTGAAGTGAAGCTTTTGGTGCAACTATTGAAAAATCCTTAGAGCATTTAAGTAAGGCACTTTCTATCTTCCATCACCTTTTTCCTTTCAATATCCTTTAAACGATTTTGTTGATATTTAATGTTTGAAATCACGTTATAATTCCTTGATTATGTGTGTTTTGGGACTTTCCCTTTGAAATTACCCAAAAATACCCTGGCAATTTTATCTTCAGGATGCATGTCTGACCCTATTGTTCAATATTTTGATTGATAGTAGTAAACATAGAGAGTTAGGGGACTCTTGACTTGGTTTGGTTGGGCCATTAGATCCCTAACATCTACTAGGGAGAACCCCCCTTGAGTTGGAGGAGAGCTAGCCCGAAGTGAAAAGAGGTTGGTGAGGTGAAAATGGGGCTATTGAATTACACATGGTATCACACTTTAGCTTTAGGAATTTATCTTGAGAAGTGCGAGATTTTGCTATATCAATTCTCAAATTGTTTACAAAACTATTGTTAAGAACTAATAAGAAGTGATGTTGAGGGGTTTTTGGGTATAAGAAACAATACCATTTAAAAACTATGGTTCTCAGTCCTTGGCATTCCTTCACCTGGGCCTAGGGGCACACTAGAATAATTTCACACTAAACCATGCAAACTTAAAAGTAACTTAACGGATCCATAAAGTAATAATAATCATAATTCCTAATTTCCTATTGTATGATATGATGCAAATTATTCAAACATGAAGCAATGAAGACATGCAATGTCTAAATTTCAAGATTGATGAACCAATACAAGAAGTTAGAAACTACAACTTTGATTCAATACTCTGTGTCCTAACTCCAGGAAGGAATCTAGTTTGTAGTACGGAACATGCATCGTGTATTATCAATTCTTAATTGACAACAACTAAAGGACATCTACCTCATCAATTCCTTCCCATTTTGTGTTTTTATGTTATATTCCTTATAAAAGTGTCAAATTTATCTCAAAGTAAGCAACCACTGAATAAAATAAAAAATAGTTGAGATATGATTGAGAAATGGTCATTTATTTCTTGAAAGGATCTTCATAATTTCTTTGGTTGTTTTTCATCTCAAGAAACAAGAAATGACCTAAGAAACTATCGTGATGTAATATAAAAAACAACACGGTGCAATGGCCATTTTCAAAGCCAAATGATGTCCATTGAGGACATGGCCTTTATTTGGTTCCTGTTTCATAGGAGTTTCTGGTAGAAATGGAGCTTTGTTGTACCATTTCTAGTAGTAAAAAGGGAAAACCTTCTTTTTCCATGGGAAATAATTTACCTTTCCTTTTTCAAGATAATATAAATCACAAAAAATATGAACTATACTGCACACATCCTTGAATAATGTGAAAGTGGAAAAGGAATACCCTACACAAGTGATGCACACATGTACATTTGAACACGAATAGATTTTTGTAGTTGAAATGCAATGCTTTTTTTCATTTAAATGTAGGGTTTTTAAAGCAGGGAGAAATAATGGCTGCCAATTTAATAAGCGTTTCTTTGGGAAAAATTTAAATGTTGTATTGGGTGATGAAGATAATAGAGGGTATTGAATCTTGATTCTTGACATTGTGTTTAACTTGAATAACTCAAATGATTATAAATATCAGTGGATGAGTTCTTTTTTTCAAGTATGTCACTCAAAACTCTTATGTAAAAGCATTGTATGATGGCTGGAATTTGCTTGTTTCCCTTTCTTCAGTTCAATGTAAAAATTATATTAATATATTGGAGTATGAATGATAACTACAATTGTTTGCTCTGCAGTATATCCAGCCCCAAGATTTTGAAAAGTTTTCTCAAGTGGAGCTATTGGTTATTGATGAAGCAGCTGCAATTCCATTTCCTGTTGTAAAGGCTCTGCTCGGGCCATATTTAGTGTTTCTGTGCTCTACTGTAAATGGGTAATAATTATAAATGAGGCAACCACAATCACAGATTTTGTAACCATTCGGTTTCCATGGATAGTGATAATGATATTAACCCTATATATCAGTGACCTATATCTATATGAGAATGATCTCAACATTGACCTTGATATGGTTGTATGGATGTGACCTTTGGTATGTCATAAGAAAATCCCCAAATATCAGAAAATCCCCAAATCTGGAGAACTAAAGCTCATCACTTTCGATCTGGAGTACTACCCTTGTGATAAAGTTGATGACTTTTGATCTCCCATTCTCTACCACTTTTCACTTCACCTTCAATATAGATCAGACCAAGGGAAATTCGTTATTGGGTGTTGAGATGGATGAGATAGTGTATACAATGCCCTCCCTACACACATGAAACCTCCACAAGGTCTAGCTCTAATGAAATTCCCTGATGGTTTTGATCCAGAGATGGCTTATCAATTAAGAGAAAGAGAACCCCTCACATTAGAAGACATGCAAAAGGGAGCAGTAGGTGTAGAAGCCAATCTGATTGCCAAGAGAGCTAGAATGAAAAATGAGAAAAGAGTCACGTATAGGGAAGAAGCTGTACCCTCCACATCTGACACAAAGATCGATAACTTAGTTAAAACCATGGAAAGGACGATGGAGAGGATGAATGTAAATGAGAGAGCTTATCCTAGAGAAAATGAAATAGCGCCTCAAAACAAAAATCAAAATCAGAACCAAAACCAAAACTTTAGAAGAAACCCCCCTCAAATAAGAGAAAGAGGTCCTGATCAACAAATCAAGCCTCCTTTCCAAGAAAATTATGCAGATGAAGATGAGGGGGTAATTCAAGAAACAGAGGAAAGTCACATAAATTTAATGGGAGTAAATAATGAGGATACTGTTTTCCTCATTGAGGAAGAACAAGACATATTTGCACCAAATGAGGAAGAAAGCCTAGAATCGGAAGACTACAAACAAGGCTTTGAAAATGCCATTATGGAAGTATGTAGACAATATGACCTCGAAAGCAAGAAAAACCAAGACACTCCCACAAGAAAGACCTCTGAAATTTCTGCTAGGAAGATCCCTGAAAACACTCTTAAAAAGACAACAGAAAATTTAAACACAGTGGTTGAAAGTTCTAATAAAAATAGAGGCAAAAACAACCAACCTAGTGGCAAGTGCAGGAATGACCAAAGCAGCACTAGCAACACAACTAGTGCCCCTAGCAAAACTGTTTTAACTGAGTTTCCTAATAAAAATCAGCAAGTTGAAATTGCTGTGAAAACAATGTCTGAAAACGCTGATTTGAATATTTCAAAAACTCAGACACCCTTCAGTATAGAGAATGAAATTGCTAAGATCAAAATCTCTATTCCTCTAACTGAATTACTCACTCAAGATGTATATAGATCTCAACTTTTGAAAGCTTTAAACATAGGAGAAAATGCTGATTTTGTGAATTTAAATGATGACAAGCCTGAACTTCTGTTTGGACTAGAAGTAGAGGATAAATTTCAAGAGGGAGGTGTTCCTCCATTTTATTTCAGTCTAAACATCCATGATAAAATCCTCCACAATGCAATGTTAGATTTAGGAGCTTCACACAACCTTATGCCAAAGGTAGTAATGGAAAGATTAGGTTTTGAAATAACTAGACCATACAAAGATTTATACTCTTTTGATTCCAGTAGAGTTAAATGTCTAGGCCTAATCAAAGATCTGTGTCAATCTAGCACAAATACCAGCCAAGAGCCTAGTAATGGATATTGTAGTGGCTGATATTCCTCCTAAATATGGCATGCTCCTTTCAAGATCATGGGGTGCTAAACTCCAAGGTACCCTCCAAATGGACATGACCTATGCTACCATACCTGTCTTCAGTCAACCAAGAAGACTATATAGGGAAACTCACATGAAATACATGGTTAGCAGTCAAGAAAAGCCAGATAACTCCCCTCTTTATTCCATTCACACTAGTCTTGATTCATTTATCCATTACAATGATGAAAACATTAATGAACAAGTGACAAAAAATGAGCAACCAGCGGAACAGGAAGAGGAAAAAGAGGGGAAACAGTCAAAACAGTTGGCCCAAACAGAATATAATAGCAAACATAGTGTAGGCCATAGAGAACAAAACAAGGACAAACATTGTGGCAGCCACTATAAACAACATAATGGAGACCACAATGCTGAACATAATGATAAATCTGAAATTGAACCTCTTTGGAGTATGAGTTTTGATGGTTCTTGTGGCAAGACTGGTTCAGGAGCAGGTATATGGGTGCATAACACAAAAAACAATCATGTAAAAGGTCACTCATACAGGCTAAACTTTCAATGCACAAATAACATAGCTGGATATGAGGCACTCCTCCTAGGGCTACAACTACTCAAGAAACTAAGAGCCAAGAGGATAACTGTCCATGGAGATTCTGAACTAGTCATTAGGCAGATCAAGGGAGAATACACAGCTAAGCATCCTAGATTAAAAGCATATAGGGATGATGCGCTTGACCTCTTGAAAACATTCACAGAATATGATCTCACCTTCGTCCCTAGAAATCAAAACATCCTTGCCAATGGTCTAGCATTTGCAGCCAGCACATGCTAAAAACCTTATCATAGCAAACAATACACAGTCCAAGTCAAATATAGACCAGCAGTCCCTGATAACACAAAATACTGGCAAGTTTTTGAAGGACACAAACAAATAGAAGATTTCCTGCAGTCCAGAAATGGGTTTGAAATGCCAAATTCAGACTTAGATCATGAAGAAGACTGCCCTCTGAGGAACAATCTTACAAAGAAGAACCTCCTGATAATGTTGATATAAATTTGTTAACCAAAGAACACCCACATAAAACATAGCTGTGCATTAATAAAGAAAAAGAAGACTTTGAAGTGCTGCAGTCCAATAATGATAATTTTCCGAAGGGACTGGTTCCTCTAGAAAAACTGTTTGACTTCAATGATGTTGCTAGAAATCCAAAGATGGAACCCACTGAAGCTGAAATAGAAGAATGCAATATAGGCAGTGAACAAAAACCCAAAATGATAAAACTGTCCAAAACACTGCCAGCTCATATAAAACAAAAATATCTTGAGCTTTTTAAAGTATTTACTGATGTATTTGCTTGGAGTTATGAAGATTTAAAGTCATATGATACTGAGATAATCCAGCATAAGATCCCCCTCAAAGAAAACCAAAAGCCCTTTAAACAGAAATTGTGCAGAATAAACCCTGTGCAACTACCCCTGGTTGAGAAAGAAATTAAGAAAATGCATGATGCTGGAATAATAGTCCCTCTGAGATACTCATAATGGGTTTCAAATCTTGTATCAATAAGGAAGAAAATAAGAGAAATTAGGCTATGCATAGATTTCAGAAATTTAAACAAAGCCTCCTTGAAAGACAATTACCCTTTACCAAAAATGTATCACATTTTATAGAGGGTAGTAGGTTCTAAAAGAATATCTTTGCTAGATGGCTTTTCAGGAGACAATCAGGTGCTGGTATACACAGATGATCAACACAAGACAACTTTCACTACTCCCTGGGGCACCTTCATGTATGTTAAAATGCCTTCTGGGTTAATGAATGTTGGGGCCACCTTTCAAAGAGCAATGGACATTGCTTTTTCAGAAGAAATAGGTTACTTCGTTGTGATATATCTTGATGACATCACAGTCTACTAAAAAACTGATGAAGAACGCCTAGCTCACTTAAGGAAAGTCTTTGAAAAATGTAGAAAATATGGTTTGTCTTTGAATCCCAAAAAAGCTCTGTTTGGCCTTCAAGAAGGAAAACTTCTAGGCCATATCATATGTAAAGAAGGGATCAAGATTGACCCAAAGAGGATTGAAGGGATATTGCAAATCAGTCATTCCAAAACATCAAAGAATTGTAATCTTTCATTGGGAAGATATATTTTTTAAGAAGGTTCATACCAAACCTTGCAGAACTCCTAAGAAACATCACAAACATGATGAAAAGAGAAATATGAGTCAAATAGACCATAGAAGCAAATCAATCTTTTGAACTGGTAAAACAAACATTTACCCAAACACCAGTTCTAATCAACCCTGATTTTACCAAGGATTTCTTCATCTTCTCCTTTGCATCAGAACATACAGTTGTCGCTGTCCTACTGCAGAAAAACATAAAGGGACAAGAGCACCCATAGCATTTTTCAGCAAGGCATTAAGATATGCACATCTGAAATACAACATAATGGAGAACAAGCTTTTGCCTTAATCAAGGCATTGAAAGATTTCAGAGTATACATTCTACATTCACACATCATTGCATTTGTGCCTCACACAGTGGTAAAAGACATCTTAACACAAGATGTTGATGGCAAAAGAGGTAAGTGGATTGCTGTTATATTAGAATATGATTTGGAAATCAAGCCCACTAAACTAGTCAAAGGACAAGGACTGGCAAAACTCATGGCTGAAACAAACTTTCAAGCACTGGACATTAATATGATAAATGCATTAGATGAACAAGAGTTGGCAACTCCACCCATTGAAGAATCATTTATGAATTCATCTTGGTATGCTGATATATTATATGTGCTTTTTAATCTGAATGTTCCTCCTGGTTTGTCCAAAGCAAAGGTCAGATTTTTAAAGTTAAAGGCTGTAAACTTTTGCATTTTAGATAAAGTCTTATATTGGAAAAATGCTAGTGGTATATTGCTTAAATGTTTGCCTAAGGATGATGTAGATAAGATCAAGCATGAGTTTCATGAAGGAGAATGTGGAGGCCACCTTTATTGGAAAACCACTGTCAACAAATTCCTTAGAGTTGGTTACTATTGGCCCACCCTCTTTCAAGATACCCATAAAATGGTAATTG
The DNA here is from genome assembly GCA_034641835.2 of Pinus albicaulis. Lineage (NCBI taxonomy): Eukaryota > Viridiplantae > Streptophyta > Pinopsida > Pinales > Pinaceae > Pinus > Pinus albicaulis. Next base: position 484,150,337 of record CM076573.1, on the reverse strand, counting down.
CTTGCCATAAATGCCAAATCTTTGAGGGCAAAAGAAAACTGCTGCCATTACCTTTGCATCCAATTTTTGTAGAATCTCCTTTCCAACAATGGGGCCTTGATTTTATTGAAGAAATCCACCCTGCCTCCTCTGCCTAGCATAAATGGATCCTTACTGCAACTGATTATTTTACAAAATGGATAGAGGCCATCCCTTCCAGAACTGCCACAGACTCAATAATTATCAAATTCCTTGAAAACCACATTTTATCTAGATTTGGCTGTCCTAGAAAGATCATTACTGACAATGCTGCTGCCTTTAGATCCAAGAAAATGGTGGAATTTTGTCACAAATATCAGATTACATTAGGCCATTCTACAGTTTCTTACCCTCAGGGTAATGGGTTGGCAGAATCCTCAAACAAAATTTTGGTGAACATCATTAAAAAGTTGCTAGAAGAAAACAAGAAGTCATGGCATAACAAACTAGTACATGCATTATGAGCAGACAAATTAACAGATAAAAAGTCTATTGGAATGTCTCCCTATCAGCTAGTGTATGGAGCAGATGCAGTTTTTCCAACAAGCTTGGGAGTGCCAGTGATGAAGCTCATCCAAGAAGTACAATCCGAGGGGAATGACATGCAAAGAAGAGTAAACCAGACTGTCCAATTGCAACAAACCAAAGAGGAAGTATACAACGGAACACAACAAGTGCAGGAAATCATCAAAAAGCTTTTTGATAAGAGGACCAAGGCAAATGATTTCAACATTGGAGACAAAGTGTTGAAGTGGGATTCAAGAAGAGAGGACAAGGTAAGCATGGAAAGTTTGACAATATATGGAAAGGTCCATACATCATCCATTCTGCAAGAGGTAATAATGCATTTTTTCTACAAGAAATGGATGGAACAGAATTGATTGGAGGTCCTGTTATTGGCAGGATGCTCAAGCATTATTTCAGTTGAAAAATTTCAGTTTAAAGTTTTCTTCATTGTACATAACACTGCTTGAATAAAAAGATCAGAAAAATAAACAAAAAAAGAAAGAAAAGAAGAAAAGAGGGCAGATAAAAAGAAAAGGTAAAGCCCCATACCAAAAAAGAATGTTTCTGAAAGTGTGCAAGTCCAAATGCCACTACTTTTGAAAAAAGAAGTCTTGTTCAGTCATACAGCCTAATCATGATTGAACAAATTTTGAATTTTTTGCTGATAAGTTAGAAAATGGAGATTTCCAAACTGTTTAAAATTGGCTTATCAATAGATTAGATTAGGAAAAGATATTGGTTCCAAAGTTAAAATCTGAACCAAAGAGAAGGAGAGGGATGAAGGACAAATTCCAGATTATAGCCCTTAGTTTTTAGTTTTACTTTTTGCAAAAATAAAATCTGTGTGCAGCTTGTCCAAAATGCCACAGTTCATGACAATAAAAACTGCTTAATCTTGATTTGGTCATGCTACAGTCTACAAGACTACAAGCCTCATTGAGTCATCAATCCTCATCATCATAATCAACATCACTGTCCTCATCCTGATCATCATGCTCACCACTGCTCGCCTTTGCTGCATCCTCCTCCTCTGTCATCTCTGCATCTGCTGGTGTGGAGGATGACGCCTCTACTGTATCGCCATCATCAAATGTGACAGGCTCAAGCACTAGCGCATTGAGATCCAAGTTGGCCAATGCCAACTCAACATTGCTGCCCATACCCATATCATCAGGAAAGACATCCCACATCTTTGTCTTTCCTATCAACCAATCCTCCTTCCGCCTGTAGATGAGACAAAGGTTGGTGTGCACATACACCATTGTCTCTGCCTTGGACTGCTCAAGCCTGCTCTTCTTCACACTATGCAAATTTCCATATGTGCTCTAATTCCTCTTGCAACAAGAGGATGAAGTCACCTGAGAGAGGAGCCTCATGGCTAACTGCTGTAGAGGAGGGCTTGTTGCCCCATGAGTTGCCCACCAAGAATAGGGCTTCTTAGCCCCCCTGTCTTGAATCACATCATAGCTTGCAAATCGCCCAGTGCCAGTGGAAAACTCTGCAAAGGCATCCTCCACCTCATCAAGGGATGCCCTATCCTGAAAATTCCTCCTGAATGCATCTTTCCACCCTTGTGAGATTTCACCATCCATGTGAGGAGGGAATCTGGGGGAAGGTCCACCATTCAGCCACTCATGGCTGTAGTATTTTGGGTTCAAGGAGTGAGCCAAACAATGTAAAGGTGTGCAATTCTTGTCCCATCTGATAGCAAGAATATCCTATATGCTAGTGAAGAAGGCCTCTGGTGATGTCTCATACTCTGGGCACTGATTTTGTAAAACAATGGTCCTCACAAACTCAATCATGGAATCCCATCCCTCATGAACCTCTCCTAGGATGGGTTGGTCTGTATCTGCAAATCGAAGCAAGGAAATCATTGGCTCAATGATTTGAATAAGTAGATCTACCTTCTCCCACCAGACATCATCCAACACTGTGTCCTTCACTTTCTTTGTGGCTACTTGATCTGTCTTTCTCCAAAAAGACCAAAACTTTGAAATAACCATGGCCCCAAGAGCGGTCTTGAACTCCCTCAACCTCTTCAACATGATGAAAAGAGAGGCAAACCGTGTATCCACAATCTTCAACAATGATAGATTGGTGTACTACTGTTGGAATAACGATTGCCGTTAGACCAAAACCCACAGGCATTAGTCTCCGCTACAATCGTCAGAGTTGGGATCCACGAGAGGTGGTTAGTCCATGTCACGAAACACACGGGGAGCATTGAACCCAATGTCCAACAATCTCCCCCCCAACGCGAGCCGGGTGAGTTTCGAACTCGAGACCTTTTGCTTTGATACCACTTGTTGGAATAACGATTGCCGTTAGACCAAAACCCACAGGCGTTAGTCTCCGCTACAATCGCCAGAGTTAGGATCCACAAGAGGCGGTTAGTCCATGTCGCGAAACACACGGGGAGCGTTGAACCCAATGTCCAACTTGTAGATAGTGAGGGCATTTGTATGGTTTTGTACAAAGTTGCGGATATGCCGTGCATCCTCAATAATGCCTCCAATCCAAAGCACATCAGAGGCAATAGATTTCAATGCTAAGTTCAATGAATGGACAATGCAAGGTGTCCAAAATATTTGTGGATATTTTGCTTCCACAATCATGCCAACAGCCTTGCAAACAGGTGCATTATCTGAAATGATTTGCACACAAGAATCGATACCTACATCTTCAATAATTTTAATAAATAACTCACCCATATATTGTGCATCCTTGTACTGTCCAAGTGCATCCACTGATTTCAAGAAAACTGGACCATTCAAGGATGACACCATGAAGTTGATGAGTGGGTGGCACGCTGGATCTGTCCATCCTTCAGAAACAATGCTAACCCCAGATGTTGGCCATGCTGATTTAATAGGCTCAAGCATTTTTTCCACCTCTTTCTTTGCCTTTGTCAACAATGTGGTTCTAAGCTTCTCTGACTCAAGAGGCACATACCCTGATGGTGCACCATGAATAAGAGCTTGACACATCTCAATAAATAGAGGTGACCGTGCAACATTAAAGGATATGAAGTTCTGATAGAAAAAAAATGCAATGGTGAGATCAAGCTCTTCCCTCTTCTCTTTTTGGAAAATCTGTCCATTGGACCAAGTGCAGTTGCCTTTCTTTTTGCTGATTGTCCCCCACTAAAACTCTCAAAAGGGAACTTGTTGCCATTTTTCCTTAAGAATGGAAGGGAGTCATCTTTCTTGTTTTGTTTTGATTTTGATGCCACAGTTGCCGCACCAACAAATGCCTCTTTCTCCAATTCCTTCCTCTATGGCGATTCAATTGATGTACAAGCTGAAATGCCACAACTTGGCAAAGCCAACAAATGAGCTTTTACATGGTAATATGTGCTCATGAAATGGCTGTGGCAAAAATTGAATTTCCATGCAACATTGCCTCCTCCCTTTGCTTTGCTGCCTGGCCCTGCCTCTCTTGTCACATATTTCCACAATGGGTATTTGGGGTCTTGAGTTTGTTTTCCCTGAACATTTGAAGTTGTTGTTGCAGCTCCACTTTCAATAGATGGAATACTTGCAGTGTGAAAAATCCTAGATCCGGATTCCTACTACAACAATTCTGAATTACTTCTTCTATTATGTTACATAATTATTTCATTACTGTGAAATATCAAAGTAATTTCTGAAGCAGTCTACACAAATAACGCTGCGGAAATAAATCTAAGTGCTGAAACACTCTGAACAAAATACAATGAAAAACATCCACATGTGACGCAGTTATTTTTGGACTAAGTCCCTTGAAAAACCCAACTCGGGAAAACCGGTGCAACAGATCTGAGGGTTTGTATTATTAAGCAGCAGAATCTTGAATACAACTAGGGTGCCAACATCCGGCAAACCCTTTAGAGAAATCTAGACAATCTGGTGAAGAATGTGAGATATACCCATAGTTATTAAAACCGGAACCAGTGACCGGATCGGTGGACCTAATCAACCGGGTTTCGAACCGGAACCGGTCTAACCGGTAGCGGTCAGATCTCAATGGACTGGTTTTAAAAAAAATACATTAAATAATTATTTTTTAATAAAAAAAACTATTTTTAAGATTTGCAACCATGATTCCAAGCCAATAGAGACAAAATATGAAAAGTTTGTTCATTTATATACCATGCAAAGGTGAATATATCAAAATGTAGTTGTCATGCTATTACAGCCCAGTATCAAGCATAAGAAGAGAGAAATAGGGTCTAGCTATGAGAGAAAGCCACATCAGTGTAAGGAGGAAGCTTCTCAAGTGGAAAGCGATCCACTTGGGTATGAGATGCAGGCCCTGCAAAGGGAAAAGCACACCACATTAACAAAAATTACCCAAATCGAGGCACATGCAACTTGGGTAAGATACCACCCCTGGGAATACCTTAAATTTTCCAACTAATGACTGAGTTTTAATGAAGTCTTTAGTGAGAGTTTCTGGCATACAGTTTGTTAGCACACTGCTGTAGGTGTAATTTTCTTCTATTTGTTTCGAATATAAACATACAGAGACAGGAATATGTAAGCAGACTTCAATCCAACAACTCTTATACAGTATTTACTAAAAAATTAGCATAAACCATGAATATACATTGCATTAACAACATGCTGGAAAATACAGTCATATTATCATTTAATGGCATAGGCTAAAGATCTGAGAAAATAGGGGAACCTCTGCCTCGACCGGTTAGGTGGCCGGTTTATGTCCGGTTAGGTCCGGTTAACTGCCCAAAATTGGTGAAGACCTCCTCTAAACTCGGTTGCATGGCCGGTTCTGACCGAAGGAGGAGCTGACCGGTTGATTTGATCGGTTACCGGTTCAAACCGGCCGGTTTTGATAACTATGGATATACCTCACTCAACAAGTCTCCGGTTGATCTGACAGCATAAGTGAAGCCCTCACTGCCTTTGCATGATTTCCTACCCTGGACTGCGTAAGCTTGCGTGGGCAAGCTAGAGGAACTACGTCACCTTGCACTGCAACTGATCTAGCTGATCTACGGCTGGATTTTGGCCCTCCTGGCCTAGAAACCCTAACCTCTAGCTGTCTCCGGACTAACTCCAAGAGACACTGTGCTGGTTCTGCGTGATTCTCTGCAGGAACTGCGTCACCTCTTCGGAAAACTGCGCTGTCTATCTTCTGTGTAAATGCTGTCTCACTCTGAAATGTATTCTTGGTCCAACTGACCAATCTCTGCTTCTGCCTCTCTCTGGATCTGATCACTGAATCATAATCACTTAGCAAACCCTGCCCTAGTGATTTGATCCTTGATCAAAAGCTGTGTCTCCTCACACAAATTCGAAAATGGTCAATGGCTCAAGTGTCACAATGTATTTTCCATAGGCCCCCTCACCCTCCTTTTTATATTCTTCTGTTGAACCTTCAATCACCAAGATTAAAACATAATCAAGGGCTAAGATTAACTTGGAGGTGATCCATGGCTTTATCTAGAAGATTCACACTTAGTTTAATTAATACCCTTTAATTAATCAATTTTCCTAAGTTTAGACTTAGGAAAACATTAAAAAACGATTAATTATTATAATTAAACCATCTCTAAGTGGAATTTTCCAAAACCATTTCTTGGTTTCATGGAATACATGTGTCCTAGCCTATATACAAAGTTACAAGGCTAGAGCACATCCGATGCTACCATAAATCAACACTCCCTCTTAGCAGGGAAAGTGCTCTAGCAAAACAACTCAATGTGCTTCTTCTGACTTCTGGAACATCTGCTGCTGTGCTGTTGATGCTGCTCACCAACACTTGCACAAAAAATTGCTGCATCTGTACTGCTGCTGGCTCCGCATGCTGCTGCCAACTGCCACTGTATTGCAACTCCCTCTGAATTCTGCAATCATGCTGTTGCACTGCGTGAGCATTGCTCTGCACTGCGTGAGCACTGCTCTGCACTGCGTGAGCACTACTTTGAACTGTGTTGCCCCTCTGTGCACTGCGCTGCTGCTGCTCATCTGATGCTGCTGCTGCTCAACTACTGCTGCTGCTGCTCATCTGTTACTTGCAACAGAAAAACATCTGAATTTGGACAAGTAAATCTGTAATTGAAAAATAAGACTGACTGCTGCTAGTTTCTGCACTAGCTCTCTGAAAACACTGCACTGTTGCTGCTCTGCACTGTGTGAGCACTGCACTGCACCAGTGTGCACTGCGCTGTTGCTGCTCATCTACTGATGTTGCTGCTCCCTCTCTGCGCTAATCAGGCTCTAGTACTGCTAGCCACTGCACTGTCTTCTCATCTTCTGCTGCAAATGTCCATCCTGCTACTGTCTTTAGGCTGTTGTAGCTCACATGTGATCCAAGAGTTCAGAAATACTCAAGGATCCTGCCTCCTTGTAGATTCTGGATCTACAAATCCAAGTTAGCCCACTTCTCTCCTTTCGGAATATGAGCTAACATGGCACAATCTTTTTCTGCCTCAACCTTGGCAGCTCCTGCTTGTGGATCTTCCTTTTTCTCTTTATCCTTTTTCTTAAGAGGACACTGTGTGGCAATGCCCCATTTCTCCACACCGGAAGCACTTGATCTTGGACAAATCTTTCTTCTTCTGCTTCTGTTGCCCTTTTGATGCAAGGGCAATGTTATCTTCTTCCTCTTTCTTGACCTTTGAACTGCTACTGCCATCCTCCAAGTGGATTTTTAGGAGGTCTCTCCTCAACTCTTCTTGCTGTAATGTTGCCCACATCGCTTCCCATCCTGGAAGTCTTTCTCTGCCCTATATACTCTGGACAAAGACCTGATAATCCTCTGAAACAGAGTTCAGCTTGAGCCTTACTAGCTCTGAGTCTCTACGAGCAGATCCTACTGCAGACAGTTGATCTCGGTTTTCCTGAATCCGAGACAAGGAGTCAAAACACTCTCCTTTCTTCATCCTGATATTTCGCATCTTTTCTTCAAGGTACATCTTCCGCTGTTCGAAAGATCCTTGGTATAGCTTTTCCAGGCCTACCCACATCTCTCTAGCCGTGGTCTTTGCTGCTATGTGGGGTACGATGTGATCCTTTACTCCATCTAGTATCAACCGCTTGGCTCTTGCCATATTCTTCTTGAATTGCCTCAGGTGTGCTGCATCAAGAGGTTCTACAACTGCGCTGTCTATGAGGGCCTTCAGATCATGTTCATCAAGGAGAAATTCTATCCTTGATTTCCAAATAACATAGTTGGAGGCACCCTCCAATCTATCTTGGTCACGCAGTCCATTGTTGGCCATCTCCTCAACTTGTCGAAATCTTCCTCTAACCCTCTGCTCAGCTAGACTTACACACTTGTTGAGGAGTAAGTCACTGCTTCTGCTGCTACACGGGAAAAAGCTGAGTTTCTTTGAGTAAGAAACCCTCTGAGGTCAAGAAATCCCCAACTGTGTTTTTCAGAATTTTCTGACGCTTATGCACCAACTCTTACTGTTGAGCAGTAACTGCGTCCTTCAGCTACGCTGACTCTTCTGCAACTGAAAAAACTTTCCCCTCTGTCAACTCTCTCAGAGGGAGCCTTCTTCTGCACTGAAATGCCCTCCTGGCCTGAACAACGTAATTTTCTGGGAGGGTCTGCTGCTAGTTACGCAGATCCCAAACTCTTCAGCGCTAATTTGATGGTTCACTTGTGTTTCACCTGCACTTCAGCTTGAATAAGCTCTGATACCATGTGAAAAATCCTAGATCTGGATTCCTACTGCAACAATTCTTAATTACTTCTTCTATTAATTATTTCATTACTGTGAAATATCAAACTAATTTCTGAAGCAGTCTACACAAATAATGCTGCGGAAATAAATCTAAGTGCTGAAACAATTTGAACAAAATACAATGAAAAACATCCACATGTGACATAGTGATTTTTGGACTAAGTCCCTGGAAAAACCCAACTCTGGAAAACCGGTGCAGTAGATCTGAGGGTTTGTATTATTAAGTAGCATAATCTTGAATACAACTAGGGTGCCAACATCCGGCAAACCCTTCAGAGAAATCTAGACAATCTGGTGAAGAATGTGAGATATACCTCACTCAGCAAGTCTCTAGCCGATCTGACAGCATAAGTGAAGCCCTTATTGCCTCTGCGTGATTTCCTACGCTAGACTGCGTAAGTCTACGTGGGCAAGCTGGAGGACTGTGTCACCTTGCTCTGCAATTGATCTAGCTGATCTAGGGCTAGATTTTGGCCCTCTTGGCCTAGAAACCCCAACCTCTAGCTATCTCCGGGCTGACCCCAAGAAACACTGCGCTGGTTCTGCGTGATTCTCTACAGGAACTGCGTCACCTCTTCAAAAAACTGCGCTGTCTCTCTTCTGCGTAAATGCTGTCTCACTTTGAAATGTATTCTTGGTCCAACTGACCAATCTCTGCTTCTGCCCCTCTCTGGATTTGATCACTGAATCATAATCACTTAGCAAACCCTGCCCTAGTGATTTGATCCTTGATCAAACGCTGTGTCTCCTCACACAAATTCGAAAATGGTCAATGGCTCAAGTGTCACAATATATTTTCTATAGGCCCCTCACCCTCCATATATTCTTCTGTTGAACCTTCAACAACCAAGATTTAAACATAATCAAGGGCTAAGATTAACTTGGAGGTGATCCATGGCTTTATCTAGAAGATTCACACTTAGTTTAATTAGTACCCTTTAATTAATCAATTTCCCTAAGTTTAGACTTAGGAAAAGATTAAAAACGATTAATTATTTTAATTAAACCATCTCTAAGTGGAATTTTCCAAAAACATTTCTGGGTTTTATGGAATACATGTGTCCTAGCCTATATACAAAGTTACAAGGTTAGAGCACATCCGATGCTACCATAAATCAACATGCAGACCCTGATGAAATAGGGACAGGAGGGGCATCTCTAATGGGGACATTCTTCCCCTTTCTTTGCCCCTGCCTTGCTGCCCTTGATTGAGCCATGAATACTATAAAAAATAAACAAAAATGACCAAATATATAAAACATATGCACATGCAAACATTAACAACAAACTAAATGCAATAACATAGAGAGACAATGCACTTACCAGATGCTCGAATCTCTTTGAAAACACTCCCTTTCTCCTTGCTCCTTGCTAACCCTTGCTCTATGCTCACTTCACAAACAAACAACAATGAGAAAGAATGAGACAAACCCGACTTTTATAACTTCAGCAACGCACTTTTTCGTTGTACGGGATTTGATTGTGTCCGTACAGGGCACGATCGAGATTCGACGTGTCTTGTACGGACACGATCGAATCCTGCAAAATGGATTCGAATCCGTACGTGTCGTGTCCGACACGACGGATTCGGGACACGTGGGCCCCTAGGGACGAATCCGGTTTCTTAGCATATCTTAGTTATTTGATATTAATGAAATGAAGTTTTATTTTTGTTGCATCTCTGCGTTTATGTTTATTTCTGTATTTTATTGCGTTCCTGCATAAATCCGGATCAGTGGTATCAAAGCGGTTTGCTCTTTCTTGATCCTTCTTTGCATGTCCCCAACGAGGTAGGGGTATAAGGAGTTAGGGCTCGATCTGGTTGAACCTTTGCAAGATTAGCCTCGCAAACCCTGACGGCCGCCCATGGGGGAAGAAAAGAAAGGCGAGGGATGAGGAGATCCTATCAAAATATTGCTCGAGGAGGCCCTCGAGAAAGAAAGGAACGCGATGATGGATAACTTTGCCTAGATCCTTCAACGAATGGCGAAGATTGCATCTCTGACCCGTGATCACTACGGAGGTGCCGCTCATACCCAAAAAATTTTCAGATAGCTTTGACATTCCCATATTTGAGGGTCAAATATATGTAGATGTCGTAGATAGATGGTTGAGTCCATTAGAAGGATATTTCTCAGTTCATGACTTTTCCGATTGGGAGAATATTATTTTTACACTCCTCAAATCTACCCCCCATGTCAAGGATTGGTGGGAAACCTACTGCGAGAAAAAGGATGAGATAGAACCCTCTCTATTCTCAATCGTACCCACTTGGAATTATTTCCGAGATGACATCAGTGTGTATGAAGGTGAGGAGCTATGAGAGTTGGTACATGCAATGGACTGCTTTGTGGCGACAAGGGATCAAGATGTGCACAGAGTGACGAATATGTTCCAGGTTGCGCACACAAAGTTGGGTATCAAAGATTCAGAGAAACATTTGGTGCTGAAGTACCGCAGTGGTCTGCATAGATACATTCAGGAGGAAATGGAGTTCCTCGACATCTCCTCGCTTGGTACGACATACCGGTATGTTGCCAAGATTGAGCAGAAATTCAAACAGAAGAAGCAAGACTTTGGATCTGTGAATCAAAAGCAAGGGAAAGGTGCCCCCAAAGCACAGAACAAAGGACAAAGACAAGGCGGGGTGGCCCAAGACAACCTGCCAAAGTCGCAAGCAAAGAACAACACTGCGAAGCCGAAGAAGGACATGGGAAAGTGGTGTGAGTTCCATAAGAGCTCCACTCACAACAAAAGTGAGTGTTGGGCCAAGCAGTCACTGTGGCCGAGATGAAGGCTTTTGAATCAGATGCATGTTCCGACTTTGAGTTAGAACTCGACAAGGGGAATGACAAAGGGAAGTAGATTATTGATGCGGAGCCCAATGCCACCGTTGCCACCACGAAGATGCAGAAGGAGGAACCCTAAGATTCAGAGGAGGAGGAGCATCTTTTCCACTCCTAGATGTGGGTAAAGGGTTCCCCGCTACAGTTCATTCTCGACAGCGGGAGTCAAAAGAACCTCATTTCAGCAGAGGTCGTGAAGCGGCTGGGCTTGCCGACCACAATACACCCACAACCGTACACCATCGAGTGGCTTCACCAAGGATGTGATCTCCGCATCATCCAGCAGTGTCGCCTTCCATACAACATCAAACCCTTCACGGATGAGGTATTATGTGACGTTGCTCCTCTTGATTTTTGTGATGTATTATTAGGCCAACAATACTTGTGGAAGCGACATGCTGTGTATGACTCAAGGCCTCACGCTGTTATTGTTACTTTGGGAAATAAGTTGTACAAGATACCGGAGGTAGCATTGCCTACCGCCATCTCTTTGGTTACCGCAAAACAATGCAGTAAGCTCATTTCCAAACTGGTAAATTTGTTTTCTTGATGATCCGTCCTTTAGGCAAGCAGAAGACTGTGGCCACAACCTCCAGACAGGGTTCGTCTGCATGACAACAATAGATGGACAAAGTCGTGGAGGAGTACAAGGACATCTTCACATCCCCCACAGGGGTGCCTCTGCATTGTTAGGTCAAACACTCCATCGATCTGACCCCAGGTGTGTTGCTGCCCAATGGACCAATCTATTGGCTCTCTGTTTTGGAGAACGATGAAATTAGGAGGCAGATTCAGGAGCTGCTGTAGAAAGGTCACATTCGACTGAGTTCATTGCCCTGTGGGAGCTCGATCGTGTTGGTGCAGAATAAGGATGTGACTTGGAGGCTTTGTATTGACTATCGGGCACTGAACAAGATCACTGTCCAGAATAGGTACCCAATCCCACAGATTGATGACCTTCTGGACCAACTCTAGGGGGAAAAATATTTCAGCAAGATTGACTTGAAGTCCGGGTATCACCAGGTATCAATCGAACCCTTCGATGTGTGGAAGACTACCTTCAAATCCAAGTAGGGACTTTTCGAATGGCTAGTTATGCCTTTCGGGTTGACGAATGCTCCTACAACCTTCATGAGGTTGATGGATGACATCTTGCGGCCACTCACCAACTCATTTGTAGTGGTATGCTTGGATGACATCCTGATCTTCAGCCAGAGTTGGGAAGAGCACCTCCACCACATCTAACAGGTTCTCCAAACATTGCGTCAACACAAGCTGTGTGCCAATTTGGAGAAATGCACTTTTGGCATGACCCAGGTTCGGTATCTGGGATACATTATTGATGAATGGGGGGTGCATGTGGATCCAGCGAAGATCCAAGTCATTCAGGATTGGCTAGCCCCAACCACTCTGACAAAGCTCTGCAACTTTTTGGGTCTTGCTGTTGAGATTTTGTGTATTGGGGTAGCATTGGATGTGCTCTAGCCCTGAAAATTTGTGGAGGGACTAGAGTACACCTGATCTACAAAAACCAAAAACGGATTTTGGAAATTCCATCCGGTTTGGGAGATATTTAATTAATTAATCTTTTTAATTAAGGACCCTAAGTCTAACTTAGGAAAATTACAAGATTAAAGTTAATTAAATTAAACATGTGATGAAATTGCCTTAAGTCACACAGATCAAGCTTTCTTTTAGTCTTAGCCATTGATTCAAGATCTGATCATGGCCGTTGGTTTCTCAACAAGAAAAGTATAAAGGAAAGGCTTGGGGTCATTTGGAGGAGACACATAGAGGCAGAGCACTGAAGCTAAGTTGGAATTCTAGGACGTGGTTTGCTAAGAATTTCCAAAAGTGTTTCAGCTGCAGAGAGGGGAGTTTAGGCAAAGGGGATGATCTGATTCAGTGCCTTGAATCAACAAGAGGCAGAGAGCAGCGTAGAGAAGCAAGGGCAGCAGTTGCGCAGTGCAGGGGTAGCTACAACTACGCAGTCTCTCTCGGGGTAGTGTTGGGCAGTAGGAGACATTCTAGGGTTACGCAGAGTCCCTCAAGGGCAGCGTAGGTTCTGCGTCACCCATTCTGGGGTTACGCAGCCTTCTCCAGGCCAACGCAGAGGGATGCAGAGGCTTTAGGGGCAACGCTGGGGTTTCTAGGGCCAAGATCTCGCTGAGTCCTGTAAATCCCGTTTGAGGGTGTAGATCAGTCAATATTTTGGCTTCAGAACAGTAGGTTAGCTGCAGATCTATATTTTCTCTGTCGGGTTTTCCAAGTGTGGAACCCAGATTTGCTGTATTCAGAAAACTCTTAATAATAAAACCCTCCAGCAGCCAGAAGACTGGTTTTCCCGCATTGGGTTTTTCTGGGGACTATTGTCTAGAACATCCTTGTGTCACTTTGTCTGTGTGCATGTACTTTTCTGTTTTAGATCTGAATCTGTGAAAGTCTGTTATGTGTTTGCTTCGATGTTAATCTGAAGATTCAATATTAATAGCTTAGTTAAGTAGGAGAAGCATAACCAGATCTAACAGTAGATTTTTGTATAAGTAACATTAAAAAATTTTCACACTTGCCAATTTCTACTGCAGATTTATGTTGGGGTTCTCTCATATCACTTGGTCCTTGAGTAAAGTCACCAAGGAAGGAGTGAAAGCAAATTCTTTTGGTCTAAATCTCAATAGAAGGCATTCGCAGAGTTGAAACATTGCCTTTGCTCTGCACCAATGCTCACATTACCAGACTTGCAACAACCATTTGAGATCAAGACAAATGCCTTTGACTATGCTATTGGGCCGTCCTTACTCAACAGGGGCATCTAGTGGCATATCATAGTGAAACACTTTCAGACACAGTCCAAAAGTATCCCACTTATGAAAAAGAGAGATGTATTCCATTGTGCAGGCCTATCGACAATGGAAGCATTACATTTTGGGGAAGGAAACAATCATCCACACAAACCACCGACCCCTGAAGTTCATACAGACATAAGGGAAGTTGCATAATGATCACCATCAAAAGTGGTCCACATACCTGCAACAGTTCCATTTGAACATCAAGTACAAGAAGGGCAACACCAATAATGTTGCAAACTGCCTTAACTGACCTTTGATCGTGGCGTTAACCATTGCGCTCAACTTTTGTGGGCACGAGACTTCTGATTGGACGCTTCTCTACAAAAGCGACCTAGAATTCAACCACACATACCAGATGCTCTTGGAAGGTCAGCAAGTTCCAGATTTTCACCTCCAGGATGCACTGTTATGCCACTTGGGACACCTTTGTGTTCGTTCAAGCGAGCGTGCCAAGATGATTTGGAAAGCGTACTACAATCGGGTCGCTGGGCATTTTGGGGTCGAGAAAACAATGGTAGTACTGTAGAAGTATTTATATTGGTCGAACCTTCGACATGATGTCGGGAAGTACATTAGATCCTGCACTGCTTGCGCCATTTCCAAACCCACCATCAAGAAGCAAGGCCTCTATACTCCGCTGCCTACCCCTAGTCGACCTTGGAAATCCATCTCCATGGATTACATGTCGGGCCTTCCTTCTACTAAACATGGCACCGACTGTGTGTTTGTGGTTGTCAACAGATTCACGAAGATGGCCATTATGGCAGCCTACAAGAAGAATATCACAACAAAAGCCACTGCTAAACTCTTCTTTGAACGAGTGTGCGTACACTTTGGGATCCCCCAGTTTATTATCTCAGATCGGGACAACAGGTTCCTCAGTACATTTTTGTCCAGTCTTTGGTCGATGCTGGACACCAAGCTCACTATGTCCACCGCTTTCCATCCCCAAACTAATGGTTAGACAAAGGTCGTCAACATGATGATCGTACACATTCTGCGAATGTACAACTCAAAGCATCCACACACATGGGATGAGAGCATCCCCTATGTCCAACACAACTATAATTGGGCTCTCCATAGCTCAACTGGCCACAACCCCTTTCAGGTGGTCTTGGGATTCCAACCACTATGTCCCATTAATGTGGGCTTGGGATTCCAACCACTATGTCCCATTGATGTGGCCATTCCATTTGCAGCTACTTAGGCAGATTCAATTCATGTCCAGTCCGAAGCCGACAAGGCAAACAACTTCATTGAGCACATTCAACACATCCGCCAACAGGTCCATTACATATTGGACAAAGCCAATGCTTATTACAAACAACAACATGATCAGCATTGGTGCCACACAAGTTCCAGGTGGGCAACAAAGTTTGGCTACATTTGCAGAAGGAGTGCCTTGTTGGGCCCCACCACAAGATTTGCCTGCTCCGATATGGGCCATACACCATCACAAAGTCAGTAGGGGACAATACCTTCGAGCTCAGTATTCCACCATTCCTTGGTCTGCACCCAGTGTTCAATGTGGACTACCTTCGACCCTACTTTCCACCATTGTTGGACACATCCGACATTGTAATACAACTCACACCAACAGAGTTAAACCCAGACTGCATGGAACAAGCCACAACTGATCGAATCATGGACACACAGATCAAGAACACATGACAACAAAGGATCCAACTATATCGAGTTGTCAAAGCAGGCCAACTCCTTCACCAGGGCAAGTGGTTCACTAGGGACCAAGTTCAACAAAAGTTTCCTCATCTCATGGAGGAACTCAACGCAATGGGGACCATTGCTTCCTAAGGGAGGAGGAATGATCCAGGTGGATATTGGTGGCCACCGCCTATTCCACTCGGACCCCACCATTGTTTCTTTCAGTTTTTTCAGTTTCCTTAATTGTAGCACAATTAACTATTTTTGGCAGTTTTCCGAGTCTTGAACTTCCAGAGCTGTTTTGAGGCCCTAAACAACGTTTTTTTGGAAAATCACATCTGACGAATATGAGTTTTCAACCCTATATTTGCTGTCAATAGTTGTAGTCCTCGGAGAGATCTTTCTAACGAGGTATCGTGTGCATCATAGAAAGATTGTATGCCAAAGTTACGAACCCGGGAAATTGATGTACCAATTTACCCCAACGGGGCCCTAGTTTGGTGTTTCATCTCCTAGGGTTAGGTTTTTGGATGTTTAGGGTTTTCCATTGTTTCTCAATAATAAATAGGCCCTCAAGCTTCATTGTAATACAGTGTAGAGGCATGTAGCGCGATAAGCGCAATAACATGCGCTGGGACTTCCTTCGGCCTGCACTTCCTCATCATTTTGTAGGAAAGCACTATGGTTCCAAATTGGACAGTCGGGTCACTGATTTCGCTTACCATGAACCCTCGGGTGTGGTACGACACTTTGTAGTCTTTCTTAACTTTGTCAGCGACCTTCTTCTCTTGACCTTTCCCGCTGAATGCTGCCACAGGGTCTGTGCCCTGGTCGGGCAAACTGGGGATCCGACAGATCAATGCAGCGTCGATAGGTATGCGCTCCCCGAGCCATAGACACTCATCATGAATCAATGCAAGCAACTGTCGCACACAAATATCGTTGATTGGGCTGCGCCCGAAGTGAGGGATCTACAACATATTGAGCAATCTAGACTTATGCAAGCCCAACGCCCAGGGCATTGGCTCAACCTTCACCACACCAACATCAATACTGAATGCACTCCAGATACCTGTTAGGCGCTAGCTCTAGAAATCTCTCTTGGTCAGCGAGATCCCAATCCTCCATTTTCAGTAGTGGGATTTTAACGAACATGTCACCCTCAACTGGGACGTTCTTTGGCAACAATGGCATGTTGATATAAGATCGCACTTTGTCGAGGTCCTTCGGGATCTTCATCGAAGCTTTGCGCGGTGCAACATATGCCAGCAACTGCATGATAGGATTGGCAACCTTAACCACATCCTCTTCCTCCATGACTGTTTCGTGCAACTCGACCATCAGCCTGTTTTGGCGTTCAACCACAGTGGAGCGCGGCTAACGGATTTTCTCTCTAGGGGATTTTCGGGACCCTGAGGTTTGTCCCTATGTCTGAACGAGCAAAGGGGTCGTAGCGGCCTGCGCAGCGGGTTCCTCTCCTGGTCGAGTGGATGTCATACTGGGCGGGATTACGTGGCCTAAACCTCTACGACGCAACTCCTCCTCAAACAACAGATCAAGGCCAGACATAGACTTCAGACAAAGGCTAGAAATCAGAGAGCTCAATGCACAACGATCGCACAAAAAGCAAAGGGAACTAATGCGACCCCTTCGGTCATATTTATAGCTTAGGCCCATCTGAAATGGTCTCGTGTGCATTAATGTGGCTCCATAAATGATAAAACGAGTCCAAATCTGGCATAATCTTCTCATTAAGTGCAACTTAGATGCTTCTTCAAACGATAAGTATCTTGATTTTTCCAGATTTATTATTCCAACAGCTATATTCTGGCACTTCTGCGACCCAGTTAACCTCCGCGCATGACTACTGCGTGTGCGTCGCACATGTCTGCGCATCCGCCATCCTGTTTGCGCAGATCTAATTCTCCGGCCATATAGTCATTTGGTGCGTGCAGGGAGAGGGTCATCTCTATACGACTTCAATCGGCTTTCGTTGACATACCCAGGAATATTTTCTCCACTCAACGTGGTCAGACGCACCACACCTTCGTTAGTGATCTCCTTTACGATATATGTTCCTAACCAATGCATCTTGAAATTCCCGGGGTGGCGTGCAAACTTGCTGTCATACAACAAGACCAAATCTTCTTCCTTGAATACCTTTTGTCTAATATGCCTGTCGTGCCATGCCTTTTCACGCATCTTCTACACTTGCTGATGGAAATTTGCAATAAAGCGATCCTCTTCGAGCGCAACCAACTGCGACAACTGTTCTTCCATAATATCTTGCTCTACCATATTTGTGAATGTTGTTGCAATGCGCAGACTTGGAACAATGTACTCCATTGGTATCACAACTTCCTGCCCATATGCCATTCTGAATGGTGTCTTTCATGTCAACTTCTTACATGTGGTTCTATATGCCTAAAGAACCACAGTATGCGCACATCCCAATCGTTCCGGTTAGCATTACAAATCTTAGTGAGCGCAGTCTCCAATATCTTATTGAAAGCATCTACTGCACCATTCGCTTGTGGGTGATATGGAGTGTTTGTCTAATGACTAATCCAAAATTCTTCTATTAGAGCTTCAACAGTTTCATTCACAAAGTGCGTACCTCGATCACTCATTAGAATCTTGGGGCATCCAAACCGAGTCAATATTGTTTCAAAAATGAAATGCTCAGTTGTGTCCGCACTACAATCCTTCATCGACTTAGCTTCAACCCATCTGGTCACATAAGCGGTCGCAGTGATTATGTAACGCGCACCTGTCTTCTTCCTTGGAGGGTTAATAGGTCCAACAAAATGTATGGCCCATTTATCAAAAGCTTGCAATGCCATCTGTGGATGTAAGGGCATCTCATCTGTACGCGATGGCTTCCTTGTCCTTTAGCATACATCGCATGCGCGGCAATGCGCATATGCATCATTGTGTAGTGTGGGCCACCATAAACTAGCTCACAAAATCTTCTATGCGGTTGCTTTCCCGGCATAGTGACCTCATACAACCCCTCCATGAGCTTCAACTAAGATGTCTCATCTCCCAAATTCCAAGACATATCTTCGCAAGACCTTATCTGCACCCATCTTGTACAAATGACCAGCAATGATAGTAAAGTCAGCTGCGTGTGCCACCAACTCTTTCTTTTGTTGCAATGTATACTCCTCGGGCGCACGTCCAGTAGTCAGGAAATGAATGATATCAGGAAAATGATCATCAACCACCTTTATCGTGAATAACTGCGCATCTGGTAACCCATCTTCCAAGCTAGTAGGTTCTTCTCCATTCTCAATGCACGACAGATGGTCTGGCCCAGCATTTAGTCTCCTCGGCTTCACAATCACTTCAAAATCATACCCCTGAAACAAAAACAACCACCTGCAGATCTTCCCCCCCAACATAGGCTTATTGACCAGGTACTTCAAAGCACAGTGGTCAGTAAACATCTTGAAATGTCCTCCTAACAAATAGTGGTAGAATTTCTGCAGCGCATAAACCATCGCTAATCCCTCTCTCTTCGTGGTTGAATAATTACGCTCTGCGCTGGATAGATTCCTACTTGCAAATGCAATAGGGTGATCGATCTCGCCAGCTCTTGGTTGTGCTAAGATAGCTCCGAGCACGATGCAGGAGGCATCAAAATGCACATGAAACAACTTCAACCAATCTGGAAAGACTAAGATGGGCACAGTGACCATCTTCTCCTTTAGTAATTCAAAACTCTTCTAACATTCTTCATCCCAACAAAATGACGCATCCTTCTTAAGCAATTTCTCCATGGGCGCAATGATCAGCGCATAACCCTGAGTGAACTTTCGATAATATCTAGTATGCCCCAAAATTGAGCGCAGTTGTTTGACATTCACAGGAACTCCAGATTAATAATCACTGCGATCTTCGCGGGATCTACCATCAACCCTTGTTGGTAGACAATATGACCCAACAATATCCCGAATGGTACACAAAATATGCACTTCTTCAAATTCAGTGAGATCTGATAGTTCCTACAAGTATCCAGCATTAGGCGCAAACTTGATACATGGGTTTTCAACAATCCAAAGGCAATCCAATCATCAAAGTAGACTTCTAAGAATTTGTGGATATACTCCTTGAACATAGCTACTACTACGCGCGAGAAGGTAACAGGCGCATTCTTCAATCCAAATGGCATGAATGTATGCTGGAAAGACCCCCGTTCTGTTGTAAAGGTTGTCTTACTTCGATCTTCTGGTGCAATCCAGATCTGATGATATCCTAAGAACCCATTTGTAAATGAATAAGCCTCCTGTCCCCCTACATTGTCGAGGTTCTCATCAGAAAATGGGGTTGGAAATGGATCATGTACGCAGGCATCATTCAATTTCCGCAGATCCACGCAAATCCTTATTTCTCCTTTTGTCTTCTTATCCTGCACCACCATAGGACTCACCCAATCAGACTCTTCCACTGGTTCTATAATGCATGCAACAACCATTTTAACTTTCTGCTTATATTTTGGATTCAATCTATATGGGCGTTGATTCACAGGTCGCACATCAAGTTTCAATGTGATCTTCATGACCCCAAGTTCTCCAATTATCCCTTTCAACCCATAGAACTTTGTAGGAAACAGGTCCTGATACTCAGTCAACAGCTCAACAACCTTTCCCACCGTATCATCGTCCCAGTAATCTCCAATCTTCGCTAATTTTGGCTGTTCTTCGGATCCAATGTTCACTTGTCGAATTGAAGGCCCAACAACTGCGCGCTGTCCTTGAGATTCAGGGATTGTGATATTCATGGGATCTTCTTCAGTTTCTTCAACTGTCAGATTTCTGCAATTGACCATATCCCTCATCTGCACATCCCATTCTGGCGAAGCGCACTCTATCTTCGATTTTGTTGTGTCAAAGATAACCTCCTGAATATCCTGCAGCGCTTTACCCAAGAAATCAAACCCACTCTCAAAGCTGAAGGTTAAAATGAAACTCTCAGTCAGCGCAGGCCATTCATTGGTTCCTTGGCGCAAATCTATTTCCCTTCCCCAACGTGTGGATGAACACGTGTACCCATTCCGGTCTCGGCTCTGCGCCCCATACTTAAGTCCATTTAGCCAGATGTCTACGCGGATCACGCTTTCCTGAATAAATCTCTTCCATTCTGGTAGTTGGACATTCAAAGCGCAATCTCATCATCCGAGTGCATTCTTCTTAGTTGCCCATGCTTCCTTTGTGAGTCTCCCACCATCGTGCTGGAGTAGCGCGCAACGCTATATCCAATGCATGGAATCTCTGTCCTTCTGGAACAGTTCTTTTGAGTTCTCCTAAAAATATGTTCACATTAGTTAAACCATTGTAATACAGTAATTCTCGTACCTTTGATGATATGCAACGAAGGGATTTGATCACTCTATTGCAACGTAACGCAGATACTTTATGTAGCTGATTTTGCCAGTGCTCCAACTCTTCATCTGAATCTGAGAAGCAGGAACTGTCTTTTTCCCAATTAAGCCTTCCATTAGCTGTTGGGTTGATCCAATCAGCGTCTCGCACAATCATCTTATAGATATGGTCAACATCATCGTCAGCGCGCACTGGTTCTGTATATCTTGCACCTTCTGCAGGATCTAGGGGAACTAAAACTTTGGTTCCATTGTTCTCAAATACCATACTTCTCTTAAGATTTATGATTCCATCCATATCAATAGCCCAATCTAAACCCAATAGCACAGGATAAGGATCAGTATCATCCACAATTTGTATGACTTCGAAATCTGCAAGCACCTTAACACCTTCAATATCGACTACAACCTGTGAGATTCTTCCTAATGGAATGATTTTCTGTTGATTTTCCATGCATAGATGAATAGTAAACCACTCCAACTTAGGCTCTCCCATGCGCTGCCAAGTTTGCTTAGGTAAGACATTTGCATGAGATCCTAGATCCAAAATGATCTGATCCATCTCATAAGCACCGATCTGAGCAATCAAGCGCATCTTTTGTCCAATTCTTTTTTTGTTCTTATAGATCTTGTTGACAAATTTCTGTTCCATCCGAGGCTGTTCGTTTTCTGCGCAGTTATCTATCAATGCTTGAAGATTCTCCACTGCATTGTTACACAATAGTTTGATGCAATCTTTTAAAAATGGCTTTATTTCTTCATCTACTTTGTTCACATCCATAGGTCTACCTGATGTTGATGCGCTTGCTTCTGCAAATTCCTTCTTTGCTTCTACAAAAGTGGTTTTTTCGCGCTATAAGTCAAATCCATCATTTTTCTCAGGTGCCTTTCGAATCCAAAGATCAACTTTTGGCTTCTTTCCTTTGTCCTCGCCAATGGCTGCGCCACTTCGAGTGACAACATTCACGCTAGGATCCTCTTCGCGCAACTCCGCCTTGACCATCTGAATATTCTGCATCAGATTCTGTGCTTTTTTCTCCTGCATCTTAGCAATTAAAACAAGACAATCTTCAATTACATGATCAAACTGCCTACAGTACCTGCATGATTGTCACACAAGATTTGGACAGTCGCGTGCATAATGACCAACATCTCCACAATTCTAGTAGATGAGTTATCCCCTTCCTCGACTAGTTGATCCTCCTCCTCTTCCTCTTCCTCTTCCTCTCGTCTGGAATCCACCGCGCCCAGATGAGGATGTTGGTGAGGTAGGTTCAACCTGCATTCTGTATAGCTCAGCTTTGTCAATCATCAAATCAAAACTTCGACAGTGTTGCTCATCATGTCCCAGTGACAAACAAAATCTATAGAAAAGCTACTTTAGTTCAGGCATATATTTTCTGATCCTTAGACATTAATCTATCGCATGCAGACCTGTTGACTGACAAATTGCGCACCATACTGGAGGTGTCCCACTCGGTCCAACTGCGCTCTTCAGCGAGTTTGGTCCTCCAACGTGCAGATAATCATTGAACATAGGGCATTGATCCTTGTGATGCCCAACAACTTTACATCGTATGCACCATAACTCTGCACATACCTCCTTGCCCTTATCTTTACGCAGATTCTGGATTTCCAAATGCATTGCTTCTAACTAACTCTGAATCTGCTGAGTTCCAGTCACAACAAGCACCAGCGCAACATCTAGTTTCATGGCAATTTCCACAGCCTCAACCTGCGTGGCAATCTTTTGCTGACTTAATGGCTGGCACAGATGCGGGAGCAGCATGGCAATAAACCATTCCTTGTGTTGGGTATCATCGATAGTGAATCCACCATCTCTGATAGTGCGCTTCAATCTCTGATTTGCATCCCATACAGATTCATTCACCTCTTGGTGAATCTCTTTCAACTCCGTGACACATTGCGCGTATGATTTAGGCTTTTTGAATTGTTCTTTTAAGGCGTCCTTCAAATCATTCATAGTTGCATCAGGGTTTGCCGATACATACCTTATATACCAATCCAATGTGCGGTCTTGAAAAACAATGGCTAACGACGCTTTCTTAACATCGTCGCTATTAACCTGCTGTGCTCTCCATACAACATTAGTGACAAACCAAATTTGCTCTGTATCTTCATTCCAAATACCTCTGAAAGTAGGCAACTTCATAGATGCGGCCATATCTGTGCCTGGTGGAGGTGGAGGTGGAGTGGATGACTTGTGAGATGAGTTTGGAAGTGGAGTGGATGGGATCTAGACTATGGTCAATACTCCCTGATTATTTTGACCTTGCGAGACTTCTTCTTCTTTAGAGTGCGCAGATTCACTAGAGCTACTAGTCTCTAGTTCGTTGTCACTATCAGATCTACCCTTGAGAGGACTATAAATAAATCCTTCTTCAAGATTTGAGCAGTAAATTCTTCCACTGCGCATAGTCGGGCCTCTTCGAGACATTCGCGCAATATGCTCACACAAAGAACCCTGTTCACACAATAGCATCTTAATCCACAACTTCAAAGAGCGCAGGAAGTTACCTCTGGGACCCTTGAAAAATCTTCTTTCCGCTTCATAATAAGACACAAACTGATCAATAGCAAACTTAGTTACAAACCCTCCCAAAACACAATCGATCCAATGATCTATTGCGTGGGTAATCGTATTGCTGGTCTTTTCTAACTGTTGTACCAATTCTGGAGTCCGCTGAGTGACTGCGTTGTCCTTCACGTAGGTATTGAATTCATTCAATCGCGACAACCACTCATGCAGCTCAGTTGCAAAGGAAGAAAATAATATCTCGTGGACTTCTGTATAAATGTACTTTTGAACCCACTCTTCAGCAGATAATTTCGAACTTCGATTCTCTTTGATTGTGAATTCAAGGATCTTTCTATCTAGCCAATCTTGTAACTCGTTCTACGTAAGATGCCAAT
Organism: Pinus albicaulis; assembly: GCA_034641835.2. Lineage (NCBI taxonomy): Eukaryota > Viridiplantae > Streptophyta > Pinopsida > Pinales > Pinaceae > Pinus > Pinus albicaulis. The sequence goes on along the minus strand of CM076573.1, from coordinate 484,126,439 downwards.
ACATCAATTCTCCCTCAAAATGATCGAGGTCTCGGCAACAAAACCATTTGTTGGCTTGAGGGGTCCTAACCCAGGTTCAGATTTATTGCGCAACCAACAAACCCTCCAACTACTGGCCCTTTCGGCAATGACCTGCTTGCGCAGATCAAAGTCTCACTCGAAGCAGTATGGGGGGGTGTTGGAACCAGGTTTTCGCACCCCGAGGAAGAATTTGATGTGGTGGCCCTAAACAGACTTATAACAGAACTTATCATAGATAACAGGAAAGTGCGCGCATAAACAGATCAATAAACTATCAGAGCAACTTCGTTGCAAATTATTTCAACATGCAGTATATATATATATATATATATATATATATATATATATATATATATATCTTCGCGCACAGTAAACAGATACACTTAAGCAGATCTATTTATCAATTATGTACGTAATCATCAACTGATGCTCATGCATAAAATATGTGATTTATTCACGCAGATGCAACTTAACCATAACAGAAGTAAGGGCGCAATCACAGGACCGATTCTGATCTCAAGTAATTAACAGAACAGATTCACAGTTAATCAGATAAATAACACATCAAGCACATAACACATTCGATTTCGCCAGAACAATCTTTTATATTAAGAGATCAACAGTTCCAGTACATTCAGAATTCCCATACAATTTACCCTTTTGCGCACACAACCAGTGGAGTCCACACACATCTAGGACTAGGTCTCCGCGCACACAGCCAGTAGGAGCTTTTTCTACCCAAAAACCCAGACTTAGATCAAACCCTTACAAAACATTCATCATCAAAACATACTATGAGATATCCTTACTTGACTCGATCTATCTATATTTATACCAATTTTAGCACGCAAGTACCATGGTCTCAAAGCATGGTTTGAGACTCATAGTTTTCCCTTAAAACCCATTTACATTAATTAGGGACTTTGACCCGCCCCAAAGCCCCTTTGACTCTTCCGCGCAGTGCACACAACAAAATCTATACAAAAACATAACTAAATTGACCCCAGGGGACCCCACTCCAACAATGACCTATTCCCAACTCTCTTCGTTAGCTATAGGGGGGTCGCTGAAGGAAAACTAAGTTAAAGATGTGAGTTTTCTAGGAGAGTTGTTAGAGTTAAATAGATTACCTCTTAAGATTTATAAGCAAAAAAATGATATGAGCAATAACCATCAATACATAAAATAAGCATAAAGCATATGAAAACTAGTGCCTTCAAAGTATTGCTCTTTAAAATGAAATTGTATTTGCTTAAATGAAATGAAATGCTTTCAAATGGAAAGCAAAAATAATCCTGAAAAGTGAAACAAGAAACTGTTAGCACAAGATATTATAAATGCTTTTAAGATAAACAAATTTATGAATCAAAGCATGTGGAACTATCTTTCCCAAAAGGAAACAATTAGTAATCTACTTATGAGAATGTAAATGAGATGATAGAAAAAATCAAATGTTAGACCAAGATGACAACATGCAATTAAGTTTGCAACCCAAAATAAGAGTACTTGAAAGAGAAATCAATCATCCATGACCATCAAAATGACAACATGCAATTAAGTTACAAAGGTAAGCCAATTTCCAAGTACAAGAAAATTAAACTTATTGCAAAATTAAGAAATTACAATGCTTGCCTCCAAAGTGCTTCTTGAAATAAGATTTTGCATGTGAAACTTTAAACCATCAAGATAACAAGAAATTTGAGAACTTTGCAAGTAAAGTAAATGTGATGAAATAGTGCTCTTGGTTTATTTTATTAATTAACTCTAAAGCAAGGTTACATTTAAACTTTAATCCTCATACCTCACCTTCACCCAAAGATTTGGATTTCAAAGTGAGGAGTCCATTTAGGTCGAAGGTCCCTAAAATGTCTATTCAACCAACTGAAAATAGAGGTGAATTTTAGTGATGCTTGGAACATGTAAGATCTAAAAGTCAATTAACGAAAGAAGGAAAATTCAATTTCAACTTGAAATATATTTGCTTGACATGAAATGGAATGTTGCTTTATGGAGAAAATTTTCCCAAATACTTGATGCATGTAAGATGTGTTTAATGGTGAAGCATAAGTAACCTTGGAACTATGTTCAAGCCAAATAAAATCAATGTAAAAGTGTTTGCATGCAAAAAATCTGAACTTTTTATGGACTTAAAACATGTAGTAGATCAAACTAAAGAGCATGAGGAATGGGTGTGGTGTATGGTTGTGTTAATTACCCAATTAAATGAGATGCGTGCAAATGAAATAAATAAAAAATCAAGTCACAAGGCCTCTCCAAAAAGTTGAGAGATAGAGATACCAATGGGTAAAGCCCACACTCGCAAAATCAGAAATTTTATTAGTTGTTACAAGAAGGAAAAGACCATGAAGTCTTCTCTAAAACCTATGGAAAGTCTTAACAATTTAGTTTCAAGCCATAGACCTTTCCTTGCTGAAAATTTCTGCAATTTGAAGCCCAAAAATGCTCAACAAAATTCAGATTTTGAAGGAGGAGAAGAGAGGCTGAGCCTCTTCAATGTATGCGGCCAAGAGAGAGAAAGAGATGGCCAAACGAACTCAGCCTCCCTCAAGAAGAACACGACTTTGTCCAAGAAGAACTCGGCCTAAAGGTGGAACTAGTCTCTAATTTCGATCCCCAAGGTCTTGCATGCAAACATGTAAGTAGTTTTTTGAAGATGAATTCCGCAAGTAGCTGCAAGAGAACAAGTTAGAAATGGCTACAACAACACAACAAATGTTAGCTCAAGAAATTAAAAAACATGTTACAAAATAATCTACAAGAGGCTAGGCCAAAGAGTATGAGTAAACTCTTCTCTTTGACTAGCCATGACTTAGCACTTTGAAATAGCCAAATATTATTAAATGAAATGTAATATGTGAAAAATATAATTTTTAATGTGATTTTGATGCAATAAATAAGAGCCTAAAACTTAAAAGAACGTTTGCAAGACAAATCGAAATAGATGAGGCTTTAGAATTTAACGCATGCGGGTTCTCCTTGAATATTTTCAAAAGTGGGTTGGTTCTTCTAAAAACTTCCCCTCACGTTCGAAGAACTTGACCAAAGACATATTCTTCTACAAAACTTCACCACAACGCATTAAATCCATATGAAATTAAATAAATGCAATGGAAAGAACTCCTAGAGATATATTTGACATCAATTAGAATGTTTATTTTCCTAGAGCAACTAAATAACTCCTATGCTAATATGGGATAGCTACATATCAACATAACTTGAAACAAGCAAGAAGGAAAAATAACTGAAGAAGTATGTAGAAACACAATAACAACATGTCAAGAATTTACCATCTACAAGGAGAAGAACACCATCACAAGTAACCCCAAAGTTTGTTGTATTATATTGCAAAATGTGTGTACAAGCCAACAATGTGTCCTCCAACCTAATAACTCATATTACATGATACGTATGAGAGCCAATCGCTCTATTATATAGAGAGTTGGGAGCAAATCCCAAGGATTAATGCATGTGAGAACTGAACTTGGAGCAAATCTCAAGAAAGAGTAAGTCGTGTTCCAAGTGGAGATGATAAACGCTGATTTTTAATGTACCTTGGACAAGTGATTTCCCATGGGTTAGTCTCTACCTAGGGAAAAGTGTCCAAAATAATTCTTTTCCTAAGTGTGACTTTATAAAGTGAAAGCGACTTTATAAGTGGTAAAGTCAATGTTAAATTATAAAGTGAAAGTGACTTTATAAGTGGTAAAGTCGATGTTAAATTATAAAGTGAAAAGTGACTTTAGACATAAAGTACAATGTGGGTACTTTATTTAATGGGTGAGTTAAAAAATAGAAAGTGAGAATTAAATGCACATTTATTCTCATCCCTTGATCTAAATGAATCTGAGCCATTAGATCTTAGGTTTGCCCAAAAGTCATTTAGGGAAACAAAAGAGGGAAAAGAAAAGAGAGACTGCATTCATTCATTCTTCATGAACAGATTTGAGAAAGGAGGTTGAGGGCAGGAGAAAAGTTCTGAAGGAGAAATTTGTTGCAGTAAGCTGAAGGAGTGATTTCTGGGCAAATTCAACTTCAAGTGGGCATGAAAATCAAGGCAAAGTGGGCACGGTTTTGAAGGAGTTTTGGGCTAAAGAGATAAGTTGTATTTTGTTGTTTTGTTTTGTCTATATATCGCCGAGAAAATCTGGGGTACTAGTGGCGAGTTCACCAAACACTTCTTTAGGGACTCCACTGGTACAAAGTTCACATGGCGCTTCAGCTGACACTAGCATAGGTTCTTCGAGGACAGGTGCTGGTGCAAGCACACTAGGGTCAGTTGGCAGACCTTCAGGTGCACTAGACTTGGGGGCAGAGGATGAAGTTCCCTATGGGAAAGCTTCTTCAGGGAAGAGGAGGCCCAAGTGGCTTCAAGACACCTTGGAGGAAGCAAAGTCCGTTGGTCCTCCGAAGAGGGTGAACAGGGAGAGTGTGCCACCTGAGCGGTTTTGCAGTTGTGTAGTCAAGGCTACCAGCATTGTTTACTCTGAGCCTACTAGCTATGAGGAGGCTACCAGCCAGGAGGTATGGAGAGAGGCTATCGTGGAGGAGTATGCCTCTATCATTAAGAACAGTGTCTGGGAGGTGGTTCTTAGGCCTGAGGGCAAGTCAGTTGTGACTTCTAGGTGGCTCTACAAGATCAAGTATGTTGCGGATGACAACTTTGAGAAGTTTAAGGCGAGGTTTGTGGCTAGAGGGTTCTCACAGATAGAGGGAGTTGACTATGATGAGACCTTCGCTCCTGTAGCTCGATACACTTCTATCAGGTCCCTTATTTCTATTGTTGCAGAAATGGGTCGGCAGATCCATCAGATGGATGTGAAGACCGCATTTTTGAATGAAGTTATAGAGGAGGAGGTGTATGTTGAGCAACCATAGGGCTTTGAGGTGAAGCAGATGGGTTTCACAAAGAGTGATGCAGATTCAAACCTATACTACATTGTTGTAGGGGATGATCCGCTCATTCTTGTGCTATATGTTGATGACTTGTTCATTACTGGGGCAAAGAGACTGATTAATTGTTGTGAGGAGGATCTTGGTATGGAGTTTGAGATGAAGGACATTGGGCTGATGCATTACTTTTTGGGGCTTGAGGTGTGGCAGGAGGAGGGGCATATCTTTCTGGGGCAGGGGCAGTATGTTTTGGATGTGTTGAGCAGATTTCACATGGCAGATTGTAGACCCATGTCTACACCTATGATAACCAACTGGAATAAGCTTGATGCTTCAGATTCTAGTTTGGTGGATCCCACATTGTATAGGAAGCTTATTGGGTCCTTGATGTATCTGGTCAACACTAGGCCAGATATATGCTTTGTAGTAAACACACTTAGCCAGTTCCTGGTTGAGCCCAGGAGGGTGCACTACGTAGCTGCAAAGCACATTCTTCGCTACGTGCAGGGGACTGTTGATTATGGTTTGGACTATAGGCGGAGAGATGGAGAGAGGTTGGTAGGTTACATAGATTCAGATTGGGTAGGGTGTGATTTTGACAGGAAAAATACTTCAGGGTGTTGCTTCGGATTAGGTTCGGCAGTTGTGTCGTGGTTCAGTCGAAAGCAAAAGTCAGTTGCTTTGAGCTCTTCTGAGGCTGAGTATAGGGCCACTAGCTAGGCTAGTTGTGAGGCCATTTGGCTTCGCAAGTTGTTGTATGGCCTATTTGATCAGGGGTTGAGATCGACAATTATTCACTGTGATTATCAGAGTTGCATTAAACTCACGGAGAATCCAATGTTTTATGACAGGTCAAAACACATTTACATCAGATATCATTTCATCAGGGACTATGTTCAGAAGGGGGCAGTGAAGTTGGAGTATATATCGACAAATGAGCCGCTGTCCGATGTTCTCACGAAGTCCTTGCCAAGAGGCAAGCATGTCCACTTCAGGGACAAGATAGGTGTGGTGAGAAACACTTTCTTCGGTAAGAGGGAGTGTTGATTTTTATTGTACCTTGGACAAGTGGTTTCCCATGGGTTAGTCTCTACCTAGGGAATAGTGTCCAAAATAATTCTTTTCCTAAGTGTGACTTTATAAAGTGAACGTGACTTTATAAGTGGTAAAGTCAATGTTAAATTATAAAGTGAAAAGTGACTTTAGACATAAAGTACAATGTGGGTACTTTATTCAATGGGATTGAAGGAAAATTTTTAGTCATCAAATTTCAACAATAGAGACACCAAGGCAAATTGAATTCCATATGTGGCACCCAAGGAAAATCGAATTCTTTATATGGCATAGTAAACACATCCATAAATGAACCAAAGAAATGAGATAAGTCTAGTAAAACCATCCAAACACGAACCAAGATGCTCTTCGTAGATCCTAGGAGCTGTGTGATCTTCTCCAAGAGAAACTTGTAGTCCTCCAAAGTGAAATGCTAAGTGTAGAAGCACTCGCTAACAATGAGAGAAGTCCCCACGAAATCCTCAGTCCAAATATTCCATCGAATATTCCTTTAGTGCTTGAGCTCCTCCAAATAATTCGATTTTCCACGTGTAACTGTTGCATTAACTCTAGGAAATTCGATATTATGAGATATTGGTGTATTTCTGATGTAAGGTGCTTAATCAACGTCAATGTCACATGGTTCGGGTTCGAGTTTGCGTTCGACAATGATTAGGTTCGGTTTGAGTTCGAAGTTTTTGATGAGGTTCAGATGAGGTTCTCCATTAGGTTTTTATATATATATATATATATATATATATATATATATATATATATATAATGAATTATAAGATAAAATAGTAAGAAATCAACATCAGTAAACATCAAAAATTCTATCACGGACATGGAAACCACAAGGATAAATTACAAGCTTGAGTTGTGACATGAAGTTATGAGTTTTGATCTATGGACGTGGTCATTGGCTATGAGGTTCGATGTGGTTTGCTGAATCTCAAATTTTTTTTAATGTTCGCCAAAATTCGAATTTCAAGGTTAAAGTTCGACGAACGTTGTGACACAGATCGTCCACATGTCCCTTGACTCAACTCTTTGACTTAGGATAATTTCCAAGTCATTTCCATGTCATTTTGTCACATGGAATAATTTATTTCTCTCTATTTAATTTATTTTTAGCCTAATTTATTGCCACATTTTCCACTAAACTTAGGAAATGTGGGTTTTGGGGGTCCTAAACACATTTTTGACCCTCAAAGTGTGTCATAGTAGAAATTTGAGGGTGAGAGGTGACAATTTTATTACTCATACCCCATACAACTTCTCTAGACATCACTTATTACATTACATATACAATTTTTATTGCAACTTTTGCCCTACATAAAATCTAAAAAATTAAAAAATGACCACTTAGACCTAATCAAATTCCACGAATTTTTTTGTGTGTTCTAGTATGGTACTATACATAGACTCTAGACACTATGACTCACCCAAGGCCTCACCATCAAGCCATACTCCAGCTTTGGGGTAAATTTGGAGGAAAAAACTCAATTAATTATTAAGTCCTGGTAGGGAGATGATAATTAACCAAGTGAAAAAAACTTCCTAGAGTAATGCTCACTTGTTGGCAAGGTCCCAAGCTACTTAGGTCCATTACATGACTCAAAACTCATCATTACTAGCATCACTTATTACAATTCACTGCAGGGTGTGGAATCTGGGTACAAGAGAAAGTGATGAGAAGTAGTAGAGTTTAAAAGCTATGGTAATCTGATGATATCTGATGGTACAAGTGTTTCTTGGTACATCTTTGGGCATGGAGTCTTCATATAATCATCAGGTGCCACTCTAGTGGTCAACACTGCCTAGTTATTGATGAACATGAGGTTGCTTCATCATCTTTCTTCCCAGTTATTGGTGAACTTGAGATTATTTCATCATCTCCCATATGTTGAGTTACTTGTACTTCTTCATTGTGCAGTTGGGGATTTTCTATCTCAGCTGGATTAGAGCTAAAGTTTTCTTGGATTTTCTCAGCTACCAGCTTATCAGAAGAACTGTACTCTCTGTTAATGATGATGGTGATGGTGATACAATAGAAGAGACATTTGGAAAACCGGGCATGAGTCTTTTGTCTATTAATCTGTCTGAGACAGGAAGTGCAGAAGCTGCAGCAACACTAGCATCCAGACCTAATGCAAAAACAATGAAAGAAGCTGCAATGGGAACTAGGGGTTCAAGAAATTCCTTACAGTTTTCTCAGATTTTGGAGCAGTTGTAGAACACAGTTCTGATTCTGCACTTGGGTTTTGATTGTAGGAGGAAATTGATTTGTGCAGGGGCATATTGTGGTTGCCTGCAATATATCCTCTTGTGTTCCTTGTGAACGACCCATTTGGGTTCTGAGGATTTCTTATGGAAATGGGACTTGGGTTCTAAAACATATTTTGAAAATGCAAATGAGACGCCAATGTCTGAGCAAAAGCTCACTGAAAACTCATTGAATTAATGGGAACAGTTAAGAATGGCATCTACAAAGTCTTTAGCTGTTTTGAGGTGATGTTAACAACTTTTTGAAATTAGAATGTATAACATCATAAAAGGATTCCTGTTCTTTCATCTTGTTAAGGTAATTGTTGATTTCTTACGTCTTTAGTGATTTGTTGTTCAAGGCACCTCACTGGAGGTCATGAAGTCATCTCAATTCATACTTATGTGGTATTTGTTTGTGCAGGAGTGGAACTTTATTGTGCACCAACTGCTGATGCAAGAGAGTCATGGCAGGCATCAATGCTTCATATAGCTCTGGAGGGTGGATGCTTTGTGCTCTCAGCTAATCAGTTCTGCAGAAGAAAGGACTACCCTCCTCCACCAGACTATGTCTTTGGAGGTTCAGAGGAGAATATGTCTCCGGAGAGTGTTGTATGTGCGGGTGGAAGTGTTATTATTTCTCCTTCTGGTACTGTATTGGCAGGGCCCAATTTTGAAGGGGAGGCTCTAATTACTGCAGATCTCGGTAAAACTACCTAAAAACACCATGCAGTCTAGAAGAATATCTTTATAAAACAGTAGCACGTTTCAGGTTATTTTCATTTGAGTGGACCAGAAAGCCATAGAGATCTTCTTCTCATGACCTTTTTAGAGAAATTAGTTCATTGCATATAATAAGGTTATCATGGACTCATGTCTTATAGGCAGTGTGCCCCACCAACATGTTTCTAGGTCAATACCATTATGAGCATGAAAATATAGGATGATGTATTTGCTGCTTTATAGTGAAACTAATTTTGAACTGCCTTTGTTTTCTTCACTACAGATTTTGGTGAAATAGTGCGAGCAAAATTTGATTTTGATGTGGTTGGGCACTCTGCAAGATCTGATGTGTTGAAATTGACGGTAAATGACTATCCATCGAATCCTGTCACATTTTCTTCAGGGACAGCAGCATCAGAAAAAAAGGACAGTGAGAATGTGTAAATTTAATCTGCAAGCATGGCCGATACATTCAGATGCTGCCTGGATGGATTTGAGAATTGTCATAATGGCCAACTATGCTACCACATGGCATGACGAACAAGCTTGAGCATGAGAAGAAGGAACAATTTGTTATTGAAAAACAGTTATTTAAGTATCCAAAATGTAGAACTACAGAGACCATCATTTCTGTAAAATTTATCGTTGTATATAACAAGATTGAACATGTCTAGAAAGTACAATTTGCTGTTGAGTAATCAGGGAAACATTTATATAAGTATTCAAAATGTAGAACTACAGACAATAATTTATATTTGCATATAGCAAAATATAGACATTATTTTATGGAAAGGGAAAATAACAAAGAATAGTGTTTAATAGGCAGAAATTACTTGAATATTAGATCTTGAAATAAGCTGGATATTTAGGAAGTTTTTTATGAGCCTAATCTCGTGTTGAAAATAACTAACATCATGGTACAGGTCGTTTACTTCTTTGACTTCCTTTTTTCCATTTATTTGATCAAATTGAAACTAAGTCTAATAGTTCACATTATAATTTTTTTAAGTTTATATATTCTTTTCTCAGATATTGCAACAGTGTCATCATAAGCAGCCCACTTGGATCTCCCAAAGCCCTAGCATGAATGTTCATGACTAATAAGCATGGAGTTTTTTATTGAGCCATTATATTCTCAAATTTACAGTAATAAAACTTGTCATTAATGGTGTCAATTCTAACATCTTGCAGTAGTAATAATGAGGAAAGTTTTGCTCCTTTCAAGCATATGCTCTCTAGATCTTAACTACTTGCTTATGTATTAGAACTTTTCAAAGATAAGAACCCATATTTTTAGGGATGATAAACCCTTAAATAATCTCAACCCACTCTCACACAAGGTTTGCTGGTAGCTGGCCAGTGCCATACAATAATCTGCATGAAGGTTACATCAACAAATTCAGTATAATCAAATAGCCCCATCCAGCAAACCCAGTGCAGGACAAGAGCAGGCCTGCTATGACTTAACCTTAGGCCACTTTCACAACAATTGCTCCAAGTTGCTGCTAGACCACAACAATTCAGTATTGGAACTTATATCTCCATAGAATGATAGATGTAAGGTTTTCTTGTACTTTCATTTTAGACAAGCATAGAAGTAGTGAACCGTCAAATTTCCTTAACCGATTTCTTGTGGAATTTGTGGTTCTAGTCATAATGTAATAATAATAATACATGATGCGTTTTTAACTGCATTAAATTTTTTTGTAGTTTGGTGTCTTATTTGTTGAGGACCTCTGGTCCATAAAATAGGTCTACCCTTTCTCAGCATGTGGCTAAATGGCAAAATGTAAAGGGCACGCCTCTTTAAATGTGCCATTGGGACCATTGAACGTAACATGCCTTAAAATTACTTGGTTCTCTCTCTCTCTAGTTATTATCCATTTGAGAATGGTCTCCAGTATTAGAAATTTTACTCCCAAAGCTTTAAACATATCCCTTTCCAAAGTTTTAAGTCGAATTTGGAATCTCCATTACTTTGGTTTTAGGCCACCTATACTGTTATGAATAAAATATTTGAAAATATTTCATAGATAATGATATTCGCTACGCTTTTTGTTTTATGATTATTTTGCATGGAATGCATTATGCTAATTTGGTGTGTTTATCCACAGCAATTAAGCTTTAATCATTCTATATTTTTTCGTCTTGGGTAATCAAGTCCATAGATACACCCATTTGTTGTTATGTGTGCAAGGGTTCAAGGCCTTTGGTAGGAATGTTCTTTTCTAATTTAACATTCAAGGTTACTTTTAGTAGCTTGGATGTTATAATCATAATATTTTTGTAGATTTTATGTTGCTACAAAAGCTGCTACTGCAGTCGTTATAGAAAAAGAGATGGTTGGTGTAGAAGTTGCTACGGGTGAAGAGATAATGGTTATAGCAGTTAAAGAAAGAACCTCGTGGTTTTAGCTATGGAAGTTATTGTGAGTGTTGGAACTACTAGTTATGAAAATCAGATGAGGTGCTATAACAGTGGTTGCATAAGCAAGTTGTGGCATTGGAACCTTGTGCTATAGATTGATGGAACCCTTCATGGTCACAGAACTCAAGTTAGTTCTGCAGAGCTGGAATGGGATAAATTAGATAATGATTGTCATGATAAAGCATGTGTGATGGTTTATTCTAGTTGAAAGGTCATTGGAAGAAATGTATGGGTGCATTGTTTACCCTCGAGAATGCCAAGAACCATTTCAGAAGACAGAGATAGAAGGGTACATTAAAGAAAGGAACTGATTTATTGGTGCACCAGGTCGCTAACAGCTGAAACATTTGAAGCTGTTGAAATTCCAATCCCTGTGAATTAAATTATTGTCTGTAATTAAAGAAGGTACTTTTGGCCTCTGATTAAGCTCCATTAAATGGTTGTCGTGGTGGACAGAAGCACTGGTCATTATTGTTACAAGAGTTCATGCTTCAAACCTTTGAGTGGCAGTTGGTGAAAAGTTTTAGCTTCTGTAGAAGAGGAGGTCTGTCAACGAGGGAGGTGCAAGACATCAAATATATATGAAATTTTTGTTGTGGCTTAATTCTGTGTAATTAATTGTTTGATTCTTATGGTGTATTATGTGTGATGGATTAATACTTTTAAGTGGTTCAGAAATGAGATTGGTTTTGTTCAGCTGTGTTTTTACTATGAATTGCAAAGAGGCATAGTTCCTTTGTTGAAAATGTAACTAGTTTCAGTATTCATAATTGTTGTACTCATTTTAATATGTATCCTATGTAACAAACAAGAGAAGAAAATAAAAAGTTATTATTATTAAAGCCTGAGTTTCATGCTCTTTGTTGATGGTCTTCTTGGTAAAAGCATGTTCTTTGTGTGTATAGGGTTTTTTAGGTCTTAGGAATCAACATCATGTTTATAAGACCCTTCCGAGAAAAATGTAATTGTTAAAAAAATTATTTTTGAGTCTAGAAAGTCTTGGAAACTCCAAACATACAAGTCGGCTTAATGGAGGGAATTTGACCCCTTGAGAAGGCTATATAAAGAAGCAGTTTGACTTCATTTGGCACTCACTCACTCCACAAGTTCAAACTATCAAGAAAGAGTTTGATCTGTAGTTGGGAAGCAAGAAGGAGAGCAAAGGTCTAGGAGAAGAAAGGACGAAGAATCTTGTTTTGAGTTCTATCTCTCTCACATGTTCGAAGTTCTAGGGTTTCTGGCGTTGCAGAAAGAGGTCGAAGTTGCAGGAGGGCGAAGTGCAGTGTCTTCTAGGTAGAAGGAAGGATACCCTACCTTGACTTTGTTGACCTTGGGAAGAACTATCTTGTTCTAGGAAGGTCTCAGGAGGCGGCAAAATTAGGGTTTCCATAGAAGTTGCAAGGCCGAAATTGCAAGGTTGAAGTTGTAAGATGAGTTGCAGTATGAAGTTGGAAGGTTGAAGTTGCAGTATTGACGCTGGTTGGTGCAGAATCGGGGAACGACTTGTTGGAGGGTTGACTTGGTACTTGGAGAAGGACTTGGTCTAGGGTGTGGGTCTTTGTGTCTCACTTTGAAGCAGATTCTATAAGAAGAGAAGGGTTTACCAGGTTTTCCTCTTGGAGGGGTTTTTCCCTGGTTGAGAGCCTAATTTTTGTGTCCTTTGTTGTTGTTATTTGATTCTTGATATTTGTTTGATGAAAATATCTAACTAAAGAACACAAGAAGAATAACCAAGTTCACAAGCAAATATCAAGGTTAAGGAAAATAAGAATCAATAAGCTATCACTCTGCATTTTCCAGCACCCTTTACATCAAGGGGTATCATATCGAGTTGAGCTTGTTGTGGGAAGGAGCAAAGAGATCTTGGTATGAGATTGAGTAGTATGTGAATGCTGGTGAGGTGGGCAACTCACAATAATAGGTCTTGGAACAAAATTATAGTGATAGTGCATAGAGAAAGAGATTGTGGAAGACCTAGAACACTGGAGGGTGTAGAAGATGTGCATGACTTTGCAATGATAGTGAGGATGATGATGGCCAAAATGAATGCCATGGAGGTACCCATATGAGAGATATTTGTTGAAATATGTAACTAGTTTCAGTCTTCATAATGACAGATGTAATCATGATTTTATATATTTGATGTAAAGAGAAAATTAAATTTATTATTGTTATTCTTGAGGCATGTGTTTCATACTCAAGGTTATTTGTTTTATAGGTCAAGCACCCATTGAGTGCTTCTAGGGCTTGTCATTGAGTCATTATCATGTATGGAAGACCCTTTTGGGCATGTTATATTGTAAAGGAAAATTTATTCGAGTCAAAGTAGAGTCAACAAACCCTCCAAGACCTCATCATAGTGCTACAAAAATTCGTCCTTTAAGAGAAGTAAGTCGACATATCTAGAAGGAAAAGTCGATCTATTGGGGCACTCAAAGAAGACTATAAATATGTGTGATCGACCTCATTCAAGGGTAGATCAGATCAAGCAACACGAAGTTCGATCAAGGCAAGGAGGAGACCCAAAGAAGAGCAAGGAAGAGGAGGTGAAACCAACAAAAGAAAATCAAAGTTTTTGGATTTATTTAGGGGAAAATATCTCACACGTGCGAGTTGAATTAGGGATCCCATATGCTGCAGGAAGACCTGCAGAACCTTTAAGAAATCATCTTTTTGGAGCCAAGAAGACTCACCTTGCTAGCCAAATTCCCAAGGAAAAAGATCCTATCCAAGCAAAGGAAAGAGAAGGTTAATTTCTCCATATTTTCCCACGTGTGAAGCTAGGTTTTTAGCTGGGAGTTCGAAAGTTGCAATCATAGATAGCAGATCCAAAGTTGAGTTTGAAGGAGTTGCAACAATTGTGAAGTTAGTTTGGCTTGGGTTGACTTCACTAGAAGAAGTTCTTCAAAGGAGAGTTTTGACTTGATATTGGAGGGGCCTTAATCAAGGGTCATAGGTCTTGAAATTTGTCATCTGAAGTTTTATAAGAAGAGAAGAGTTCTTGTGGGTTTTGCTCTCAATAGGAGAGGTATTGGCCCTAACTGATCGCCTATATCTTGTGTCCTCTTTTTCCATTGTTCTTTCTAGTTTGGTATTTGTTTGATGATAAGAACATAATAATAACAAGTGAAAGAAGAAACTAATCAAGTTAAGTTTAAATACATCACAAGTAGTTATCAAAGATAAGAGAAATCACGTTCCCCACTGGGGGTGTCCAATCACCAGGACAAGTGTGAGGGGGGCAGTTAAGGCCCACCCGGTCCCAAGTCACGTGCCCGCCGACTCACCACCCTCCCACGCGGGAGTGGTAAAGAGCCTCGGGGCAGGTGTTCTCACGACAGTTGGTTTATGGTTAAATGCGGGATGGACGATGCTCTGAGCATTTCTTTTCTGTGGGCGAGGGTGAAGGTTGATGCAGTGGTCTATGCAGAAGAACATACGCTGGCTCTCAAGCCCTGGCTTGAGCTTCACCGGCCTGGGACGAGAAGGGTGACAGGCCCGTCTGGTAGTGGTGGTGCGAGGTTGGGAGCTGGGAAGTTCCTGGCAACGACACGGGAACGCGTGCGCTGCACCGGGAGGAGGACGAGGGTGGTGGCGGTGAATTCACAGAGGACGTGTTTTTGGACGGGAGATACGGGTTTGCAGCCTAGGTGCCTACTCAAAATCTGCGGACTATGCATCATCAATCTGTCCGTGGCCCTGCCCCTGGGTGGTTTTGCCTCGGGCTTGCGAAGTAGTCCGACTCTCCAGCAAATCATATCTACGGGTGGTGGAGCTTTTGCACCTCCCTGGACGACAGTGTGAAGACTGGTGGCGGCCGTGTGTCCATCATCTACGGGACTTAGGACACGGTCCGCGACAAGTTTAACTGAGGGTGCAAGGGTGGAGCGCGGGTCTCACAAGCGAATGAAATTGGGGCGACTTGGCGCGACATCCCAGCACAACGCGCGGAGGAGTAGGGCGCATGTATGTTGAGAGAACGTGGCTGAGGTCAGTGTGGTGGTTTCGGCCAAGGCATGGACAATTGTGAGGTTCCAGGGGACCTGAGTTCCCACTCGGAGTCTATGGAGAGCCAACACTCAGCAGCGGCCATGGCAGTTTCGCCAGCCCAATCACCCGATGAGATTGAGGCCCCGATCACCTTTGAAGCCATTTCAGCTCAGCTCCAGCAGATCCAGCTCAATCTAGACACCCTGTGTGAACAAAGGTACGAAGACCGCAATGCATTGGTGGCTTACATCAACGCTGTCCAAAGCTTGCAGACAGAGACCATCAGGCTCTGGAGGGTCTGCAATGTGTCTTGAGGTGCTCCTAAGACCACCTTCGAGCCCTAGAGACCCAAGTGGATCATATCAGCTACCACATGCACCATCAGGATCATCTCTTTGCGGCTCCTCCTCCTGGACCCCTGCACCCACCCCCATGATGATAGTTTCGGTATGCTTTTTTGTAATTTTGCTGCAAATAACCAAGTGCTTCGAATGCCTTGGCAAGCACCCAAGTTCTACATGAAATGCATGCCTTCTGGGTTGACTGAATGTAATCAAGCCATGGTGGCTCCTATTGTAAACTCTGTTTTTGATATGATAATATAATACCGACTTTGACTGACAAAAAAAAAAAGATAAGAGAAATCACATAATCTAGCTGCCTTATATTTCTTAACATGGTATTAGAGCTAAGGTGACAAGACAAGGAAAGGCAACTTGAACAAGGACCATCAAAATGAGTATCAAGAAAGGTGCAGGCATCAAAGAGGACATCGTATCATCAAGAAGGATTAACTCACTCGTTATCTTGAAGGAAGGAACTAAAAAGACCTCAAAACCCTAACTCATTCAAGAAGGGTTCTACACTCAAAGCATTCTTGGAAAGATCACACATCATCATCAGAAGGAAAAGAAAGACCTCAAGGACCCTACCTACACTCAAAGAAGGACTACACATTTGCAACATCTGGAAGTCTCCATTTCAAAGCAAGAAGATGCATTGCCATCATCATCAAAGGAATCAAGGTGCTCTCCCTCTATTTGAATCAAGAATCTCATCAGAAACATATTTGAAGGAGGACATCTTTAGAAGATGCATCATCATATTTAAGGAAGCAAACATCATCATCAAAATCAAGAAGGCATCAAGTTGCAGATATCACCATCAAAGAAGCATCTTCACTTGACAAGTAAGTATCCTTATATCTATGACTGAATTTGTTGAGTTTTCTTGAGTGATGGGGTAGCATCGGATGTGCTCTAGCTCCCAAAATTTGTGAAGGGACTAGAGTACATGAGATCTCCAATACCCAGAAAGGGATTTGGGAAATTTCATCCGGTTTGGGAGATAATTAATTAATTAGTAATTTTAATTATGGATCCTAAGTCTAACTTAGGAAAATTAAACTATTGAAGGTAATAAATTAAAACATGTGATGAAATTATCTTAAGTCACATGGATCAAGCTTTCTTTTAATCTTAGCCATCGATTCAAGATCTAATCATAGCTGTTGGTTTCCCAACGAGAAAAGTATAAGGGAAAGGCTTGGGATCATTTGGAGAAGACACACAAAGGCAGAGCATTGAAGCTAAGCTGGAATTCTAGAGCGTGTTTTGCTAAGAATTTCCAGAAGTGTTTCAGCTACAGAGGGGTAGTTTAGGCAAAGGGGATGATCTGATCCCAGTGCCTAGAATCAGCAAGAGGTAGAGAGCAACTTCTAGAGGTAGCACATAGAAGAAGAGGCAACAATAGTAGAGAGGGCAGTAGCTACGCAACATAGGGGCTGCTTCAGCTACGCAGGTGCTACGCAGTCCCTTCTGGGGCAGGGTGTCAGCAAGGGACCCATCTGGGTTATGTAGAGACACCTAGGGGCAGTGTAGGGTTTGCGTCACCCATTCCAGGGTTACACAACCCTCTCTAGGCCAGTGCAGAGGCACGCAGAGGCTGACGCAGGGGCTTCAGGGGCAGCGCTGGGGTTTATAGGGTCAAGATTTGCCTAAGTCTTGTAAATCCCATTTGAGGGTGTGGATCAGTCAACGTTTTGGATTCAGAACAACATGTTAGCTATTGATCTATATTTTTCTTTATTAGGTTAACCAGTGTGGTGCCCAGATTTGCTGTATTCAGAAAACTACTTAATAATAAACACCCTCCAGTAGCCAGAATATCGGTTTTCCCGCATTGGGTTTTTTCGGGGACTATTGTCCAGAAAATCTTGTGTCACTTTGTCTATGTGTGCATGTACTTTTCTAGATATGAATTGATGAAAGTTTGTTATGTGTTTTGCTTTGGTGTTAATCTGAATATTCAATATTAATAACTTATTGAAGTAGGAGAAGCATAACCAGATCTAATAGTAGATTTCTGCATAAAGTAACTTTCAGAAATTTCACATGGAATCAGAGCAATTGCAGATATAGTAGGGTCACCAGAAGAAGACTAAAGAATTTTACTGCAGAAAGCAGCAGAGAAAGCAGCAGAGAAAGCAGCAACAACAACAACAAGCCATATTTGAAGGGACAACGCAGTTTCAGAGGCAGCAGAGCCACGCAGAGGTCAGGGTGACGCAATCCTACACTGTCTCCACACTGGCCCACGTACTTACTGCTCAGATGCAGCGCTGGGATTGTCTGCTCACACAGAGTCCAACTAGGGTGACGCAAATCTGAAGCTCTCTGGTTTAGAAGTGCCGGAAGCAGAGCTGCAGAACTTTAGAAGGTGCTAGTGGGGTTAAATTTCTAAAGCTTCAGAATTTAGCCTAAGCACTAGTGACAAAGAGTGGGAGGAGATCAACTTCTCAGAGGGTTTCTAGCCAAAGAAACCTGCAAATCAGTCATTGGATCGAGAGAGCTAAATCGTTTGGTTTGGCAGATTTCCAAGAGAGGAAATCAGTTGTTTGAGGGAGCAGAGGGTGCCTGTTTTGCTAAGGACCCTAGATCCAAATATCTAGTGTAGAGAGGAGTTCCGACAAATTATCTAAGCAGATGGTACCTCACAGACTACGTGATCACAATAGGTTGGATGGCATGTCCAACTTTGTAGTCTGGAAGGCTAGAATCCTGGTAGTCTTGGAGGGATAACGTTTAAGGACCATGTAGAATAAGTCCTGGCCACGCCGACCGATGCAGATCTCTTGAAGAATCATGAGGAAGCTGTGACACATGCCAAATGACTCATAATGGATGGAGTTAAGGACCATATTGTTCTACATATCGCTGAGAAGAAAACAACTAATGAGATGTGGAAGGCCTTAAAAACCCTATATGAGGGGAAGTCCGTCCAGAGGAAGATGCTTCTGGAGACTCAGTTGTGGTCATTCATGATGACCAAGGGGGAAGACATGGAACACTTCCTCTTCAGATTACAGAAAATCAGAGATCAGTTGACTGCCACTGGAGCAAAGGTGGAGGATGATGTGATGGTAAGGACTACACTCAATGCGGTCACAAAAGAGTGGGAACCTTTGTCCAAAGTGTCTTAGGCAGAGCAGACCTTCCCCACTGGGACAACTTGTGACCAATCATGCATCAAGAAGAACTCCGCAGGTTCACCAAGAAGCAGTACAACACGGGATCTAGTAAGGTGAAGAAGGAAGATGAAGATAATGCAGCTTTGGCATCAAAGAGGCAACAAGGGAAGACAAAGCGTGATCTATCCAAGATCAAGTGTTTCCAATGCGGTGAACTAGGACATTTCGCTAGTAATTGTCCAAAAAAAAAGAAGGACAAGGAAGCTTCTACTTCCAAGGCTGCTACGGCGGACGATGGATCAGAAGACGATGCAACCATGAGCGCTCATGAGCCACGAAAGTGGGGCGGCATGGATTTGTAGAGCAACTACAGAGTGGAGGCGAGATCCATGAGCATCTCATCTCTTGGATCACATTTGAGCTACAAGAGCCTTAAGACAGTAACGAGACAAATGGAGTAGTTGGTGCAGAAAATCACAGATGAAGCAGAGGCGGATCTGAAGGCTAGAAGAAACAGTGCAGTGCAAATGCAGCAACAACAACGTAGGGCCTGATGTGACTTCAACAACGCAGAGTAGAGCTGCTTACGCAGAGCATAGTTGCAGCAACATGGAGGCTTCAGGAGGACAATGCAACACAACAACAACGTGAGATATTTTAGCATAAGGGGCTGATGTGACTTCAACAGTGCAGAGGGAGCCTACTTACGCATTGCAGAGTTGTAGCTGTGCATCATCCTCCAGATGAGAGCACAGATCAACAACTGATGGAGCTTCAATGATGAAGATGCATCCCAACTGACTTGTCTTTCAAAGATTGGGCAGGGGATTCAATTGCTTTTCTCAGCAACTGAAGATGTAGTGCAGCAGATGGCAACACAGATGCATCATATTGAGAGGGAGTTGCAGTACAAATGTAGCAGTGGTGGTGGCAACGTCATGGGCAACGATGCAGAATGGCAGCAACATCACAGCGATGAAGGGCAACAGGTCGAGCATCAATGTGGAGACCCACACCAGAGATTAGTGCAAAGCTTTGGGTGAAGCAGAGTTTGTACTAGAGCACATTCCTCGCTAAGAGGAAGTGCTGAGTTTTCTTAAGTGATGGGGTATCATCAGATGTGCTTTAGCTCCCAAAATTTGTGGAGGGAATAGAGTACATGAGATCTCCAATACCTAGAAAGGGATTTGGGAAATTTCATTCAGTTTGGGAGACAATTAATTAATTAATAATTTTAATTATGGACCCTAAGTCTAACTTAGGAAAATTAAATTATTAAAGGTAATTAATTAAAACATGTGATGAAATTATCGTAAGTCACACAGATCAAGCTTTCTTTTAATCTTAGCCATCGATTCAAGATCTGATCATGGCCGTTGGTTTCCCAATGAGAAAAGTATAAAGGTTAGGCTTGGGGTGATTTGGAGAAGACAACCAAAGGCAGAGAACTGAAGCTAAACTGGAATTCTAGGGCATGGTTTGCTAAGAATTTCCAGAAGTGTTACAGCTACAGAGAGGGGTAGTTTAGGCAAAGGGGATGATCTGATCCTAGTGCCTAGAATCAACAAGAGGTAGAGAGCAACTTCCAGAGGCAACACAAAGAAGCAGAGGCAACAACAACAGAGAGGGCAGCAGATGCGCAATGTAGGGGCAGCTTCAGCTACGCAGGTGCTACGCAGTCCCTTCTGGGGCAACACTGGTAAGCCGGGGACCCATTTGGGTTACGCAAAGACCCTCAGGGGCAACGTAGGGTCTGCGTCACTCATTCTGGGGTTACACAACCCTCTCCAAGCTAGCTCAGAGGCACGCAGAGGTTGACGCAGGGGCTTCAGGGGCATCGCTGGGGTTTCTAGGGCCAAGATCTGGCTGAGCCTTGTAAATACCGTTTGAGGATGTGGATTAGTCAACGTTTTGGCTTCAAAACAACATGTTAGCTGCAGATCTATATTTTTGAATCTCGGGTTAACCAGTGTGGTGCCCAGATTTGCTGTATTCAGAAAACTACTTAATAATAAACACCCTTTAGCAGCCAGAAGACCGGTTTTCCTGCATTGGGTTTTTCCAGGGACTATTGTCCAAAAAATATTGTGTCACTTTGTTTATGTGTGCATGTACTTTTCTAGATCTGAATTGGTGAAAGTCTGTTATGTGTTTTTCTTTGGTGTTCATTTGAATATTCAACATTAATAACTTATTTAAGTAGGAGAAGCATAACCAGATCTAACAATAGATTTCTGCATAAAGTAAATTTTAGAAATTTCACAGAATCTACTATCAAAATGACTTCATTTTGCAAGGAGAGCAATAAATTGGTTGGGTCATCAAATTTCCTTGCATGGAAGAAGAGGAAAAATTTGATCCTCATAGAAAATGAAGTCATTGGAAATGTTAAGGGTTTAATTGTCAAATCGCCAAAGGAAGAAGTTCAAGCTCTAGCAAAATATATGAAGGGGGAAATAAGGGCTCAAAGAATCCTTATAGAATCAATCAAGGATTCTATCATCCCTTATGTAGCAAATTTGGAGAAGTCAAAAGACATCTCTGACAAGCTGGTAGAATTATTCTCTGTAAGTACTCCAGGAGAAGTAATATCTTCTCCGTAAGCACTGCAGGATAAGTAATATCTTTGAGAACCGAGCTATATAAGATGAAAGTATCAATGGAAGAAGGGATAACTTCATATCTTATGAGGGTATCACAAATTCAAAACCAACTGCAAGAGTTGGGGGAAACAATGTCTGAAAAAGAGATGACCATTGTGGTGCTTAATGCACTACCTGATGAATTGGGAAAATTTGTATTAAGCATCTATGGAAAGGAGGAGGCCACCCCATTCAGTGAACTATGGTCATTGTGTAAGATTGAAGAAACCAAATTGAAGGAAAAAAGAAATGTAGGACCAAGCGAACAAGTTCAAGCATTTGCTGCCATGGCTAGGAGAAAAGAAAAGTTTGGGAAGTTTGTTCCTCAGAAAAAGAAGACCGATATGTCAAAGATGCAATGCTATGGATATCAGGGATATGGGAATTTCAAGAGATATTGTCTGAAACTTAAGAAGGAAATCAAGAAAAGGAAAGAAAGGAATGAAGCCAATGTCACCAAAGAAGTGGAAGAACTTGAGAAGAAGAAATCAAAGGAGGAAGTGAAAGATCTCTACTATGACTGAGATAATCTCCTTCACTTAGTTCTTTTCAATTTTTTGTGAAAGATAACTTTCATGGTATAAATCATTGTAAGTATGATATGATGCATCATATTAGGAGATGGTATCATGATATCATTATAGAAGCTTGAAAGGATAGCTGAAGTAGAAATGGATGTAGCAGTCATCATAGAGAGGAAGTAGCTCTTGGTAACCTCATTGAAAGCATAAGTAGTATATATGGTTGAAACAAAGTCATCTAACATGATAGAAGATAAAAATAAACTATCATACATCATCATCATTAGAAAGGAGAATTTGTAGGATGAGGATAATCAAGATCCTCTGTTGGAATCTTCATTAAAAGGTTCACTTCTACTTGGAAGAAGAAAGTGGCTGGCTGATCATTCCACCTTGTGTGGGATCCATTGTTTCGAAGGACGATGGTATGGTGAAAAATGTGTGTAGCATGTAAAAATGGTTGAAGAACTTTCAAACAAGGAAAGGAAGTTGCTGAAGGAAGTCTAAATGACCAAAATGAGAAAAGACGTATTATATATTTAATAGATTAAGTCATGTCATCATATAGTTGCAGATAGCATGGGTGAATGCTTTAACTCATGAGCATGATTGAAGAAGGATCTCTTCCTTTGGAAAGATGCATGAATGAATATGTTTTGAACTAGTTCACATATTTACAAGATGAAATCAACATAATATGTCCACATAGGGAATATGAGGTGGTTGACAAAGATGAAGGAACTATGTATAGAAGTTCATGGGAATAATATGTGAAGAAAGGAAGAGGAGTTCGTGAGAAATTTCACATAAGATAAGTGATTAACATTTGATGACCAAAAGAATTGGCTAAGACATCTCCATGGAGAAGGTATGAAGGCTCTGATAAAGCTTGTAAAGGAAGGAGACCCTTGACATTGAAGGTCTTGGATATGCGTTTATGAATTTGAAGGATGTTGATGTTGCAATTAAACAACTATCATGATGAAAGGTCATCATAAAAGGTAACTTTGATTTGATGTTCATTTTGATTTTTGAACAACATCTGGTTGGGTTGATACAGGGCTACTGAAAGAGAGTTGTAGATGTCACCTACGACTAGTACTCATGGGAATGGATGGAAGATCCTAAAAGTTACATGACTTGGAAGAGGTATCCGAATGAAGAAAAGCCAGATGTGGACTAGAAGATCACTTTCCAATGAAGAGAAGGATGACATGATTGATATGGTTCATAAAGGAAAGTGATGGATGGTTGATGCCCTATGAAGAAAACCTAGAGGATGAAGGCTCCATAAGGATGAATATGAAATTCATGACTTTGAAAGGAGTTATACACATAGTTGATAGTACCATGATCTCCACCAAAGAAGAAATAGATGATGATTGGAAACAAGTACCTAGTTAAGAGGGAGTTTGGACAAGTCCTTGGATAAGAGGGAGCTTGGGTA
The DNA here is from genome assembly GCA_034641835.2 of Pinus albicaulis. Taxonomy (NCBI): domain Eukaryota; kingdom Viridiplantae; phylum Streptophyta; class Pinopsida; order Pinales; family Pinaceae; genus Pinus; species Pinus albicaulis. The sequence continues at coordinate 484,102,970 of CM076573.1, read as the reverse complement.
TATTCCTTTTGTAGGAATGAATATATCTTCCCTAGTTGAGAGGGAGAGATAGACACATCATTCTTGTCTTCATATTGTGAAAAAATAATGGAGGATTAGGTAAGCATCTGAGATTGGTTTCGATATGCTTTGAGGATGAGGTAGGGAATCCAAGATAAGAGTAGTCGAAGAGGAAATTCCTTGAGGATGTGTTATTCCAACATAGGGATTGTCCTAAAAGGACATACCCTGTGAACACCTGGGTGCAATTTTATCAGAATTGAACCGGTCATCAAACCAGAAAATGTTGTGGACCGAGAACCGGAAAAAAAAAATCGGTTTACCAAAAACAAATAAAATATTCATATTTTAAAGAAAAAACATATATATTGACGTGCATTGATATGAATCCAAACCATTTATACAGAAATATGCAAAAGTTTATACACAAATATGCAAAAGTTCTCATTTATATAGCAAGTGATAGTGCATATAACCAAAATAACACTTGGTGCAAAACATCATTGAACCAAAATGTTACAAACATCAAGAAGCAAGCTCTAAAAGACATTTATAGTCCAAAATAACATCATAGATCATAGTATTATACTACAACCTACAATACTACAAGCTATGACTACAACAAATCAATGATCAGATCATCAATCATCAATCATCATCAGAATCATCATCCTGATCATTCTCCTTATCCTCATCTGAAGAATGAGTAGTATTCAAGTCTGCAATGCGATTATGGATTGATTCCCATGGCCCTTCATTTACCCTCTAAAATTTTGGAGAAAACTAGCTCCAAAATCTTCTGAAATCAACTGTGTCAGCGCAAAAAAATAAATAAAATCTTCCACCAGTTGCAAAAACCACTGAAGAAAACCCAAATATCTCTAGGGAAAAAAAATCTTTGAGGTAGCTCGAAAATATGCCAACCCAACAATTCTCAAATCTCTAATCAACTCTTCAAATCTGCAAAAAATCTCCCTCAGAACAACCCTGCAAAAAATTCTTTGAATTCTCCCAACTGAACTCGGTTCAAGAATTGCAAGAGACTCAAATGAATAGTGTGAGTGAAATAGAGGGGGTGGGGGTGTTTAAGTACCTTTCGAGGGGGGGGGGGGCTAGGTTAGCATTAGTAACCAGGAAAAATAATAATTAAATTTAAATAAAAATAAATAAATAAAAAATTTAATTCCCAAGCTTGTGACCTGGTGGAACCGGTCTGGACTGGTTCCGTACTGAACCGGTCGGTTCGGTGCCGAAACTGCCCGGTTCAGTACTGAACCGGTCATTTCCGGTTTGGAGGGCCAATTCGGATCGGTTTTGCCTCCAAATTGGTTGAACAGGCCAATTTTCTAGAACCGATTCAGTTCCGACAACACTGCCTGGGTGGGGTATGTGCCTTTAGAGACAATGATGATGGTGTCTGTCAGTGATTGGTCTCACCAAAATTGTGCTCTGATCTCGTGGAGAGATAAAGTTGTTAGTCAAGGTTGTGATATGTGACAATGCTGGTTGGTATGATAAGGATGCTTTGGTATACGCTGATAAGCTAGCTTATGAGATGGCTTGTCAATTTGACTCTTATGAGAATTCTTCAGTTTGAGAATGTCCAAGTACCTTGTATGGGTTATGAATACCTCCCTAGTTAAGAAGGAGTGTTGAAACATGTAACTATGTTCGGTCTTCATAATGACAAATCTAATCATGATTTTATATATTTGATGTAAAAAGAAAAATAAATTTATTATTTTTATTCTTGAGGCATGGGTTTCATGCTCAAGGTTATTTGTTCCATTGAGTGCTTCTATGGCTTGTTATTGAGTCTACAAGTCAATTGAGTCATTATCATGTATGGAAGACCCTTTTGGGCATGTTACATATTGTAAAGGAAACTTTATTTGAGCCAAAGTAGCGTCAACAGATCCTCCAAGACTTCGTCATAGTGCTCCAAAAAGTTGGCCTTTAGGAGTAGCAAGTAGACCTATCTAGAAGGAAAACTCGGCCTATTAGGGCACTTGAAGAAGACTATAAGTAGGTGTGCTCAACCTCATTCAAGGGAAGATCAAATCAAGCAACAAGAAGTTCGATCAAGGCAAGGAGACCCAAAGAAGAGCGAGGAAGGAGAGATAAAACCAACAAAAGAAAATCGAAGTTTTTGGATTTGTTTTGGGGAAAATCTCTCACACGTGCGAGGTGAATTAGGGCACCCATTTGCTATTGGAAGACCGAATTGAAAAACCTTTAAGAATTCATTTTTTTATACCAAGACTCACCTTGCAAGTTGAATTCCTAAGGAAAAAGATCCTATCCAAGTGAAGGAAAGAGAAGGTTAGTTTCTCCATATTTTCCCACTTGTGCGAAGCTAGGTTTTCTGTTGGGAGGCTGAAAGTTACAGTCACATATTTTAGATCGGGAGTTGAGGTCGAAGGAGGAGTTGCAATAGTTGTGAAACTGATTTGACTTGGGTTGAATTCGCTCAAAGAATTTCTTCAAGGGAGAGTTTTGACTTGGTCTTGGAGGGGTCTTGATAAAGGGTCATAGGTCTTGGAATTCGTCATATGAAGTTCTATAAAAGGAGAAGAGTTCTTGTGGGTTTTCCTCTCAGGAGGAGAGGTTTTGGACCTAGTCGATCACTTATATATTGTGTCCTCTTGTTTCATTGTTCTTTATGGTTTGGTAACTGTATGATGACAAGGACATAATAATAACAATTCAAAGAAGAAACTAATCAATTTAAGTTTATATACATCACAAGAAATTATCAAAGATAAGAGAAATCACCTAATCTAGTTGCCCTAGATTTCTCAACAGTATTGTGCATGTGGCGTGACACAATGATGATTATGAAGCAAAATAAAAAACTACAAGAGAACCCTAAGAGCACGACAATGGAAGAGAAAATGATCAAACCCATCAATATTTGAGGTAAACCTAAAATTGATTCTTCTATTTATTTTAGAAGTTTAAATCCGAAGGATTTGATATACTCTATATAAGAAATGAAAAGGTTCTTTGACTTTGAACATATTAGAGATCCTATTAGGGTTAGGTTTTCCATTAAGAAGTTGGAAAGTCATGTTTATGTGTGGTGATATAACATGCAACTAAATAGAGGAAGTTATGGTAGAGAAAAAAATAAAACCTAGGATAGGATGGTGTCAAGAGTTAAAAAATACATTTTTACCTATGGATCATGCTTTAAATATGTTGAGAAGACTGTAGAGTTTTAAGAAATCAAATATGTTAGTAAAGGAATACACGCGGGAGTTTTACAATATTTTTACAAGGTTCGGGAAAAATGATGAGGGTCTAGAACCCATTACCAAGTACATGAATGGTCTAAGTTGTGCAATTCAATATGAGTTTCGTGTTTTGAATTTTTGTTCAGTGACGGAGGCTTATCAAGTATCCTTGACGATTGAGGAGAAACCATTTAGGAAACAACAAATCATAAGGGAAATGAGGTTTCTAAATTTTGGACCAACTCCTTAGAAGAAGATTTGATGTTGACAAAGGTGTGTGTGTTATAGAAAATGAAGGTAACTCTCAAATTGATGTATTTTCGTTAATGTAAATAACATTATATATCATGAATAGGTGTGACTTCTGGGATTCAAATTTCAAGGTCACTTCCTATTTTAAATGTTCATTTTTCTTTATTTACATATTTACAATTTGTTCACCCAAGCCCCGAGGATTAGATGTCTAACATCCCCCCCCATTAATTTGAAGGGGTGTTTGTGAGTCTAAGCAACAATTTGAATCTTTCAAACTTTTATTTTCCAAGTGCTTTGGTGAATATTTATGTAATTCACTCGTTTATGGAACAATGTCGTAGATGAATAGCCTTGGCCTCTACATGATATCGAAGCAAATGATGTTTTGTGTTGATATGTTTGGTTCGATTATGGAATTTTGGAATCTTGGCCAACTTAATTGCAAAAGTATTGTCAATCAGAAGATGGGTAGAGTTCACTTATTTCTCCTACAAGTCTTCAAGAATTTTCCCAAGACATACAATCTCGTTGGTTGCTTCAATAGCTACCACATATTCTGCCTCTACTGTGGTATATGTTAGAACTAAATTTTTTATGACCTCCAAGAAACAACTCCTGATTCAAGACTCATAACATATACTAAAGTAGATAGTCCATTTTCCTTATCTCCATCAAATCCCAATATCCAGGAGGATCTTGATCAGTACAGATCGATAGAGTTCCAAGTATAATCGACGTCTAGTCCAGTCTCCAATCCGCCAGTTTCGTCAGTGTCATCCTCAAATTGATCATGGTTCAGTTTCACTAGTGAAAGGTCCTTCAGTGTTATGGTCGTCATGTGTGATGAGGTGGTGTAAAGTGGGTTAAAGTTATGGTGAAATACCTTAAAGTGTAAAGGTCTATGGTTAAAGAGCTAACCTAGATCTAAAACCCTAATAACTAAGCCTAAGTCCTAAACTCTAACCTTAAGGTGCAAAACCTAAGTGCTAAAAATTATGGTATTAAAAACCTACACTATGGTGATAAAAGAAAAAACATAAACCTAAAGCCTATGTCAAAAACTTAGCGCAAAACCATATTATAAAATATTACATATACCTTATTTCATAAGGTTTGGGACATATATATTGGTTTAAAAAACATTATATTAAAACTATAAATAAAACCCACAGCGATAAAGGCTATCCGCACTGCAAGACCGCCAGTTTAAACCATGTTGGAGAAGTTAAGTTGTGACAGGTCTAACTTAGACTGCGACAGATTTGTTTAAGTTACAGTTATAAATGTAGTAACCGTCGAGTTAATAACTATGTGAACGCGATAAGGGTAAGCTGTGACCGCCAGACCCTAACTGCCGGGCGTAACCGCCATTCAAGGCACTGTTCACATGCCGAGTATATCAACTCCACCCGGTTAGCTAGCCGTCGGGGCTAAAGTTTATATCATAATGTTTATTTATGGGTTTTATCATTTATAACAACGCTAAGGTGTAGGACTTATCCCTAGATTTTTGTAAATGCTAGGGATTCGAGACCCTTATCCCACCAAGTGCTCAACCAATTGCTAGTTTGGTATTCAGAGGTTCGAATGCAACATTATTTAAACCATGACAAAGCTTCATGAAGGACATTGATTTTTCGAGTTCAGTTTCAAGAGGTTAGAGGCGATTTTTTTTTCAGCGTTGCTCGACCGTCCGCAGTCGGAATTGAGCGCAGAGACAGGAGCCGGAAAGGTGAGAGAGGGTACTTTCTGTTACAGAGTTCAGAAGTGCCTGCGATCACAGTCATTCTGCCTTTTTTCTGTGTAAAGAGATTCCTCAAGATCAATCCTAATAAAAACGGACGCCCACTTGAAAGCGGACCCAGAGATGTAGTCCACCAGGGACGAACTCCGTCATCAACTATTTGCATCTTCTTCTCTCTATTTATTGCTGTTATTTAATTCATTTATTGTTGCTGGTTTTTGTCGTCTTTCACATAAAGCTTACTTCAGTTAACAATCAATCTAAAGGACAAACTAATCAAACTGCCTAAGCACTTTAATCGATCACATTCAGATAATTTTTGGTATCACAATAGGGTGTGCTTTGTAGTTTGTTTGTCAGCGGATGTTAACCAGGGTGGGATTGCAACGTTAAAAAAGGCGAGCTTGAGGAATTCGATCGAGAGATCGGAAAGTGGAAAGTCGTTCATCAATCAACGATGACAGGGACTGAGACCGTTGAGACTCATGAAGCTACTAAAAAGAAACCCATGGATGATAATCAAATCCAGTAGATGTTTCTAAACATGCAACAAATGTTGGCAGAATTATATGAAGACAAGAAGACGAGAGATGCAGCCTCATTGTCGAAGGCATCAAGGAAGGACAAGGGTAAAGGCAAGACAGATAAATCTCCTTCTCCTATGTCATCTCCATCATCTTCTTCTTCCTCTTCTACTTCTAGTTCTGAATCATAAAAAGAAAAGAAACCTAAGAGTCCACTATTGAAACTTGATGTTAAGTTCGAATTACCTGTGTATGATGGTGAAATAAGCCCTGAGAAACTAGATAATTGGGTAAAACAGATAGAAGTCTATTGTCGTATTCAAAATATTACGGATGATAAGACAAAGATCCAATTAGCTGTTCTTAGAATGGGGGGTACTGCTTTGATCTGGTGGGAGAGTAGGACACAGATAGATTTAAAGCGTAAAGGAAAAGTTATCACCTCATAGACTAAGTTTATTAAAGCTCTAAAGATGACATTTAAAGAAATTTTAATGAATTTCATGTCAAAAATGATGACATTTGAAGAAATTTTTTTTCTTCCAAAACTAATGATTCACATAAAATTTTAGGTTTAAAAAAGAAAATTGCAAAACAAACAAAAAATAAATAAAAATAAAAAAACATTTAAAATAAAAATTGGAAAAAAATATTTAGTAAAAAAGGGAATAATAAATAAAAAATAAAACATTATAAGCATGATAAAATAATTTTTTATTTAAAAAAGAGAACAAAATTGAAAACAAATTTATAAAAAAATGAAAAAAGATAAAAAAAAAACAAACGGTTTCAAAAATTAAAACAATAGTAAATTTTTAAAATAAATAACTTAAACTCTAATTTAAAATATAAACAATAAATAAATAAATAAATAAATAAATATATATATATATATATATATATAAGATTCAAAATAAAAAGCAAAAATAAAATAATATATTTTTTTAAATAAAAAGAATTAAAAAACTCCCCAATGGGGGTGATTTGACAGCAAACCAAGTGGCAGAGGGTCGGTCCTCGGGACCATCGATGGCTCCATGCGGATAATAAATCTATTTATGGCTATACAATACTGCAGTTACTGCGAATCATGTGAGGTCTTGCTCGAGGTTAATATAGTGAGGTGGCTGTAGAGGCAATTTAGTAAGGCGAATTGGGAAATGAGTGTGGGTAGGCAGGGTGACTGGTTCTGTTTTCATAGTGACTCCTTGGGGTTGCAAGACGTTGCATGTTTTTTCATCTCTTTGGTGTAGCCAAGGATGATTTCTCTCATTAGATAACATTTGAGGTCTAAAATGGGCCTCCTAAGAAAAATGTAAAACCAAAATAAACTTTATAAGAACCAATAAGATTCAAGAAGACGATGTTAACCATGGGGGATGATTCACCATTTTTGGGGTAAAAAAGTAAAAAGATTAAAAAAAAATAAAATAATAAAACTATTTTTTCAACTTGTATTTTCAACTTATCTCCCTAAGGTCTTACTCAAATTTCGAGCGATAGTATTCGTTGGATGCAAAATTTAATTTCTCATCCAAGGAGTACCCATATTGCATACTTTCGATGGACCCTACTACACGAAAATGAGAAATACATGAAAAATTGTGATTGCTATCATATTTTTCATGTATTTCTCATTTTTCGTGTCGCAGGGTCCATCGGAAGTATACAACATGGGTACTCCTTGGATGAGGAATCAAATTATGCATCCAACAAGTGTTCCCACTCAAAATTTGAGTAAACCCATAGGGCGATAAGTTGAAAATGCAAATTGAAAAAATAGTTTTTTCATTTTTCCCCTCTAAAATTTGATGATGTAATCTAATATTATTTTATTATTTCCACTATTATTTTATAATTTCCTTAGTAGGCCTATTGTAGACCTCAAAATTCCCCAAATGGCTGTCCCTGGGACCCGAGGTCGCTCTAGACAGTCAAATCAAGTTGTCTCCACGCTTTGGTTCGTTGGTGGCTTGGGGACTTGGAAGACGGGGCGGCGAGCCCTCATTGTTTTTATCTGGGAAAAGGAGGAACAACAACTGGGTTTCTTGGTTTGATGAATCTTGGTGTCTCTGGCTCCTTTGGAGGAATATGGATTGTATGATTCAAGCCTTCCGTGGTTTATTTATGCTGTCACTTGGGGGAAGAAGGGTGTTAGGGACTCTGTGCCTTGAGATCGAATTATGTCGCCGGAAGGGGAGAAGCTAGGTTGCAGTGTTTTTGAGTCATGGGGGAAAATAAAATTCGCAGGCTGGTGGGTGGCAAGAGGGAATTGGCATGGAGGCCCTCCAATTTCACCTCTTGGTTTGCATCCTCATATTCCTTTCGGTTAGTGCTTAGAAAGTGGCCGCTGCAGTCAGGGCAGAGCTTTTTTGGAGCCGCAAAGTGGAAAGCAGGCCATGAGGTGATCCAGGAAGTGTGACATGGAAGGGAGGAAGGTCTTGGCTCTTGGGGTGCGATGTGTGCAACTCAGTTCAGTTGGAGGGAGACGTCCAGTCAGGTGCTTCACCCTTCCAGGTGGCGTCTCATGGTTGCAGGTATTGTTAATTGTTTTTATAAGGAATTCTGCTTCGAGGGAACATCACCCCTATTTTTGGTTAATTGTTATTTCCTCTCAATGCCTCGGCAAAGAGTGCGGGCTAGACACGGTGGGGGGAAACAATAACAGATGCGACATCATGAGCCCAACTAAAATGCCTCGTCGTCCATCTCAAAAAGCCATGAGACCGAGGAAATTGAGACGGTCTCCCCAATCCAGTCTTAAGGTCAAGTTGAAGCTCCAACTTCCCTTGACTCCATTGTTGGTCAATTATGTCAACTACAACTCAACATGGACTTCCTTCGCGACCACATGCATGAAGACCGAAATGAGACCATGGCATACTTCAAGACATCCAAATTAGTCAGAACGAGAATTTAGAGCAGTTGGAGAGCGTGAGACGTCCACGCCACCTTATGATTGACCACGTTCTCAATATGGAAGCGAGGGTGAAGCACATTGATTTTCATCTTCATGGCCACAGTGGCCTCTTTGCTGCTCATCATGTGCTTTCTCCTCACCAGCCTCCCCTGATATGCAGTTGATAGTTTTGGTTTCCTTTTTGTTTATTCCGAATATGCTTATATATGTATGTACTTCAGAAATAATAGCTCTTACAAGATAATTTTGGCTAGTTTGAGTCCCCACTCTCAAAAACTCTAGTTGGAATGAGAGAGGGAACACTCGTAAGATGAACACTATAAACTGTATTGTCATGAAAATCTAATGCAAGTTTTTTTGATTGAAAAAAATAATAATTAAAAAAGATTTAAAATAATTATAGATATAATAAAAATATATTAAAAAATATTTAAATAACACATTAAAAAATTAAAAAAACAAACCGACAATGGTGCGCCTCTGCGTGGGCGGCAAGGGCAGTAGGCATGGCTAGTGGAGTGGTGCGTACAACAACCAGTCAATTCTTGGGAATCGACTCCCCGCCCCACCTAGGTGGGGGCATACATTGCAGGTAAATTTTTTTATTTTTGTTTTAATCTATTATATATATATTGGAATCAACTTTTTCTATTAATTTAGAAGAAGAGTACGAACAAAGTTACCAATCACATGAGAACAATAACTTCAAAACAAGAACTTTAGCAAAAAAAAACCCCAAAAAAATGAAAAAACTGCCCAAAACAGAAAAGTGTTGCTAATATATATATATATATATATATATATATATATATATATATATATATATATATATATATATATATATATATGTATAAATTTTAATGTTTTTTAAAAATTAATTTAAAACCGATTCTTTTTTTTTTTTTTTTTTTTTTGCGTAAAAAACATAAAAAAACACATGCAACTTGATGTTGCATCAACAATTTTTTTTATTTGTTAAAATCTCACTTTTTTTATAGCATTAAGAACCAAAATATTTGCACATTAATCATGAAAAACAACCTGAAATAAAAAGGTATTGATGTTGGCATCAATGCTTTTTAGGCTAAAATTCCAACATATTTAGCAATGCCATTAAAAATAAAATATCATTACTCCAAAAATGATTAAAACTCTAATTTTTTTCAACAATACATTGAAGATAAAATATCACAACTCCAAAAAACCTAAAAATTCTAACAATTTTTGACTATGGTGTTAAAGATAAATATGATGACTGAAAAATGTTAAAACTTTGACATTTTTCAACCACATGATTAAAGATAAAATATCAAGACTTTGAAAAACATTAAAATTTAAACATTTTCTAGCCATGGAATTAAAAAAAAATATCATGTCTATAACAAACCTTAGATTTTCAACATATTTCGAGATCAAATATCATGACTAAAGTAAACCTTAAAAATAAATACCTAAACAAAAATTCATTATATGAAATATTACAAATATAGTTCTTTAAAATTCTTAGACTGAGACAACTTGACACATTGCAACGAAAACTTAACAATCAACATTAATGACACGTAGTGGCGACATGCTTGACCCATTGCAATGAAATTAAAAATCAACCATCAAATTAAAACAGTGGAGATGAACTTGGTTCATTGTAACGAAAACTAAAAAATCAATTATCAAATTGAAACATATTGGTGTCAGGTTGCTATTCTAACATCAAGACAACCCTATAACAATAAATAAATAAATAAAATCAATAATATAAAAAACTAAAACAAAATTAAATCATAACCCAAAACAATAATTAGTAAAAAATAAATTAAATTAAATTGAGGCATTGAAAAAGGTAAATTTAAAAATAAAATTGACCCAAAAAAATCAAATATAAAAAATTGTAAAAAAAAAGGAAAAAACAATAATTTTTTTTTATAAAAAACCTAAAAATAACACATAACCAATAAAAATTCAAACATAAAAAAATAAAAAAAATATTAAAAAAAGGTAAAAAAATAAATAAAAACACACACATATCACAAATTAAAAAACAATAAATAAAAATATATGCATATATATTAATAAAATAAAATAATTAAAAAAAATCACATTTAAAAATAAATAAATATCCATCCCAACTTCCAAGGGGTCGTGGGCCAAAGGGGTAGGGGAGCTGCACAATTACCTTGCCACCCCAACATCCGCCAAGTGGCTGCAAGCGCCACTCATCTTTCCTTGTCTTACTGCCCCTTGGTGGTTGGGGCAAAGAAATTTAAAGTTTTTTATTTTATTTTTATTTTATAAATATTTTAAATGTATTGTTGTTTTAATTATTTTATTTTATTTTATGTGTTTTTTAATATATATATATATATATATATTTTGTGTATTTTTAAAAATAGTTTTTGTTGCAAGTTTAGTTGTTCCATTTTATTCCATTTAAAAAAACACACAGGTATTACATAAACAACATCCATAGTCAAAAGGTCTCAACCTTCCCATTAGGAAATCAAGTCTATTGGCCATCTGACAACATTATAAGTCATCGAAAATCTAGATAGTCTCAGAATGTTCAACAAAGCTATATAAACTTGAATTTCTTTGAGTCTCCTATTGGCTATACACCTCTAACATAAAAACAAAACCTTCTTACTATTCATTTATACACTACAAAATTTATTATACAAAATTGCGCTAAGCAACATATTAATCATCAAAAGAGTCTATTGGTGTAGGATCCTTGGCACTAGATCTAAACATATCAGCTTTTGGGAGGAAATGAATATGCCTCTCTATTTTGGATAGATGGTCATTTTGCTACTGAATCTGGCATAGAATGAACTGGAATTCCATGTGGATATCCTGAATTTTTGTTGATGGCTCTGAAATTCCTGCAAAGGTGGTTGTCAAATATTTTTCCAATAGAGTCTTCATCATCCAGAAAATATACAGGGACTGTTGATACTGAGTGTGACGACCTCTATTACGACCAAGGTCTGGGATACAATCCTTCCATTCATCTATCTCCAACTCATTATTCTTTGTTTTCTTCCCAATTTCATTTTCCCACCTCGACATGGTTTGGCGGCCTGAGAGTGTGTTCTCGTCCAATAGGTACTAGTTGCTTCCACAATTTCATCATTATTGACTTTGTGAGCTCGGTTCCTTGGGAGTCGAGGTCGAGGTTGATTCCTTCCACATCTGCAACCCATTCTTTGGCCTCAGTGATTGAAAATAATCACTGACACCAAAACCTCCGCAACTAGAAGCCTCATCAAGGATGTGGACCAAATAACTGGAAGAAGCCCCCAAGGGAGGTTCCAACATAATAGACTAAGGTGCAATCCTGCAGGGGTTAGGAAAACATATGTAGTAAAAAAATAATCATTAGACCGAACCAAATTATATTTCCCCACCCTATTGACATGGGTTTGTTCACCAATTCTGACTTTAGTGGTCCAAAAAACACCATAAAGCTAGAGATATGAGACAATATGAAAGCACATGATTACCCCCCAAAACCCTCCCCAAAACATACGATCTAGAGGGTGCTTTAGAGATACAGACGAAGTAAAAATTACGCCCAGACAATTGATTGACAACGTGACTTAGTAGAAATTCCAATGATGCATGAAGATCAAAATTGGCAAGTTACTAAGACAGATAGAATGCTTTCTGGTGAAAAGCAACAAAACCCTAAACAAGCCAACTAAAGAGTAAGCCCCTATGCCCACATTTCCATAAATGATTCTGTTCAAAACCAAAAATACGCACCAAGAGCGGTCGTTAACTGACTTTGAGGCACAAGCAGACAACTGGGAGCATGGTATACAAAAAAGTTGAAGTATAGACATACCCACATATACGATGAGGGTGAACTATTCCAACAATAGCTAGGTTCCAAGCCTATTCTATACCATTCAATGGCACCTAAATGGTGAAACCTTTCCTGAGAGAGTCTGTAACTCCAATGTCGGTTCCAAAATACCATTTAGAGCCACCTACGGTGAAACCAAAAGTCATTCTTGCCATCTTTTCCAAATGCCAACAATTGGGATAATTAAACAACCACCTTCGCATCAAAATATGTGTGAGGGCGGCCACACAAACACCTGCCATTCCTTATAATTAATGCCCTGACATTAACACGGATTCCATCGATGCCCCTCGACTGGATCTCACCTCGATCGAGGATTATATATATATATATATATATATATATATATATATATATATATATATATATATATATATATATATAAGGCTTGGTGAGACTGCATCTTCATCATGTCCAATATATCACTCTGATTAGGGCGAGGAATTGAACCGATGAATTCAAATCAAGAAGTGCCTTAATAGAGTACCCGATCACTGTCTATGAAAGACCCCGTGAACTTTATTTTTAAATTTTAAATAACTTTTTTATTTTATATATATATTTTTTCAAAATTATATATATATATATATATATATATATATATATATATATATATATATATATATATATATATATATATAATTTTCTTATCTTAATATTTTTAATCAATTTTGATATTATTAATTTATAATCTAAATTTTCTTATCCTAATATTTTTAATCAATTTTGATTTTATTAATTTATAATCTAATTTTCTTTTGTTTTTCCTTAAATATTTGTTTTAAATGTTTTTTTTTCAATTATTTTTTCTTTTTAATTTAATTTTAAATAATTTAATTTTAATTTGTTACTTTGATATATTTTTTAAAGCTATTTATATATATGTGTGTGTTATTTTTACTTAAAATTCTTTGCGAATCATTTTTTTTGAAAAAGAATTCAAATGTTATAATCTCTAAATATATAATTCTTAAAAATTTCATTAAAATTGCTATTTTTTCAAATTTTTTGTTGCAATTTTTTTTTATAAATATATTTTATTTGATGTGTCATTTTTAGAAAAATGCATATTTTTTAATTATATTTATACATAGTTGATGCACATTAACGACCTGACTTGAGGCCTCCAGATGTCTGGTTCCCACCCGAATCAGAGATTTGTTTTTTGTTTTTAATCTCTTTTAAAAAAAACTCATTCATTTATTTATTTCATTTTTATTTTTTTTTGTCTGATTTTTTTTCATATATGAGTTATTTTTTTTTGAATATTTTATGCTTGATTTCTTTTGTTTTATTTTTTATTTTTTATGTTTTTTTTGTTATTATTATTATTTTTTGAACTCTTTTTTATGTTTTTTTTTTTAAATTTTTGTTTGGTTTTGTTTTAAATTTTTATTTATTTATCTATTTTTTGAAATTAAATAAAATGTTACATTTTGTTTTTCATTATTTATTTATTATTTTTTAACTTTTTTTTACATTAACAAACTGATCCCACTATGTGCTAATTTGTTAGTTGATTTTTAAGTTTTCATTACAATGGATCAAGTCCGTCTCTACTATGTGTCAATTTATAGTTGATTTAAATTTTCATTGCAATGAGTCAAGTCCACCCCCAGTGCGTCTCAATTTGATGATTGATTTTTAAATTTTATTTGCAATGCATCACATTGTCTTAGCCTTTAAGATTTTTAAAGAGATATATTTTTAGTGTTTTTTTTTTTTTTAAAACTCTTGGTATATTGACTCTTTGATTTATGTATTCATTTTTTATGATTTTTTTAGTCATGATATTTGGTTTTAATTCAATGGCTGATTTTTTTTGAAATTTTAAGGTTTTTTGGAATCATGATATTTTACCTTTAACACCATGGTTGAAAAATGTCATAATTTTAAGGAGAGTCATGATATTTATGTTCAACACCATGGTTGAAAATTGTTTGAATTTTAAGGCTTTTTCAGAGACTCGATGTTTTATATTTAACGTCATGCCTGAAAATTGTTGAAATTTCAAGGTTTTTCAGAGTCATGATATTTTACCTTTAACACCATTGCTAAAAAATGTTGAAAATTTACCCTGAAAAAAAAAATGTTGCTCCAACATCAACACTTTTCATTTTCAAGGTGTTTTTTCATGTATTTTGCACAAAAATATTGAAATTTTACTTTGAAAAAAAATTGTGTTCCAGTATAAACCTTTTTATTTTCAAGCTATTTTTTCATGTTTTTGGGGGTTGTTTTGCTAGAGTTCTCGTTTTGAGGTCACCATTTTCAATTGATTGGTAACTTTGTTTGAAGGTTTCCCAAGCTTGTCACCTCAAATCCTTCCTTCAACTATTTCTTGGATGGAATATATTTTTCATTTTTTCCTATTATTAACAAATCATCTACATATACCACAAGATACACAACAATGTTGTTAACTTTATTGAAAAATAAAGTTGCATCATCAAGATTAAAGTGTTTGAAATTTGAGAAATGAAAGACATTTTGTTTCAATTCTCCATTCAAGAAAGTATTTTTCAGTTCCATCTGATGAACTTTCCATCCATTTTGAGCTACTAAGGCAAGGAGAGTCCCGTTGGTGGCCAATTTTGCTATGGGGGAAAATGTGTTTTCATAATCAAAACCTTCTTTAGGTGGAAATCCTTTTGCCATGAGCCTTTCTTTATGCTTTTCAAGTGAGCCATTTGATTTATAATTGTTCTTGTAGACCCACTCACAACCAATTGGTTTGGTTCCAAATGGAGTGTCCACCAAATTCCATGTTCCATTATTTATGATAGCATCATACTCCTGCATTGCTTATTTCCATTCATCATGAGAAACAACTTCTTTAAAGGAAGTTGGTTCAAAACTAGTAGACAAATTCAATTCAAAATTATATAAAACATCCATATCATCCACTTAATTAGAGTCATCCACATTACCTCCATTTTCTTTTTGTGGAACTTCTAGTTCCTCTCTTTTCGACATCATTAGGATAAAGACTTTCAAGTGTTTTGGTGAGCCATTTTGGGTGAAATTTCTGAGATAGTATAGGTTTCTCTGTTGATTGAGATGAGGTTGCATCAAGATTTAGCTTTCCAATCCTCTCAATTACATCACTCAAAGTGTTTTCCTCATTTTAAGGTGTTGGAAAAATTGAGAGGGGGGGTGAATCAATATTTCATAAATTTCAACGATTAAAGATCACATAGCATTAACCAATAACATCAACTTTACATTTTTGAAAAACATCATTGAAAAAACCATATTTAAGGTGGTCCTATTCATTCTTTTAACTAAACCATTTTGTTGAGAATTGTATGGAACAATTGTTTGATGTTGAATCCCATGTTTTCCAAGATATTCTTCAAATTCATTAGAAGTATATTCTTTTCCATTATTAGTAAAAACATAGTTACCGATCAAACGAGAACTATTACCTCAAAAAGAGAACTCTAGCAAAAAAATGCCAAAAAAACATGAAAAAAGAACCCAAAAATGAAAAGGTGTGTATTCTAGAACGATGTTTTTTTTTTAAGAGTAAATTTCCAATGTTTTTTTAAAAACATTTTTTTTTGCAAACAATATTGAAAAAACACCCCTTGAAACAAAAAAATGTTGATGCTGGAATAACAAAAAAAAATCGGGTTACAATTTTGACACTTTCTAGCAATGGAATTAAAGATAAAATATTAGGACTTTGAAAAACTGTAATATTCCAACAATTCTCAGACATAATGTTAAAGATAAAATATCAAAGCCTTATAATTCCAATAATTTTCATCCATCTTGTTAAAGATAAAATATCTTGACTCTAAAAAAAACCCTAAAATTGTAATTGTTTTCAACCATAGCATTAAAAATAAAATATCATAACTTAGGAAAACCTTAATATTTTGACAAGTTTTTAACCATGGAATTAAAAATCTTAAGTTTTTAACATATTTGAACCATGAAATTATGGACAAATTTTATGACAAAAACAATTTTTGAAAAATGAACAAGTAAATGAAAGATTCATTATTCCAAGAGTAATTTTTATTTTAAAGGCTAAAAGAATAGGCCTTTTAAAACCTTAGCCTAAGACAAGATATCTTATTGCAACAAAAACCTAAAAGTCAACTGTCAAAATGAAGTGTCTCCTTTTAATGAGGCATTAAAATTTCAACATTTTTAAAAGTATCTTATACCAAATGATAACAATACATTATATTATGACAATATTACTGTATACTTTTAAAATTCAACATTAATTTCTAATATTTTTTTACTTTTAATCAAAATATCAACAAATGATAACAATATATAATATAAAGGCCATATCACTATATACTTTACAAATTTAACATTAATTTCTAATATTTTTTTTTTAAATTTTAATCAAAATATCAACTTTGGTGTGTCGATGAGTAAAACAAAAACGTCAACGAACTCTTGGATAAACGATGATCAGGTGCTCTGTTAAGCACTCCTTGATGTGAAGTCACCGATTCAATTCCCCGCCCCAATTAGGGTGATATATTGAACATGTAGTCATGTCAAGGTTAAACAAAAAAAGAAAAAGAAAAAAAAAGAAAAAGAAGTAAAACAAAAAAAATAACTAATAAATAAAAAATATATTAAAACATAAAAAAATTAAAAAGATAAATAATGACAAAAAAAATAAGACATGAAAAAATATATACCAAATATCTTCCGTAGAAATCACAACGTACTTTTCAGGTCGACGATTTTTCAAACACTTGCTATGGTTCATTATCAAGACCGAGATAAAACACAAATATATATATATATATATATATATATATATATATATATATATATATATATATATATATATATATATATATGAAAAAAAAATCAAATATAAAAATTGTTAAAAAAAATTAAGTTAAAAACAAATTAATAAAAAAAAAGCAAAAAAATCTTTTAAAAAATGAAAAAAAAAGAAGAATACTACAAGAAAAAAAAACATTAAAGTTAAATAAACATAAAAAAATAATTTAAAAAACATTAAAATAAAAAATAAATATTATTTAAAAAAATATTATTAAAAAAAACAAGATTAAAAACAAAACATTAAAAAAAAAAAATTAAATAACATTAAAAATAAATATAAAAAAATTTAAATTAAAAACCAAAAATCAATTAAAAAAAATACAAATTTTAAAATAATTAAAAAGCCTCAAATTAAAAAAAAAGGGTTTAAATAAATTTGAATTAAAAAAGAGTCAATAGGGATGATGAAACTCTGAGCAGCTTTTGCCGATAGAGATCGCGCTGCTGCTATAGCTGCCTCTGAGCACGCGCACGCCCGAAGCTAGGGCTTCTCCATGTAGCCATAAAGGTTCTGGGCTTGCCCCAGGTTCCTCCTCCCCCTCCTCCTCCATCTGCTGAGGATGCGTTCAACTCGTTGCTGGCTACGCTTCCGAAGAAGAAGAAAACTGAAGCAGCCAAGTTTGTGAAAAAGCTGGATAATATTCCAGAAATATCCCTTCCCCCAGAGGGACCGATCCAAGTAGCTTTTTCCCTGGTTGATCGTGCCCTTGTGGGACAGTTCACGGGTCTTTGGCCCTCTCCAAAAACAATGGAGAACTGGGTTGTCAAAAACTGGACGCCTTTGATCAAGTACAGTGTAACCTCGTATTTCCTAGGGAGAGGTTATTTTCTGTTCAAATTCTTCTCAAAAGAGGATAAATACCTGATCTTTCTGAATGGTCCCTACTTCATGGGACCTTAGGGCCTGTATGTCAATAAGTGGACGTCGGACTTCGACCCAGCAGTGGATGTACCAACGGCTGTCTCTGTGTGGGTTAGGTTGCTGAATCTCCCAGTGCATTGTTGGAACTGGGACTCTTTGAAGCACATAGGTAACGCCCTGGGTAAATTTATTGACTAGGAAAATAACAAGGATCAATACGACTGTGCCCGAATATGCGTCGAGGTCGATCTAGAGGTGGGACTTCTGGAGGAAATAAAAATCAAAGTCGGTAGTTGGACTCATGTGCAAAAGCTAGACTATGAGAATCTTCCCTTCAAGTGCCGAAAATGCCATGTTTACGGTCACTTTGCTAGGGGTTGCCCGAGAAATGGAGAGGCAAAGAAAGGGAAGGAGGAGGGCTGGAATCAGGTCAAGTGGTCAAAAACCTCCCATAAAACCCCGAAATATGGGGCTCCAAATGGTAAAGGCTCTCAGCCGGCTACTGGTCAGTAGTCCCCTCCCTCGAATGGTCAAGAAAACAAGTTCGGGCCCTTAAGCTTAGCCTTAGAGGACACCTAGGAGGTCGAGATGAAAAAGAAAGTGACCCCAGACAAAGGGACCGCCTCAGGCTCGAGGCAAGGAGAAAGTGCCTCAGATAGACCCAAAGAAAAACATGCAGAAGTTGAAGAGGAAGAACAAGGCTCAGAGGAATCAGAGGAGGAAGGAGAAATAGGGGATTCACAAACTTCGGCTAGAAGATCGACAAGAGGCCGTAAGTCCGCCCGAGAAAAGAGAGAACAAGAAGCCTAAAAAGTTAAGCTCTAAGGTAGTCAACCAACCCTCGAGAAACTCTTGGCAAAAACACCGAAGATGACAAGAAATCAGACACAGGGCTCCAAGGGAGCTCATCACACCCAAAAAGTAAGTGATGAAGGTTGTCTCCTGGAATTGCAGAGGTATGGGGAGAAAAGTGAAAGAAGAAGCCACAAGAAGTCTTCTAAGGATAGAAACCCCAGAGATTCTTCTTATTTAGGAGACAAAAATGGAGGACAAAGACTTCCTCCAAATAAGTAAGAAATTTTGGAATAAAGGTGGAGGACAGGCAGTCTTCGCTCAAGGAGCCTCAGGCGGGTTGGGCACTCTTTGGAATATTAGCAAGTTCTCGATGGTCACTGAGATCCTAAACACTCACTGGTTGTTCTTGAAACTCCAACATATTGATACAAAGGAGGTCATTAGCCTCTTCAATGTGTATGTCCCAGTAAACGCAGAGGAGAAAAAGGCCTGTTGGGAATCCATCAGAAATCTGGTAGAAATAGAGAATTTGGAAAACACCATCATTGTTGGCGATCTCAATCTCACCTTTCTTTTGTTAGAGAAGCGAGGAGGCAACATCGTAAGGGATCCGACAAGGGAATGGGTGGAGGACCTCATGCAGGATTGGGACTTGCTCGACATCAAGCCCTCTATTTGTAGGTACAACTGGTCAAATAAAAGAGTCGGTCCGGGGCATATTGCTGCAAGGCTAGATAGATTTCTCGTTCAAAGTTATTTTCTCCTTTTAGGATTAGAAGCTAGAATGCATATTCTCCCTTGTAGTGTTTCAGATCATAAACCTATCAAGCTTGAAATACTGGCCCAAATTGACCTTGGCCCTATTCCATTCAGATTTAGTCCTTTATGGGTCAAGGATCTGAACTTCATGAATAAGGTTAAGGAATGTTGGAGGCTGCCTGTCAAGGGCTCTTCCTTCTTCGTTTGGGAGGAAAAGCTCAGAAGAGTGAAACCTGTTCTGAAAAGTTGGGCCAAATCCCTCCTTGACCCTGCAACTAAAAGAAAACTTGTCCAAGACAGTCTTGAGCTCCATCACTTGCATTTGGAAAATGCAGAAATTACAAAAGAAGTTCTAGACGGGGAGGCAGATTTACAACAGAAGTTTCATAAGGCATACCTGTCAGAGGAAGAATATTGGAGACAGAAATCTCACAACCTTTGGCTTAAAGCGGGAGACAGGAACTCCTCCTTCTTCCACAAGCAAGCCCAAGCGCGGAGAAGCTTCAACTCCATTTCAGAAATCAAGGAAGAGGCCATAACTCACAATGATTTCACTAGCATTAAAAGGGAAGCCTTCTCACATTTTAAAAATCTTTATAGTGAAGAAGGGGTGATGGACCAAAATTCTAAATTCACAGATGTGGTTCCTTCAAAGATTACCTCTAGGATGAATTAGTTTCTGGAAGAAAAGGTCACTAAAAAATAAATAAAGGCCACTCTCTTTTCTATGGAGCCTGACAAAACCCCCGATCCGGACGATTTTACAGCCAGATTTATTCAAACTTGTTGGCAGATAGTGGAAAAAGATTTGTACAAAATGGTTTTGAAATCCCAAGCTTGTCAGAAAATTGGGGGCAGCACTAACTCTGCCTTTCTTTCCCTCATCTGGTAGAAATAACTAAAAAACACTCATATATTATACACAAATGGTGTATGTGTAAACACACTCACACGCTGATTACATTCAGATTACTCTATTAAATAGAGTTTCTGAGATCCAACTTATTCCTAATTTAGAGAGAGAGGTTGAGAGAATTTCTCAACCATCACAAACCAACTTCTCAAATATAGAATGTAAGCATTAACTCCAACATCCCCCCTTAATGATTACATTACATGAATGTATTAAAGTCACTCATAAATAACAAAATAATCAATCATTCTTTAACTTATCAGTAGATGCTCCATCAAGTTGCCTCATAACCCTCGTAAAGGTGTAGTTGGCAAGTTGGATTCCCGAGTTCGCTTCCTCAACTCCTGAATCAAGGACCTCCCGAAGTCAATTACTGGACAACATCCCAATCTGTCGCATAACCTCATTAGAAGACCACTCTACGTCTTCAACGAATGAGGGATCCTTCCCTAGATCCACAACTGCCATACTATCTCGACAACCATCCATGTTGAGCCTTACTGCCACTTAATCACTTCAAAAACAATTGATTACATTTTTTTGCAATCGCTGAACTCCTAGTCATTCTATGGACGAGCTCCCATCCATCGAGATACATGGGTGCTAACTGCTGTACTCGCCAGTTATCTAGAAAATTCGTCTAAATACAGAATGTATCTAGATTCAACTATTACATCATAACCTTTTTATCTAAGTTTGAAAATTCATCCTCACTTAATTTACAAACAATATTACTAAACCACAAAGATTTCAACACGCCAAATTCAACTAGAGCACGTTCTCTAACATACCCAAGCGTCAGTACTTTAACGAATTCTCGCAATCGCAGTACTTTCCTCGCCCCCGACAACATCACATCTTGGTCACACAATAGATGCTCATGAAAACAAATCAACTCCTTGAATTTTCTATTTTCCCCTACATGTCGTCTTCATTGGTCTGATCCATCATGTAACCACGAATTGGGAAAGAGTGGAGTAGCTAATTGGATTCTCAGAAATTTGCTCAAACAATCCTTCATTTTTCTGCTCAACGAGGCACTCTTAGAGGTCTCGAGTTCGACTTCCGATCGCTACCCACGACCTGCTGCTGGATGCGTTTGTAGTTTCTCCACCCCAAGGACAGTCAGGCCCTGATTTGTCACAAATTCAATGCGCTGCAATATCCACCATACCGTCATGGTTGAAAAAGCTAAAAGCTGCTCAGATTTGAATTTCTAGCTTAATTCAATCAGAGACATAGAATCACTACTGGAGAACGCTTAGGAGAGCAAATTCTATACCATAACTACTAGTGAATTTCTATCGCATGGAATGAAGTACAGAGGAAATTGTGCTGATGAAATGCAATTAAAATAACGTAGGCATGAGGAAATCCAGATAAGATATTTAATGCGCATATGTAATATAATATGAAGTTTCATGCACCTACGTCTAATGATGCCTTTCTTTTGTCGCCCACAGAAAGGAAGCATACATCCCCACAACGTTAACTGCTTCTTCTTCTCCACTTTTCTCAATAATTGGCTCAATGCCCTTTTTTGCAAGGCCTCCTCTGACTAATTTCCTTCCAAAGACAACATACTCTTTCTGCAGAATATCGCTCATCATATTCTCGTAAGAAGGCCACTCGATCTTTTAAGTACTGGCTTCAAACACATAGATAAAAGCACTCATATATTCCAAGGACTTAGACTCACAACACACAGGCCTCTGATCCTGTGCTCTGATACCATGATAGAAATAACTAAAAAACACTCATATATTAAACACACTCATATATTATACACAAATGGTGTATGTGTAAACACACTCACACGCTGATTACATTCAGACTACTCTATTAAATAGAGTTTCTGAGATCCAACTTATTCCTAATTTAGAGAGAGAGGTTGAGAGAATTTCTCAACCATCACAAACCAACTTCTCAAATATAGAATGTAAGCATTAACTCCAACATCATCCCTAAGGAAAAAGGAGCCAATGCTTTCAACAGATTTCGCCCTATTTCTCTATGCAACGTAGGCTACAAGCTGATAACCAAGGTGATTGCCAATAGATTGAAAAATATCCTTCCAAGTATTATCCCGGAGAATCAAGGTGGTTTTGTTCATGGGAGGCAAATTGTGGACAATTTCATCTTAGTACAAGAGGCGATCCATTCAAGCCTGCACTGAAAATAAAAGGGTACGGTTGTCAAACTAGACCTAGAAAATGCTTTTGATCGTGTTAGACACAACTTTCTCTTGAATTTTATGCACAAGTTTGGGTTTGGGATTAATTTTACCAACTAGATTTGGGCTCTTATCTCTGAGCCCTGGATCGCCCCTCTTGTGAATGGGCGAGCAACTAATTTCTTCAAAGCTACAAGAGGGCTTCGGCAGGGGTGTCCTCTTTCCCCCTCCTATTTGTCCTCCAAGCTTCTGTTCTTAGCTTTTATTTGGACAAGAAGAAGCAAGACCAAGAGATTATGGGCCTTAAGATTGCAAGAGGAGTCAAAAATATAAATCATGCTTTGTTTGCCGATGATTATCTGTTGCTGGGTGCAACCTCTATGCTTTCGGCTTCAAGGTTCAAAGATGTGTTGGATGATTACTGTGATGAAATGAGCAGCGAAATAAACAAGGGGAAATGTCATATATATTGTTGGAGCATTTCTGCCAGTGCTCTTAGTGCCATTTCCAGATGTATGGGATTTGTTGCCTCTTCCAACTGGTCTTCATTCAAGTATCTCGGCCTCCCAATATTCCATAACATCACCTTCAGCAGAGATTGGCTCCCTCTGTTAGAAAAATTCAAGCTCAAGATCCAGGCCCGGGGTTTCTCTTGGCTCAACCTTGTAGGTAAATCAGTGCTCATCAAGGCTGTTCTCAACAATCTCCCTATTTTTCAATTCTCTATTTTGCTAGCTCCTTCTTTCATTATTAGGAAAATGGAGGAATTCATCCGATTTTTTTTTTGGAAAGGTGGTAAACAGAGTGAGAAGAGAATCCCGCTTGTTAGTTGGGACAAAGTAACCAAGCCCCTGATGGAAGGAGGTTTGAACTTCAAAGACCTCTGCACTCAAAACGTGGCTATGGGAGAAAAAATCATTTGGAGGCTTATAGCTCCTAAACCTAGTTGGGCGCAAACAACATTATGGAAGAAATACTTCAGCGGCCCAAGGAAACGCTGTCTTGACAGTCCCCTCTCAAAAAATGGATCACACTTCCTCAAGCTGTGTGCTAAGGCACTCCGTTGATCAATCACCATGCGTTCTAGATCTTGGGTAATGGCAAATAAATAAATATCTGGGAGGACCGCATTATGAATAATCGCCCACTTGTTGAAATCAACTTTCTGCATGCGCTGCGGTCATGGATGTCCAATGTCGGCTTCAAAATTCTATGGGACATCTCGTGCTGGGATGAATGTATTTTGCAGAGTTGGAAGCAGCTTCAGGTGCCAATAGAGCTGAAGCTGGACCACGTCGACTTATTCGCTCAATTGAAGGGCATGGCTCCGATCCACGCTAGGAGACAAGACAAATACAAATGGGGTTCCCATTCGGGCAACTATTCTGTGGCGCTGGGATATGTAAAGCTGCTGGAACAACCCCATGTCCCTCCTAATCCTGCGACTTGGTAAGGGATATGGAGCCACACGACCATTCCTAAAATCGATCTTTTCTGCTGGCTCATGTGCCACAACAGAATCTTGACTGAAGACAAATTGAAGAAAAGGGGATTCTATGGGCCTTCTAGATGTATATTGTGCTGCAAAAATGAAGAGAATGCATGCCATCTTATGCTGAAATGAAAATTCGTAGTAGAGATCTGGCATGAGCTTCTAGACCCTTGGAGAAACAACTTTACATTACCCATCTCCATCACTTATTTGTTTGCCAATTGGCTACACAACTATCCAGGTGTCATCCCAAAAAACAAATGTTTTAAGGCCGCCTAGCTTTACTTACCAAATATCATTTTTTGGCAAATTTGGCTTGAAAGGAACAAGAGGATTTTTAGAGATAAAGTGCAGGATGTGAAGCTTGTCATGATAAAGATCAAATTCCAGCTAAAAGAAAGCCTGGGCAATCAGCTTGAGGATACAAGTTTAAGTCAACAGGATTTTGAATGGGGTGTTATGATGTGCCTCTAGTTTTATGAAGTAGTAAGGCAAAGCAAACCAAGCAAAGAATGACAAATTAGATTCAATGAGAAAGACTTCTCAGATTTATTTAACAAACAATCCAAACACTCTTTATTATTTGACGGGACAACCAAAGGAAATCCAGGGAAAGCTGGTGCAAGAGGTGTCATTAAGAATATAGAAGGCAGAATCTAGCATAGTTATGCCTGGGGCTTGGGACACAACACTAGCATCCAAGCAGAAGTGTTGGCTCTGCTCCAAGGCCTCAAGCAAGTCAAGGACCTAGGCATCAAAGAGGTAAATGTAATTGGCGATTCTCAGTCCATTATAAAATCTATAGTGGACAATTCTGCCCCTAAAGATTTCAGATTTGCAAGATTGATGACAAGAATCAAAACTCTGGTTAAAACTTTTCAGAGTTTTAACTTCTTCCATGTGTTGAGGGAGAATAACAAGGATGCAGATTCAGAAGCCAATAAAGCAGTCCTTCTTCCCGTCGGCACTCTTCTAAGAGAAAGGGAGGAAGAATGGGATCCCATTCCTTAAAATTTTTCTTTCATGTTTTATTGCATTTTACTGCATTAGTTCGTTTGTATCCACAAGCTAGGGAAAATTACGGAGATTGGCTTGATTGCTGTATGTAAGAATCACCAGCTTATTAGTATCTGGGCCATTGAACTCCTGGCAGGAGAGGAAAACTAGGCCTTGCCTTCATATTTTGTAACCTGATTAGAGGCATTCATGCCAAGGCTTTAATACAAACCAATATCCGTTCCTATAAAAAAAAACGTTGAATTAAAAATTTTAAAAATTAAAAATTAAAAAAAAAAATAAAATAATTAAAATAAACGATTAAAAAATAATTAAAATTATATAAAAAAATATTTAAAATTTAAAAAATTCTTGATCTCGGCCAGGAGGGGGCTTTGAAGGGTCACGTTAGGGGCCCCGACTCCGCCATGGGCCCTCCTTCACCGGGCCTAACCACCACTCTCAAGAATTTTTATTTTTTTTATATATTTTTTTTTATTTTTTAATATATATATATATATATATATATATATATATATATATATATATATATATATATATATATATATATATATAATTTTTTTATTTTTTTTTAGTTTCAATTTTTTTTTCTTTGGTTTATTTTTTTATTATTTTGAAGTTTTTTTTTAATGTTTTTTTTTTAATCTTTAACATTTTTTTTAGTTGTATTTTTTATTTCTTTTTTATAATTGTTTTTTTTTTTTTTTTAAATTGTATGTTTTATTTTTAAATAATTTTTTTGTTATTTTTACTTAAAATTTTATTTGAATCATTTTTTTTTTTGGAAAAAATATAACTTCAAATTTCATCTTTGGATATAAAATTCATAAAAAATTCACAAAATTTGTTATTTTCCAACTTTGTTTATTCAATTTTTTCATAAAACCCTTTTATTTTACATGTCATTTTTAGCGAAAAGATTTTGAGTTTTTTTTTAATTATATCTATATGCAAAATGTGTATTTCTTGTCGAGTGTTTAAAATTATTGTTTTTTAGTGACAATTATTTTATACGTATTAAAGAATTAATTAACAATATATAATTTATAAAATATCCTATCCTCAAAATATTAATATTACTATTTCTTTAAAAATTTGCAAAATAAAAATAAAAATTTCATTATAAAAAAACATTGCAAAGAAAAACAAAAAAACACAT
This sequence comes from Pinus albicaulis, assembly GCA_034641835.2. Taxonomy (NCBI): domain Eukaryota; kingdom Viridiplantae; phylum Streptophyta; class Pinopsida; order Pinales; family Pinaceae; genus Pinus; species Pinus albicaulis. The sequence goes on along the minus strand of CM076573.1, from coordinate 484,076,429 downwards.
GTTTGGAAAACCCTTAAAAACAAAAATCTTTGGATGAAAAACAAAAAGAGGATTTGAGGAATAAGACAACTTGAAAAATGGTTAAATAATTAACATTTAAAAAAAAATGTATACTAAAGACATCAGAAAATTTAGTGTGTCAACAATATTTCTTAAAAAAAATGTTGATGTTTTTCAAAATGAGCATGAAAATCACCAACATTTAAAAAAACTTATCCACACTTAATACTTTAAAAAATTTAAAGTATAAAAAATAAGCCCTCTAAAAAAAACAGATTGATGCCGCATCACCACTTTTCAAAATCAATATGAAAATCACCAACATTAAAAAACAAATGTTCATACTTGGTACACAAGAAAATTTAAGGTGCCAAAAATATGCTAAAAAAAGGTTATTTTGAATAACCACTTTTCAAAATCGGGTGTTTTTTTTGCTACCTCAAAAAAATGGGTAGTTGGTAATTTTCTCGTTTGATCGGTAACTATGTTTACAAAAGAATCCAGTATGTGATTATGCATCATTTTCAATCCATGCATGAAATGTTTTTAAAGTTTCAAAAGCTTCTGATTTATTTTTCAACAAGTATACGCGATACATCTCGGTGTAATCATCAATAAAAACCATGATATATCTATTTCCATTTGCAGAAGAAATAGGCATAGGGCCACCCAAATCTGAATAAATTAGTGCAAGCTTTCTACATGCCTCGAAAGAATAATCATGAAATGGTTATTTGCTATGTTTTCCTAGAATACAAGCATCACATTACTTCAATGTATTATAATAGTTGGAAAATTAGAAACACCATTCATTTTCAACAAACACAAATGGTTATAATTAAAATGTCTGAATATTGCATGCCATAGAATACTGGATTGCAATGTACCTTCATTGTACCGAGAAAGGCCTGCAGAGTTTTGTGCACAAGCATATGTTCTTTGTTGCTTCAACAATGTTTCCTCTATTCCATTCATGAAATTTGTGTTGTCTAATACTTGTTTTACCTCTACTTTTCCATCAAACATACAAATGGAGTGTCCTCGCTAGTGAATGTGAATAAGGGATAGTAGGTTTCTTCATAGTTTTGGAAGGTGGAGTACATCATGCAGAATAAAGTCAGGAAGTCCAACCAATTTACGTTCGATGGTTCCCGTTTTTATGGCTTGAAACTTGACTTGTCTGTAAAGTATATTTCTCTATCTATAATTTCACTGAGGTTTTAAAATATATATTTTTAAAAGGTCATATGGAAAGTTGCACTTGTATCAAGTAACCATGCATCTTTCCAAGAAGAAAATGAAGTATGACACAAATCTTTGGTTGCTCCAATATTGCACTAGGAAATAATGTAATGAGTAGATTCATGTGCTTTACCTTTTTCTAGATCTATTGTTTTACCTTTTTATTCTTTGCGTTCTTTCTTGATTATTTCCCAAGGGATTCTGAACATGGATACATCATGTCCATCTCTATCATAGCTAATGTAATGGAGATAAGATCTTTCTCCTTGATGGTGTTTACTCCCCCTGCCTTTGTGATTCTTCCTTCCAGGTCCTCTTCTACTGCCTCTTCCTTTAGGAGAATCTTGTGACTAATTCTTCTCTTTCTATGGAAGGCACACTACTTCTTCAGGGGACTGAGAAGTTGTCTTCCTCTTCCCAAAATTTTTCTCCCATCCTGCAAAATTATTCACAAGAGTGTAAAAAGTAACTTTTTACAATGTATTTATATGTTTCTCATTTCAATTAGGGGTTTCAGGATACACTGTGCATTTATTTTATCAAACTGGGGTTAGTAAGCTTGCAAGGCACTATGTGTATTATACACAAGAAGTAAGCTCCTTATGTTATACTAAATGGCCTAAGTTTATTAAATAGAAAAATACATGGGAACATGGTTTCATATGCGTGGATTGTCCTAATGATGGCCCACAACTCAACTAGATGGCACCTCATGCACCCAAATCTTGTTCTTGAGTGGCTAAATTAGTGTCATTGGATAGGCCTAAATATTGGCAATTCCATAGCATGATGATTTCACAACATCTGTGTTGGAAATACTAAGAGGGGGTAAATCAATATTTCTTACTTCAATTAGTATTTTTAAATTTCCAAAGAATTAAACATTATTAGCATTAGTTAAACATAAACAATAATTGACATCATTAAACGATGAACATAATCAAGACAAAAGACACCATATATTTTTAGGTAGAAAGCCTTATGGGAGAAAAACCACCCAACACTTCTTAATATTTTTCCTCAATAAGTACATAAATAGAAAGCTCCAACTTCCATAATTTTCAGCTACAATTGAGGGAAGATCCAACCCACTAGTTTATAGGCTACAACCTTACGGGTGCTCCATCACCCTGTTAATCAGTTGCTACTGGAAATACGCTCCAATGTCCAGGTTTACAGGCTTCGAACTGAAGGATGCTCCAACACCATGATTCAACAACTACTACTGGATGGACGTTCCAATGCCTTTCATAGGCTCCAACCTTCCCCAACACCACCCTACCATCTTGCTCTGAAGGCTCCAAGTTACCTTCAACTCACCACAATGGACAATGTTTCATATATTTTCAATCTGGATCCCCCCGTGCTCATTAAAATGAAAAACATCAAAATGATTTGCTTTCTTTTGTCGATCTATGTTAGGATATTCTAACACATAGGAAATAGTTAAGAATAACTTAGTCTAGTGTAGAGTTAGGTAAAGTGTGTTTCTTTACCATGTACATTTGTAACTTATAATTCGACGGTCACGATTTGTAGTGATCCGATGGTTATCTCTCACCTCGGTATTAACGACACTTGATTTGTGGCTTAACACCCGATTGGTCCATGATCTCTATTTAAAGAGCATGGAGGGTCATTTTTCTGGTAATCGTTTATGAGAGAAACATATGTAACTTTTCTTTTATATTAATAAATTCCCTGAAGTGGCCGCGTTGGCTCAGGGCATGGACTGTTTCCCTCTTTGAGGGTTTTAACCATGTGATTATACTGGTGTACTGATTTGTGATCTGTTTGTGAGCAGTGACCTTTGGTTCTTGATCTACGGAACTTACCCTGTAAATTCCTACATGGTATCAGAGCTATTTTGAGGGCTGCGTCCGTTGTTGATCAAAATCTGGAGCCAGTTTGACTGCATGCGAATGCCGTTTTGTAGATCTACTATTTCTGAACATTTTTGGGCTTGGAGAACTGCTCGGTTGTGTCTGGAGCATCTGTTACAGTGAGGAATGCCTTTTGTTTCATGCGAAAAGGTTTCCGGCTGCCCAAGTTATGTTAGTTTAGATATGGAGGTATAAAGCATCTATTTTGCAGTTATATTTGTTAATAGTTCTGCTTATTTCGGTTTATTTTTGTTTATTTTTGGCATTAAGGTTTTTTTTTTTTAATTTTTCCATATCTATACCCTCTTCTATGTGTATGCTCTTTGCTGTGCACTCCGTGCGATCTCGGCAAATTAGAAACAGGAAAAAGGGATTTTTTTGCTACGTATGCTCTTTCCCCGCGTCTTTGTGCGATCTCGGGAAATCAGAAATAGTGAAAAAAGTGATAGTTGCCGGTAAGGCTAACCAAGAATCTAACATTCTGCCGTAAGGCTTTGCATTTCGTTTCTTCTTCTCTTTTTTGTGCAGAAAAAGGCACACACACATAATAATAATAATAATAATAATAATAATAATAATAATAATAATAATAATAATAATAATAATAATAATAATAATAATAATAATAATAATAATAATAATAATAATAATAATAATAATAATAATAATCCCCCCTTCCTCCTTTCTAAAATAACATAATCCTTTTACTATCTCACTTGGTGAGGGGTTAGTTTATGAGAATAGAGGTCTTGGGTTCAAGTCTCCTTCTCAAGCTTCTTTTGTAAAAAGTTTTTGTTCAAAGGGGAGGAATTTTTTTTAAAGAGCCGCACTTCATCCCGTTCCTGTAACTATTCGGCATCTACAACTCAATTTTTTTCAAAAGGCATAACTTCTTCATCTAGAAGTCGTTTTTCGAGCCGTTTTTTTTTAAATGGCCTAATTTTTCGAGATCTTTCCATTGGAGAAGTTAGTTTCAGCTTTTCTCAGCTTCAGTTTAAAAAAAAAAAAAAAATGGAAAGTGCATGCTCGGTTATTCTTGATAGCACTATTTATTTCCAATGGCTACCTCACATGGTAGATATACTTAGAAGTAAAGGGTTTTATAAAATAGCCATAGGGCTAGAAACTAAATCTTCTGATGATGATAAAGTTGCTAAATGGGAAAATAAACAAGATCAAGCATGAGGGTTGATAGGAATTTCCATTGCTCAAGATCTTCGATTTCATATCCTTGACATTGACACCCCTCATGAAGCCCTGGACAAGCTAAATACTGTCTTTGGCATTCAAAATCAAATCAGGGCCCATCAACTTGAAAATGAGTTGCTTACTTTGGACCCCAATAATTTCTCCTTTATTGAAGATTTTTTGTCCAAATTCAAGACCCTCAGAGTTCTTTTAGAAGGTTGTAAGGTCAAAAAGGAAGATGGTAGCCTCATCTATTGCATTCTTACTAAGCTTGGCCCTGCATACTCTGTTTTTGTTTCCGCCTTCCATTCCACTAGAGAATCCATCATTTCTTCAGGAACCACCTACAAGAATCCCTCTTTTGATGCCTTTTGCGATTCTTTGATAAGAGAACAAGAAAAACTTTTACACCTTGTCTTATCACTGCTGGAAACACTTCTAAGAAGCCTTAGCAGCCCAACATCAATCATATCAAAAGAATCCCAAGAAGCAATATCCTAAAAAGTATGGTCCGAAACAAAACAAGGATTCTAAGCAATTTCAGCCACAAATTGAAAAAGAAACTCACCAAAACGATAAGGCATATAAAAACAAAGGAAAGAAGACAGATAGACATTGCAAATTTTGCAATCGTGATGGCCATTTAGAGTCCAAATGTTTTAAGAAGATGGAAGCCTTAGAAGCAGCAATGAAGAAGCACAACATCAATTTGGAGCACTCTTCACCTTCATCTTCATGCATGGAAATTTCTTCTTGTGGTTGTCAAGCATCAAGATCTGGTTATGCATTAAATGTATCTTCTTCTTCTCCTTCTCATGAGTGGCTCATTGATTCTAGAGCTTCTTACCACTTGGCTAAAAATATATCCATGTTTTATTCTTTAAATTATTGTAACACCAAACATATTTATGTTGGTGATGATAGATATCTTAGTGTTGTAGGATCTGGAACCATTCATATAGATAATGGTCAGTTTAATGATGTACTATGTGTTCCTACCTTGTCATGCAACCTTCTATCTATTTATCAGATAACTCATTCAGGTGAAGGGAAAATAGTAGAATTCTCACCTCATGATGTTGCAATCAAGGACCTCAAAGATCCTAAACATATTTTAGCTACTGGAATTGCTGATGATTCCACAAGGTTGTATAAGTTTGAAAACTTTGGGTCATCATCTCTTCCCTCTGTTTTTGTTGCTCATAATGATGATGTGAGAAAACTTTGGCATGAGTGATTTGGTCACTTAAATTATCGCTCCCTTCAAACTCTATATAAGGAAAACATGGTGATGGGTCTTCCTATGGTATCTTGCCGAGATGGTGTTTGATCCTGATGTGTACTCTAAAAACATCATCGGGATAGTTTTGACAAACGTGCCTCTTGGCACGCTTCAGCCCCTCTGTAGCTTGTGCACAATGATCTATGTGGTCCACTTCATGTTGTTTCTTTCTTTGGTTGCAAGTACTTCTTAACCTTCATTGATGATTTTTCCAGACGCACTTGGGTATATTTCTTAAAACTCAAGAGTGAAGTTTTTAACATGTTCTTGGCCTTTAAGGCATTTGTTGAGAAACAATCTGGACATCAAATTCTTAAGTTAAGATCAGACAATGGCAGAGAATATGTTAACAACAAATTTATCAACTTCTGCACTGAGCATGGCATATAATTGCAACATACTGTTCCATATACTCCACAACAAAATGGTGTAGCTGAAAGGAAGAATTGCACCTTAAAAGAAATGGCTAATTGTATGCTTCAATCTAAAGGACTTAGTCTCAATTTTTGGGCAGAAACCATTAACTATGCAAATTAAATAGTAAATCGTACTCCTACTAAGGTTTTAAAGAATATAACTCCAGAAGAAGCTTGGAGCTCAATCAAACCAGATGTAAGTCACTTTTGTGTTTTTGGAAGTGATTCTTGGGCCCATATTCCAGATGCGAAACATAAAGCCTTAGAACCTAAGAGTGAAAAATGTATTTTTGTTGGATATTCTAAAGATGTCAAAGGATATAGAATTCTTCAACCCAAATCCAAAAATATAATCATTAGAAGAGATGTAAAGTTTGATGAAAATATATTGGCCTGCGAGCCTAGTTCGGCGGGTGTGCCACCTTTGGCTTGCGAGCCTGATTCGCAATATGTGTCACCTCTCTCTCTCTCTCTTCTATTTTTAATAGCATTCCTTCTAGTTACGATGATGACATCGAGGATGAAAATCCCCCTCCAGCTCGTGAAATTTTTCCTTATACTCCACCACTTCCAAGATGGGTCCACTCTACTCGGGATGCAGCAGGTTCTCTTATAGGTGACCCTGCCGATCAACGATGTACACGTTCTCAATTCGAAAGAGCCTCTTCCTTATTGGCTCAAGTTCCAGAAAAACTTGATCCAGAAACCTTTGAAGAAGCCTCCGGTCATCTAGATTGGGATGAAGCTATGAATGAAGACTATCGTTCCTTATTGGAAAACAATACTTGGGATCTTGTTCCTCTTCCAAAAGGAAGAAAACTTGTCAAATGTAGATGGGTTTACAAAACAAAGTTTGGACCAGATGGAAAAGTGGATAGAAATAACTCTTGTCTTGTCGCTAAAGGTTTTTCACAAGTTGAAGGCATTGACTATACTGAAACCTTCTCCCCTGTTATCAAAATGAATTCTATCCGCCTTGTTCTTTCCCTTGCTGCCTCCTTTAAATGGGAAGTCCATCAGATGGATGTTAAATCCACCTTCTTACATGGAGATTTGCATGAAGAATTCTACATGGAACAACCCCTTAGCTTTATCCAAAAAGACTCCAGCCTTGTTTGTCGCCTTAGGAAGTGTCTGTATGGTCTCAAACAAGCTCCTCGGGCTTGGCATGCCAAAATGGATAGATTTCTCTTAGATAATGGCTTTTCTAGGTGTCATTCTGACAACACTGTCTACACCAAGAAAGTGGGTAATTCCATTACCATCCTTGTTCTTTATGTTGATGATCTTATCCTTACTGGTAGTGATCCAAACCATATCAACCATGTGAAGTCTAGCCTCAAAAAGAAGTTTGAAATGACAGACTTAGGACACTTGCATTATTTCCTTGGTCTTCAAGTCTTGCAATCCAAGGAAGGCATTACCCTCTCCCAGTCCAAGTATGCCTGTGATCTTCTACAGCACTTTCACAGAAAAGACTGTAAGCCTGCCCCTTCTCCCTTTCAGTCTGGATTCAAGCTTTCAGTCAACTGTACTACCCCTGAAGTTGATGCTACCTTATACCGTCAAATTGTTGGTAAACTTTCGTATCTAACCCATACCCATCCTGACCTTTCCTTTGCCGTTGGTCTTGTCGCTCGGTTTATGTACCAACCTCATGAAAGCCACTGGAAAGTAGCTAAAAGAATACTTTGATATATTCGAGGTGCAGTTCAGTTCGAGATTCATTACAATGCAGGAGAATCTCCCTTGTTGATTGGTTTCACTGATTCTGATTGGGCTGGTGACCCTGATGAGCAAAAGTCCACTGCAGGATATGTATTCACTCTTGGTTCAAGACCTATTACTTGGTCTTATAAGAAACAAAGTGCCATCTCCCTTTCTTCAGTAGAAACAGAGTATCATGGTGAAGTTGAAGCCATCAAGGAAGCCATGTGGCTTCGTCTGATCCTGTCTGAATTTGGTCTTCATCAGCAGCATCCAACTACACTTTGGTGTGATAATCAGAGTGCCATTCAGCTATGTAAAGATCCAGTTCAACATCAGCGTATAAAACACATTGAACTCCACATACACTTCATCAGAAAGCTCATTCATGATCGTGTTCTTGAAGTGCAATATTGTCTGACTAATGATCAAGTAGTCGATATCTTTACGAAGGCTCTCACAGAAGCAAAGTTTACCAAACTTAGATCCATGCTTGGAGTTCAGGAAAGTTGTCATTAAGGGTAGATAGGCTCTAATGCCTTCTTCCTTCTCCTATTGTGTCACTTTTGTAAATCCTTCAATCCTATCCCAATTTGTTCTTAAGGGGGGATGTTAGGATATTTTGACACATAGGAAATAGGCTCCTTTTGTGTCACCTTTGTAAATCCTTCAATCCTATCCCAAGTTTTTCTTAAGGGGGGATGTTAGGATATTCCGACACATAGGAAATAGTTAAGAATAACTTAGTCTAGTGTAGAGTTAGGTAAAGTGTGTTTCTTTACCATATACATTTGTAACTTATAATCCGACGGTCACGATTTGTAGTGATCTGACGGTTATCTCTCACCTCAGTATTAACGTCACTTGATCTGTGGCTTAACACTCGATTGGTCCATGATCTCTATTTAAAGAGCATGGAGGGTCATTTGTCCGGTAACCGTTTATGAGAGAAACATATGTAACTTTTCTTTTATATTAATAAATTCCCTGAAGTGGCCGCGTTGGCTCAAGGCATGGACTATTTCCCTCTTTGAGGGTTTTAACCACGTGATTATACTGGTGTATTGATTTGCGATTTGTTTGTGAGCGGTGACCTTTGGTTCTTGATCTACGAAACTTACCCTGTAAATTCCTACAATCTATAACACTGGCATAAAGTCGTCAACATCAACGACAACTTCTCTACTTCAAACGATCAAACCCTAGCTGTCAATATCAAATTTCATAAAAAAATTGTCCTTTTTTTAATGTGCACATAAAACCCTAGCATTTGTCAACTCTGATTCTACACCAAACCCTAGCTGGACAACATAAAATTTTTTGTCTTCTCTATACATCATTAACTTCTCAACCTGTAGAACAAGTCCTACTCAAACCATGTAACTTTTGATCTCTAAATACATCAAACAAGTTTCATAGCTCATTGTTGTCAGAAATATTGTCTCAAATATTTCTATCAAGAATCTCTGCCACATTAATAAGGGAGTCATTGCGCGATGCATCAATAGTTACTATCGACAAGACTCATTGTCATATCATTGTCTTCCCATGAAATTACTGTCAACAAGGTCATTAACACTGTCATATGAGAGCCATTGTCACTGTCATATGAGCACACTGTCATTGTTACATGAGCGCCATAACATATATAAAAGTTACTTGCCATATACATTCAATTCACTATCAATGACATCAATTTCAAATATCAAAGTGTCATTAAAGTCATTTCTATACAACAGTGATGTAGGAGCATTCAGACTTAGCCAGCAATGTGAATGGATTTTCACATGTTGTGGCTAATATGAGGAAAATGTCATTTCTTAAGTGGTTAAACCAAAATTTACCGAGAGTGTTGGATCTCTCGAATATTTATTTAATTAAAATTTGTAATCGATTAGACAGTTGTATTTTGATTATAATAGGTAAGTGAGTGTTAGTATAGGTGTGCAGTAAAGCTTCAGAATAGGGATTAGAATGATAGAAATAAAAGATCGAGTTGGTATATTGTTAGATTTGATCCATAAAATAAGGAATCATAAATGTAATGCCTAATATAGTTAGCGAGAGATCTATATATTAGATTTTGAGGACAAAGGAAGGGAGGTCAAAGACTGAACCATTAAGCCAGAGAGGGCGAGACCCGTAACTTTAATTTTAATAGAAATTGATTGAAGGGTGATGTATAAATCTATGTTTTCTGAGTGTATTCTTATTGAAATCATAAAATATCGAGCTTTATGTATGTGGCATTGAAAATTCGTTTCTGTGTTTATGACAGTGAGGGTTTGTAATTATATTAATTGTGAATGCCGACAGATTCACTATAGAAAGTATGCTTTCGATTCGTTATCATTGATACATCTAAAGAGACAAACCAGGTGCATACCCGAACCTAATTCCACCTAAGAATTTGAAGTGTAATATTGAAGGTGGTTTTGGAAACCCGTTGAAGGTTATCGCACTGCTTTTGAGTTGTTGGAGATAATTTTTTGAACCCACACGATATATCCCAGCGAATGACACGTGGTTGTTTAAAACCACTTATATCGCGTGCTCTCCAAAATGTTAAAGGTTGATTAAGTTTGAGTGCGATTACCATTGGATGAAGAATTTCTAAGCAATGAGATGCGATAAACGTTGGATTCGTAGAGGCAGTTTTTTCATTGGTGACGTGTGAATGACGAAGTTTTAGAATGGTCAAAGGTTGACCATTTTATTGATTGACTCCGTATTTGATAATTAGATGTTTTTTTGGGTCTTATATATATATGTATTTCGAGGGAAAATTCAAATGCATATGAGGATAGGATGAAAATGAGTGTTTATATAGTTTGATTAAAATATCAAAGGGGTTTGCTCGGGAGTGAAAGAATTTTGAAATAATATTGTGTTATAAATTGAAAATTGTTGAGGTCTTCGGCATTATTTGGTATCATAGCCCCGATTGTAGATTGAGATTGTAGATTGAGCTTGAAGATTGCAGATTATAGATTATAGATTGAAGATTGTGTTACAAAATGCCACCAAGAAGAGGCGTAGGAATAGGCCGGGGACAACCTGCAGCAAATGAAATTTTGCTGGAAGAGGTACGACATCTTCGAACACGAATGGAAGCTATGGAAATAGCCCAGAGATGAGCACCTGATGAAGGAGGCGCTAGTGATGCTCAGGAATCGTCTGAAGAAGAAGAAGAGCAAGACAATGAAGCAGCTAAAGTGTTGAAGATGTTGGTAAAGGCAACTGGAAGACCAAAGGTGGATATCCCTATGTACGAAGGGAATCTCAATGTAGAGGCATTAATGGACTGGATTAGTTCATTAGATACGTATTTTGACTTTGAAGAAGTTGAAGACAAAAGAAAAGTGAAGATTGCAGCTACCAGAATAAAAGGCCATACATCTATTTGGTGGGAATAATTGCAGCTATCCAGACAGAGAAAAGGAAAACCCAGAATCAAACAATGGGACAAGATGGTGAGAAAACTAAAAGGTAAATTCATGCCCAAAGATTATCAATTAAATCTTTTTAAGCAATTGTAAAATTTGAAGCAGAAGGGAATGACAGTGAAAGAATATACAGAGGAATTCCATAAATTGAATATTAGAGCTGGTCGTGTAGAGGATGATGTGGAGAAAGTAGCCAAATATATAAATGGTATGAGGTATGATATTCAGGATGAAATCAGTTTATTGAATCTAAAGACAATTAAGGATGCTTATCAGGCAGCCTTGAAAGCAGAAGAGAAGATACAGAGGAAGCAAAACCAGAAGAACCGAGGTAAGGGTTCTGTGAGAGGCAGAGGAGCATTTAAACCCAGATTTCAGCACTCCCAGAATGAAGCAGGAGGCTCAAGTAGAAGACCACCACAGAGAGGAGACTCTGGTCGAGGAAGGTTTATACCTAGAGTTAGAGGCTGAGGAAGAGAAATTTGGTGCTATACATGTGGTGAATGGGGACATGGGTCATGGGACTGTCCTCATAATAAATCAACAACTCAAAGAAATGTAAATGTTGCTGAAACAAAGGAGGAAATTCCTCAGGAGAAAGGGAAAGAAGAACCACCCGAAGCAGGAGAATATTTGTTATTGAAGAGGGTATTGCTTATAGCAGAAAAGGAAGTAGAAGAACCAGCTCAGAGAAAGAATCTATTCCAGACAATATGCAAGTCTAAAGGTAAGTGTTGCAAAGTAGTAATTGACAGTGGTAGTACTGAAAACCTTGTTTCTACATAAATGGTAGACAAGTTGGGATTAGAAAAGAAAATACACCCTACTCCATATAAGGTATCATGGTTGCAAAAAGGCCATTAGGTTATTGTGATATAACAATGTAAGGTAGAGATCCAGATAGGCACTTACAAGGATGTTATATTATGTGATGTAATGCCAATGGATGTATATCACATATTGTTGGGAAGACCTTGGCAGTTTGATCGGAAAGCCATACATGATGGTAAAAGGAACACTTACACCCTGGAGAAGGATGGAAACAAACACACCCTGCTGCCATTGAAGAATGAAGCTGACAAAGGAACATCAGGAAATAGTATTATGCTAATGATTGGAAAGGAGCTGTTGCAAGAAATCGAAAAAGATGAAGAAATGCATTTTGCTATCATAGGGAAACCTAAGTTAATTTTAACTTCCACAAACTTAGATGATTTATCTGAAGAAATCAAAACTTTGTTGGATGATTTTGCCGATATTATTGTGGATGAGTTGCCAAATGCATTACCACCAATTAGAAGTATTAGTCATCACATTGATCTAATACCTGGAGCAAGTTTTCCAAATAAAGCAGCATATAGATTAACCCCTCAAGAAAATGCAGAAGTTGGAAGACAAGTGCAGGAGTTAATAGATAAAGAATTGGTAAGAGAAAGCCTTAGTCCATGTGCTGTACCAATAGTACTCAGTCCAAAGAAAGAAGGAGAATGACGTATGTGCACAGATTCTAGGGCCATAAATAAAATCACCATCAAGTATCGTTTTCCTTTACCAAGAATGGATGATTTAATGGATTGTTTGAATGGATCAAGATTCTTTACTAAGATAGATTTGAAGAGTGGTTATCATCATATAATAATCAGATAAGGAGATAAGTGGAAGACTGCATTCAAAACAAACAACGAATTGTATGAGTGGTTAGTGATGCCTTTTGGACTCACTAATGCACCCAACACATTCATGAGATTGATGAATGAAGTATTGAAAGAATATGCAGACAAAATTGTAATTGTTTATCTTGATGATATTTTAATTTTTAGTCGAAGTAGAGAAGAGCATCTGGAACATCTAAAGCTGGTTCTGAAAACTTTGAAGAAAGAGAAAATGCTAATAAATCCGAAGAAATGCAGTTTTATGAAAGAAGAGTTAATTTATTTGGGGTTTGTAGTTTCTAAAGAAGGTCTGAAAATGGATCTAGAGAAAATCCAAGCAATTGTGAATTGGCCAACTCCCAGAAACATATTTGAGGTAAGAAGCTTTCACGATCTTGCAAGTTTTTATAGAAAATTTATCAGAAGTTTTAGTTAGATTTGTGCACCGATTATTGAAACAATTAAAGAGACAAGTCAACCATTTAAATGGACAGAAGCAGCATACCAAAATTTTAAGTTACTGAAGAAGAAAATTACAGAAAAACCAGTTTTAGCTTTGCCTGATTTTGAAAAAGTTTTTCAAGTTGAAACTGATGCTAGTGGAGTTGCAATTGGAGTAGTTTTAAGTCAGAAACGGAGACCAATAGCATATTTCAGTGAGAAATTGAATGAAGCTAAGAAGGAATATTCCTCTTATGATAAATAATTTTATGCTATTGTGCAAGCTTTAAAAAAATGGAGACATTATTTGTTACCCAAAGAGTTTGTATTGTATTATGATAATCATGCATTATAGTTCATAAACAATCAACCAAAATTGAATAAAAAACATGCCAAGTGGGTAGAATTGTTACAGAGTTTTACCTTTGTAATTAAGCATACAAGTGGTAAGTTGAACAAAGTTGTTGATGCTTTGAGCAGGGTAAATTTCATTGTACAAGAATTAAAAGTTGGTGTTGTGGGATTTGAAGAAATGGTTGATATGTATAAAGATGATGTAGAATTCAAAGATATTTATGCAGTTGTACAAAATCCAGCAGTTCATAACAAAAGCCAGTGGTTAGACTATCTTATCCAAGGAGGTTTGTTATTCAAAAGTAACAAATTGTGTATTACCAAATGTTCAATGAGGGAAAACATAATCAAAGAAAAACACAGTGGGGGCTTGTCTAGACATTTTGGACAAGACAAGACTTTTGCTCAAGTAAATGCTTTTTATTACTGGCCAAAGATGCAAACTGATGTTAAAAAATTTGTTGAGAAGTGCAGGATCTATCAGCATGCTAAGGGGAGAAGCCAAAATATAGGATTGTACCGGCCATTACCAATACCAAATAGACCATGGGATGCAGTTAGTATGGATTTTGTTTTCGGTAATAGGAAATGATTCCATCTATGTTGTGGTGGATAGGTTTTCTAAAATGGCTCATTTCATCACTTGTAAAAAGTCTAGTGATGCAACACATATTGCTAATATGTTTTTTTCAGAAGTTGTAAGGTTACATGGATTGCCTATAAGTATTGTGTCTGACAGGGATACAAATTTTGTTGGGCATTTCTGGAGAACTCTTTGGAAGAAACTAGGAGCCAACCTTAGTTTCAGCTCAGCATATCACCGTCAAACAGATGGGTAGACAGAGGTAGTAAACAGAAGCCTGGGAAACATATTGAGGAGTTTAGTATATAAAAATCATAAGCAATGGGATTTAGCACTTGCTCAGGCTGAGTTTGCTTATAATGATACTCCAAATTGGAGTACTGGGATGAGTCCATTCCAAATTGTTTTTGGAATGAATCCAAGAGGTGTGTATGAGCTTAGAAATTTGGGCAAACAAAAGGTAAGAAGTGAAAAGGCTGAAGAGTTTGCGGAGCAGATGCAACAACTACAGAAAGATGTTAAAAGAAGATTGCAGGAAAATAGTGGAAACTATAAACAAAGAGCTGATATGAAGAGGAAAGAGAAGGAATTTCAAATAGGAGATTTAGTCATGGTTTATTTGAGAAAAGAAATATTTCCTGTTAAAACTTACAATAAATTAAAAATGAAGAAGATAGGACCATGTAAAATTTTGAGGAAATTTTCTTCAAATGCATATGAAATAGAATTGCCTGAAGAGATTGGAATATCACCCATTTTGAATGTTGCATATTTGTACCCATGCAGAAGAACAAAGGAGGAGCTACAAGAAAATTCTACAGCAGAGGAAAGCCAAACTTTAAATTGGAAAAACCAAATGCCAAATAGTGTCAAGAAGGAGGTAGAAGCTGTTCTGGAGAAAATAGTATCCAAGAAAACCAGAGGATAGACTTATTTTCAGTACTAGTCAAGTGGAAAGGACAACCAATGGAGGATGCTAGTTGGTTGACAACAACAGAATTACAGAAATATGGAGTAAACCCTGAAAGTTTGATAAATGATTCTTTTCTTCCCTAGGAGTCTGATGCAAGAGCATCCAGACTTAGCCAACAATGTGAATGGATTTTCACATGTTGTGGCTAATATGAGGAAAATGTCATTTCTTAAGTGGTTAAACCAAATTTTACCAAGAGGGTTCGATCTCTCAAATCTATATTTAATTAAAATTTGTAACCGATTATACAGTTGTATTTTGACTAGAATAGGTAAGTAAGTGTTAGTATAGGTGTGTAGTAAAGCTTCGGAATAGGGATTAGAATGATAAAAATAAAAGATCAATTTGGTATATTGTTAGATTTGATCCATAAAAGAAGGAATAAAAAATTTAATGCCTAATACAGTTAGCGAGAGATGTATATATTAGATTTTGAGGATAGAGGAAGGGAGGTCAAAGACTAAACCATTAAGCCAAAGAGGGTGAGACCTATAACTTTCATTTTAATAGAAATCGATTGAAGAGTGATGTATAAATCTATGTTTTCTGAGTGTATTTTTATTGAAATTATAAAATATCGAGCTTTATGTATGTAGCATTAAAAATTCATTTTTGTGTTTATGACAATGAGGGTTTGTAATTATATTAATCATGAATGCCGACAGATTCACTATAGAAAGTATGCTTTCGATTCGTTATCATTGATACATCTAAAGAGACAAACCAGGGGTATACCCGAACCTCATTTCACCTAATAATTTGAAGTGTAATATTGAAAGTGGTTTTGGAAACCTGTCGAAGGTTATCGCACCGCTTTTGAGCTGTTGGCAGTGATTTGTTGAACCCACGCGATATATCCCAATGAACGACACATGGTTGTTTAAAACCAGTGCGATTACCGTCAGATGAAGAAGTTCTAAGCAACGGGATGCGATAATCGTTGGATTCGTAGAGGCAGTTTTTTCATTGGTGACGTTTGAATGACTAAGTTTTAGAACGGTCAAATGTTGACCATTTTATTGATTGACTCCCGTATTTGATAATTAGATGTTGTTTTGGGTTATATATATATATATATATATATATATATATTTCGAGGGAAAATTCAAATGCATATGAGGATAGGATGAAAATGAGTGTTTATATAGTTTGATTAAAATATCAAAGGGGTTTTCTCGGGAGTGAAAGAATTTTGAACAAGATTGTGTTATAAATTGAAAATTGTTGAGGTCTCCGGCATCAAACAGGGTCATCATCATACATCAGAATTGCACTGTTGTCCAACAAGATCACTATCATATAGATGACACTCTTGCAAGCTAATTTTCATGTAAAATATTAATGATATACCAATTTCATTCACTACTATATCAAAGTTACTAACATACATAAGATTATTGTCAAGCAAGCACATATCAGTGCCAACTTTTGTTGTCTTTTCTCAATGTCATACTTCAATCATATAAACCACAACCAACATATAATACAAATCACTGCAATATGGTACATATATCAAATTTCACTATTCCTGATATGCCAAGTTTACTATCATATCAAAGGTTTATGTCCAAAGCACACTCTTATTCATCATATATTTATGCACATAGTCCAATGCTTCAAACACGCCCGTAGGTATGCCAGATTCCAAAATGTTTCAGAGATACAATGAAATTTTGCAATTCTGCAAAAGGAATTCTGCAAAAGGAATTGGGTCTATACTGAGGTGTAGGAGTTATTTAACCATATATTAGTCCTTATCTCCCTTAAAATATAATTTACATTGGACCGAATAAAATCAATCTACAGTGTTGAGAGTTAATGTTCTTCATATTAGGGTTTTCATAAAATAGTTTTCAAAACACTACTTCAGATGGTATCTTTTCAGGAAAGCGACCCGCAGGAATATCATGATGTATCAATAAGGATTGTTAATAAATTCTTGAACTGTGCAAGGATTGAATTCAGATCTACGATGTATCACAACTTCAACTGACCATTCATAAATTTCATTTGTTACTTATGTTCCAACGTTGATAAAATATAATTGGGCTATTTCAAGACCAATTTCTTATCATAGAGCCACAAAACCAATGTAAGAGAAAATATAGAATTTAGGATTCATTTTTAGAAAAATCGATCCTTAATTGAGTACCGATACTCCATGTAAGCCTTCATAGAAACCTTATACAATGATAAAATAATTATTTTTCTCAGATAATATATACGGCTAGAATCAAGCATAGGTCTTTAAGAATGCATCGATTTGGGTTCATAGGAAATCCTAAATAGTCTTGAATGTATTGGAAATTTGAGCCAACCGAAAAATATTCAAAAGGATACAAAAAAATCACTCTAGGGTTTTAGTAAATGTTCAAATACAGTTTTAGAATCATGTTTCATGCTTGATTTCTAAGTGTGAGAGATTTCCATCCTTGTTATGCAAGGCCGCAAGCATATTAATATTAGTCCATTATCATACATCTTAGATATGCACCGAACACTCACATCATTTCCTAAGATTTGGTGTGAATTAAGTGAAAAAAAAATCAATGCCCAAGAATATGCCACAAAAGAAGCCTGGAACCTGCATCAAAATTCGACTTCAAAAAGGTTTGATCAACGAATAATATTATAGAGGACTAATTTGAATAAGTGACTCTCATATTTGCCATAGAAAAAACCTAGAATTATTTCATATCTTTTCAAATCATAATGGGAGAGTCAAACCACCATTTTATGGCCATCGAAAAAAAAAATTCGATCCTGCAAAAAAAATATTGGAATCCCAAAGTAACCCTCTTCAAATCATATCCTAGAACAAGCGAATATTCAAATAAAATTAGCCATGTGTCTGTCTTGTGTGACTGCTCCAGGTTAAAGAGTGACTTCTAAAAAGGATCAATGTTAAATCTTGCATTTTATAAGGATGGGTTTCCTTTTTATATTTGTTGTGGAAGGTTCTAGGAGGGGTCGACATGGACTGATTTTCCTAGGGCCGATTCAAATTTAATTTTAAGTTTCAAATTTTGGAGGCAAGATACATGAGGCCGAATTGTGCAAATAGGAAGGAAATTGGTATTTGAAATTCCAAATTTTATTTTGGGGCCAAAATTTTTCTTCCATTTGAATTTTGAAATATTAATTAAATTTACCCTTTCATGAAATGTGTAATAGATGAGTTAATAAAATATTACCACATCATCTCCTTTCAAGATTTTTGACTATTAGGTGGTGCTTTGATCTTCCAAAGAGCATGTTTTTCAAACAGTGTGGAGTCTCAAGATGTGCCATACACCATTGGAATTGAATCGACAAGAAGCATCCAATGATGATGATATTAGGAGCACTGCGAATGATTATTTTCCTTAAAAAATTAAAACAAGTGTGGGGATTCTAGGGTTTTAAAACAAGTGTGAGGCTTATAGGGTTTTCTAGGGTTTCTTTCTTTGGAGCTTCCAATTGATGCAATCCATAAAAATGTTAACAGAATTCAATAATGGACATTGGAATCGACAACACCATTCAACAATATCCCCCTTTGTTATCGATTGCATCACATACTTCCCCTGTGATCACTGCTCCCCCTGACTTCATGCCTCAATATTCTTCTCCTGATATCTCTCCCCCTTTGAAATCAATGACAAAGGGTTACTCTCGTTGAAAAATATTTGCTTCTCTTTACTTGTAACCTACCATTTCTTCCCTTGATGAAATTCCTTCCTTTGTCTTCCTACAAGATTCATGTATGCTTCTCTTCCTTAATGCTTGTTGTAATATACAACCTATATGCCCTTGACATGCTATGCTTCATATGGATTGTCATAGCTAATTCTACATGTCCATAATGACATGGGTCCTTTTGAAATTCTATCCTTAACCTCGATAACCAAAGCTATTACACTAAAACTGATCATAATGTTGAAT
Organism: Pinus albicaulis; assembly: GCA_034641835.2. Classification (NCBI taxonomy): domain Eukaryota; kingdom Viridiplantae; phylum Streptophyta; class Pinopsida; order Pinales; family Pinaceae; genus Pinus; species Pinus albicaulis. The sequence goes on along the minus strand of CM076573.1, from coordinate 484,057,338 downwards.
GCCATTCTAAAGGCTTCTTCATATCTATCGACTATCAACCTGTCAAAACTATATATATTCAAAAGTACACATTTTTCTACATAGAATCCCCCTTCTCAATGTTCATGAACATGGAATCACAAAATTGGATTTGTAACACCCTCCTCCCGCATTTACCCAAGATAACTGGTCCACTGGGATGAACATGTGACGAGAGGCTACTATGATGTGACTCAACTCCCAATGTACAGTTAAGGAAGTGGAACCGACAAAAAAAAATCATTGTAACCTTCCTCTAGAGCTACAAACCCTCCAATATGCAACCAACCATTGTGATGAATTATCATTTTGCTGATCTAGACCCTTAGCTGCTCCCATGATAAGCCGTGCATGCGACTGAGGCCTTCCAGTTGCTCCCAAAGCAAGACATACCAATGACTGTGGAGATTTCCAGGAAGTTCTGAGCCAACGACCCTATATTCTGTGCCATGTTTTTAGGGCCAACACTCAGGAAACTTCCTAAAACTTCATGAAACTTTCAGAAATGATAAATAACAATGGAATACAGTTACTAATGCAATCATTGGTACAAGTTCTTGATTTGACCCCTACTAGCCATGACATGCATTTCCTTAAACATGTCACAAATATGTAATATATATGTCATAACAACATATATGAGCATATGGGTCTCATACTTATCTGAGAATCGTCAAGAAGCATTGATGCCTTATCACAATAGCTGCATTGTCATCTATTAGGTCATATATTCTTTTTACATTCATTTGCTAATAAAAAAATGATGAGAGCCATACATCAACTTTGTCATAAAACATACTCATAACCAACATATTACCAACAAAAATAATAAGGATATAACAAGCATAAAAACCACATATGAACCAGTATATTTACACATGAAATACCAAGGGAGAAGGAGCTCTTATTAATGAATGCTTAAGCTAACTAGGTTTGGGACTTCCACAAACCACCCACCATAGGTTGGGTTGGACCAAATATTTCTTTTAGCCAATCACCCCCATGCCATATTCCAAGCATGAATGTGGGACTCACAAAAAAACCAATCCATGTTTCCTCAGGCTTTAGCAAAATCTACCAAGGGATTACTAGGCCCAAAAAATGAACATGCAATACCAGGTGCAATCCCACCATATATCGATGCAAGGATCACTAGGCCTACACAAACATGGATTCCTTAGGATCTCTCCATCTACATCGTGAGGAATTTTTCTGTCTCCTAGTCTTTAGGCTTTATCGTATATCCTTGCATTCATTGGTTGAGGATTCCTAGGCCTAATCGAGACTCCACCCTTTAGGATTTACTATATATCCCACCATTCACTGGTCCAGGATTCCTAGGCCCACTGAGGTACACAAAATATAGCTTTACCACAATCCCACCTCCACCAACCCAGGGATTCCTAGTCCTTGTGTTCTTCTTTAAAGATTACCCCACTCAGTTTCAAAACCATCCAACAATCCAACTCAACGAAGTAAAGAGAACCCATCACACCATGGCTATCTGGAAATGGAAAGGAAAGGCTGAAAATCATTGTCACACCTGGAAAGACCCATGCCAATGACAATAAGAGAACCAAATACACACATGCATGTACCATTCATGCAAAATCTAGTAGGGAAATCACACATGCAAATCAATTCCTGCAAGTAATCCCGTTGTAGCCGCTTGATCATGCTCTTCCTTGCTTGATATTTTCTTCCCCTTGTCTTCTTTATCCTTTCTTTTATTTATTGATCCAATGCTAGAGTGCTCCAAGAATGCTCTGAGTGTCCAAGAGTGTGTGTGAGAGAGAGTAGAGATAGATAGATCCAAAATTGAATTGAAAAAAAGATACAAAGTGATCATCAAAAGCCTTTTTTATCAATGAGGCCTCTATTTTCTTAATTTTCCATTACTTTTCCTTAATTTTCCTCGTCCCATGAAGCCTGTGACCTTTCACCTCCTTTTCTCCCTATTTTCATTATTTTCATAAATAAATTTCCAAAAATGCCATTTTTCCTTTCCAAACCTTTGACATTGCCTTTGCCAATTTTCTTAGCCATAATAAACCAAATGAACACCCACTAGGATGTTTTTCCTAACATTTAGCTTGGAATACATGTCCCATGAACTTGGTTACTATTTTTCCTTTATTAACTTTATTACATGGATTTTTGTCTAGGGTTGTTACAAAACCCTCAATGATACCTACAACCAACAAAACTGCCAAAAACCAAAACATACTACTTATGGAGCTTTATAACTTATTTCAATGCAGTATTATATAACAACATGATAAGCATAATGACTTGACACCCATACCGCTTATTTGAGATTTATAACACAACTCATGGCGGTCTTTACATCAATATACATAAAATAAAACATCACAACAAAACATATGCCAAAAACATTCACTCAACCAACGAATAAAGAAGGATACATAGCCCGCATATGAACAACCATCTCCCATGTAGCTTCAGCGGGCCCAAAGTGCTTCCACTACACTTTAACCTGCTCAATTGCTCAGTTCCAGAGCATGAGCATATTTCCCTGTAAAATACACTGAGGTTATGACTGTAATTGTCCCGTTGGCTCCACTTGCAATACATACCAATCAATCACATGTTCAACATCTTTAACATACTTCTTAAGAAATGACACATGGAAAAAATCATGGACTTTCACTTTCAGAGGCAGTGCAAGTTGATAGGTTACTGGTGCAATCCATTCAAGAATATTGAAAGGTCCACAAAATTGAGGTGAAAACTTGGCACATGATCCAATCCTCAAGGAGCTCTTCTTGGGATTGATGCACAAGTACACATTTTCCCCAACTTGAAACTCCTTAAGCATCATGTTCTGATATGTATAAATTTTCTGCATGTCTTGTGTTGCCTTCAAATTATTCTTGATTACCTGAATTTCTTGTTCCATCTCTGCCAACATGTCTGGTCCAATCAACACCATGTTCATTGGATCACTCCAACTGATGGGAGTATTACAACTCCACCCATAGAGTGCCTCAAATAGACTCATCCTCAGTGACTCCTGATAACCATTTTTATAAGCAAACTCAACCATTGGAAGGTACTCCTCCCATCTCCTTTGTTGATGCATCACATACATCCTTAACATGTCCTCCAATATCCTATTGAACCTCTCTTTCTGTCCATCTATCTCTAGATGATAAGATGTGTTGAAGGCCAACTCTGTCCCCAAACTTGCAAACAACCCCTTCCAAAACTTGGAAGTGAACTTAGCATCCATTTCTGACACAATCTTCCTTGGAACACCATGAAACCTCATCACATATCTGATGAAGACATGTGATACATAATTATTTGAATATGTAGACTTCACTGGAATGAAGTGTGCTACCTTTGTCAATCTGTCTACCACAACCATAATGGAATCATGCTATATAGATGTCCGCAACAAAATTGTGATTAAATCCATGGAAATGACCTCCCACTTCCCCTTTGGAATCAGAATCGGCTGTAGTAGTCCACTTGGATGCTTACATTCTCCTTTCACCTGCTGACAGTCCAAACATATAGCCAAAAAATATGCCACGTCCTTCTTTAGATTTGGCCAATGATAAAACTTCTTCATTACTGTCAATGCCTTCTGGTATCTTGGGTGACCTGAATACATTTTTGCATGAAATTATTGAAAGATAGTATTATTAAGCTCATTTTCATTAGAAACAGATATCTTGTCCCTAAATCTGACCAAACCATTTTATGTGAGATGATAGTTGTTAGTATGAAATCTTAATGCAAACGTACGAAAAGAGATCACTTTAGTTGCACATGACAAACAAGCCTACCAACAAAGATGGTTGTATAACTTCTTAGATCTTCAATAGACGGTCAAAACAAATGCAAAATAAATCGAGATCTATGCAAATAAAGCAGCTAAACAGAAAAATAAAATATGTGTTTCTCCAAATATCCAATAGACAAGAAAATAATTATAAAGAATTTTTATATTATGTAACACCTGGGAAGGGAAGATAAAGAATCCCCCTCAATGGGATGGGTTCTTGGTTGTCCTCAATGCTTCAGTTTCAGAGTTTCTATCTCAATGGTGTGGAATACCCAAGACGTGTAGAACTCAAAGGGAGCTCAATAAGAAAAAAACAGAGCATAAGCAAAGCTGCTTGCCCCTGAGCGAAAGCGAAGAACTAATTCTAGCTATTAGTTATATTCTTATTTGATTTAGATTAAGGGGCATTGGGATATTTATAGAATTCACAATTTAGCCACTCTTTTTATGTCCTCTGATACCTACACCTTGATCGCTTCTAGATCCATAAAATAAAAATAATCAAAGATAGACAATGATAAGAGGATCAAATTCTGACCATGATAGAAGGATCAAAAGGTAAGAAATGAATGGAAAAGCCTCCTATTTATAACAAAAAATTGAGGTATCCTTGATAATGGTGCATAATAAAATATTATTAACCAAAATCTAGATCTAACTGCTTGGAATATTTTATTATATTTTGTTGGAGGGAAAATGAATATAAATTGGTTAAATCCATTTATTTAGAAATAATAAACAAATAAATGATTTATTTATTATTTAGAGAATGGGGTTAAGGAATAATTAAAAAAACAATGATTTATTTTATTATTACTAGAAGATTTAGTCAGATTTAACAAGGAATAATAATTAAATAAGGATTAATTAATTATTCCTAGAGAATAATAAGATAAATAATTATTTATCTAATTATTTCTCATTAATTAGGATAAATATGACCAGGAATATTATTTAAACATAGGTTTAATTAATTATTCCTACAGGAAAATCAAACAAATAAGGATTTATTTAATTGTTCCTCATGAGGTTTCCTGTTTAGACTAGAAATAACTTAATAAAATATGGTTTATTAAATTATTTCTTAGTGAAAGCAATTTTACTATGGTAAAATTGGTCTTACTTGGTGTATTTTGATCCATCTAATTATACATGGTTAGATGACCAAAAATTGGTGTAACAGATTTCCCCCCAAAGTGCGAGCGTTAGGAGCTAACCGTATGATCGAAGTACGTTGTAAGAACACAATGACTAGACACTAAAGGGGAGTTAGAGAGAGAGAGAGAGAGAAACGTAGGAGAAGTGAAATAATATAGGACTATAAACCTGAGGGGGCGAGACTGACAACCATAAGTATCCTTTGATGGTTGGGTACCTGTGCTCAATGAGGCGGGGGAGGCATACCTATGCCCGCAGAGATGACAAAGTACAAAGAATAATGGTTCACCCGGTGAAATATGACTGAGCTAAAAAGTACATGATAAATGGTACATACAATGCTAGCATAATATGAGCCAGTCAAAAATATAATGGATCCCACATACATACTGCACCTGGGACAACAACCAGGACTGAATACAATAATATGTGAGTACATGAGATATAATAACAACTGCAGAAGCCCTGATAAACAGGAAGGGGCTTTGAAAATATGAATGGATCATTTGAGTGATACATGCATGCTATAGGTGCTGCAAGTGGCTGGGTCGAACCCATCAAATCTGCTGAGCTACATCTGAAGCTGTAAAAATGAGGTCATCCAGGCATGTGGGGGTATACCTGAAGGGCCACCCCCTCATGAGGTCTGAAACATCTCACACACACCCAGGAATCACTGGATCAATCTGCTGGATCACTGAACTATCAAGCATATGAATCTGGATCATGCTAAAATGGAGCGGATGAGAAACAATAAAGTCAAAGGGCAATGAGGAGTCGCTTTGCCTGATCCGAGGCACCAAACAATGAAAGAAGATGGAACCAAGATATATCGCACTCTAGGTCTGTCTCCTGGAATGAATGTGTTGATGTTGACAAAAGGAGGTCCGCCATAGGTGAGGCAATGAGGGTCCTCAACTAAGGCACGAGGGAAAATAGTAGAGGGACTGATGGAATGACACGAGGGATGATGATGGAATGAGGGGGGATGAGTAGCAAATGGACGAATTCTCTTTTCATAGCACAAAAAGCATGGATGACCTGGAAATGATTGAATCGACTCCAGAGGGTATGGGAGACAGTAGGACTAGAGGCCAAAAAGGGCTACACGAGAGAGGGACAAGGCGTGAATGGATGAGACACTGTAACATGAGGCAAAGGGACTCGGGACAGACTCCATGAATGCGATGATGACTCAACTTAGATTCTCTGAACAAGGGCGACTTGATGATGCTGCCACACAGAATAGGCCCGGTGTGGACCATAAAAGCATGAGTAAAAGGTGGTTACTCATGAAAAAAAATGACACAAGCGTTGAAAAGTATGAAGGCTAAGTGGCGCCCCAAGTACAAGTGGCGTAAGTGCAGAAATTTGATTTTGAGAGGCGGCAAAGTGACCCTTCTTGGAAAAAGGCTTGCAGATGAAGTATCAAATCACAAAACATGAACGAATACCCATTTTAGAACTTGGTGAGAGATTTCCAAAGGTGTTGATGGGTTGTCAAATGGAGCTATGGTTTGGTTGCAATTGGCGAATTAAAAATTAGGGTTTCTATTTTAATAGGGTGATTTCCCTCCAATTTGATTCATTTGCAAGTGTAGCTATGGTGAATGTGGAGAGGAGGAGAAGGCCCTAAATCTTGCGGTGTTCATAGCGGACAAACCGACCATCGAAATCGAGATCCGTTAATTGCAGGTAGGTGGCCTAACCATACTTTTCAATTTCAATGGTTTAGAATTTTTGATTAGGTGCCTAGAGCCCAGTAACATCATTCTTCCCCTCCTCATGGCCGGCTCACACCTTTTAGGGCCTAAAATACGACCTGGGTAGCAGGTTTTAGAGTAAAAATTGTAACCTCGTAGGTTCAGGACTGAAAAAAGTGCGAGTTGCCAAAAGTTGGGTTTTTTACTGTTTTTGGCTGGGAATTGGGTCTTGATGTTAGTTATGCAGTTTTTATTTCCTTTGACTGACCAAATTATAGTTTTGTGCAGATGTGGCAGAGTTAAATATCAACTGGAGAGAGAGAGACCTTGAGGCACTTCGCTCTAAGATCCAGATGGATCGAGCTATTCGAGGTGCACTGGCAAGGTGTGGGGTGATCAAGTTGGTTGAGAACCCATTAATGAGGGTAGGAGAGCCCTTGTTATCTAGGATAGTCAGCTATTGGGACTCGGACCAGGAGGTATTTATATTTTAGGGGCACCAAATCGAGCTGACAGTTCATGAAATTTGTTTCCTCACTGGTCTCCCACCATTGGGGATGGTGGGAAACATCTAGCCAGTATTACTACGGGGGAGGAATATCTCTGAGTTTGTGGAATGCCATTGTCGACCAGGTGTCCGTGTCAAGGGCACGGCTATATCGATCAGAGATATAAAGATACTAGAAACTCGAGCTGTCGCCGCAGTGGTGCTGCGGATCTTAGGCAACCATGCCTTCCACCACATCACCGAATGGAAGATGATGCTTGTGGAGAGTGTATTGAGTGAGACCTACTGTGGGTGGGCCCAGATGATTTTTCTATCACTATGCAAGCGACAAGTGAACCATGACTGTGCGTTTGGGATAGTTCTATGCTCATTCTTCTTCGAGAAGATCTCGACACTTCGACCTCATGTACAGATCCCAGAAGGGGGCCCACGAGAGCCCAGGATGTGCCGCCGGGAGAAGCTACTGAGGAGAGGAGGTGGGGGAGTCGGGAGGGTGTTCCAACCCTATTTATTTTCACATTGGGACCAAATGCCACTGTATATAGACGACTATCCATACAATCGTATGAACTATCATGGGAACCCAAACTTCCCACTTCCACCTGGTCGAGCATGGGGATTAGATGGTAAGTAACAAGTTGTTATGTTTTATGGTGCATTTTAAAGTTTTAGAATTATGTATGAGGTACTAATTCATTACTTTTGGTATGTAAACATGGCACCGGTGAAATCGACCAGGTATATGGGATGACCCGCAGTGCGAGGGGCTGCAAAGTCCAATACAACTAGAGGAGTTGACTGATCAGATTCATATGCACTACTGGAGGATGTCTACCGCAAATGTGATTTGTTGATGACCGGAGTATAAGAGCGTGACTGGCAAGATCTTGACGACCGCTACATTGAGGCATGTGTTGGTATACCCTTGGAGTGGCGAGGGGTCATGCTGCGCATGGCGATGGCTGATCAGGGTATGCGAGATCTGTAGGTTGCAGGAGCCAAGCCATTGGCTCGTGACCCTCCAGACAATGACTAGATGTAGGGGCATGAGGTTCCCCCATTTTTTATTTTGCAACACGCTGTGGTTATGTTGGATGTATTAGAGTAGAGGACTCCAAAACATTTATCACACATATTATGGATATGTATCTTTTATATATTACGAGCATGTGGCTCGCCTTTTGTCTAATGTTATTGTCTTGTGTTAAATGCATGTGATAAGTTCCAATATAGAATATTGTTTGTAATGCTATCTAGATAGTGATTTAGGGCTCTTGGTACATGACTAAATGTAATGGTTTCAAATTCATGCATTAAGAGCTTCACTCGTAAATATATTCTAAAATGGACTTGGTTATGCACACAATATACACCATTCAATTGTCTAACAAGGAGTAGGGAATCTAAACAAACATGAAGATGAAGGATGCAATGTTCAAGGGCATAGAATAAAAAACCTACCACCGCGTCATATTTGGCCTAATTATTGGTGGAATCTCCAATACATACGTTGTTGGAAAGGACTAACGAATGTATGGGGTAAAAGTGGCCCAGGTTGCCGAGGCTAGATTCTGCGAGTAACGACTTACACCACTGGCATAGCCAATGTACGATATGGATGAATGATCCATATGAAATGTGTCACATTAAAACAAAGGAGAAGATGATGGAAAATGCAAGAAACTTGAATGCATGGAAGAAATAAACACGCATGGGGGATGCTGTGGGTAAAATTTCTAGGCCCCTTACACTTGTTAAAGATATGGTCAATACAAGGTGTAAGGAACTTGTCTTGGGGACAAACTTTGTTTAGGTCACAAAAGTCCATACAGACATGGATGGTGCCTGTTTTCTTTAGAATGAAATAGGAAAATCCATTCTGCTTGCGCTTATCGATCATGGTTTGGAGAGCCTTTCGTCGAGAAATGGGTCTCAACTGTTGACATACATGATAGGCATCGGGCCATGTGGCGATATGGTGTTAGACAATGGCTAGATCAAGTTAGGGCATCTCTGAATAGGACCTGGTGGAAACATTACAAAATCCTTTGAGTAGCTTGGTGTAAGCCTCAAATTTTTCCAGGGCATGGTGTGCCCCCAAGGAAATGTTTTCTTCGTTGAAAGCATCGGGTGCAGGAATGGGATTTCTAAACCGATCGACTTCATAAAAGATGAAGTCTTCAAACTCCACAACATATTGGTCAAAGGACTGCCGTGGAAGGAAGTACACACGATGGTGTATATCATCCCAAGGAAAGTCAGGGGTGGTTATTAGTTCCATAATGTCTTCATCAGAGTCAAGGATGGGGGGACTAGTAGAAGAAAGAACACATGACGCAACAGGGCTACCTGACACATCATCATGAGAAATATGATTCACATACGCATCGATACGGTGGGTAGACGAAGGGCTAGTAGATGAAACATCTACCGATGTTGAGCCCAAGTTGATCGCTGAAGGAGGTTCAGTCAAAACAAAAGGGAATGCCCCAAAGGGGTTTTCTGCCAAGGATATCATGGATGATGATAGATAGAGGATAGTGGCCGAAGATTCCATCATCTCGACATCGGGTGGAGGTATGAAAATGTCCTCCAGTTCTACCGTAGCAGAACTCACAAGTAGATGGGTACAAGATCCACTACGAGTGGCCTCTATTTAACAAAGAGCCTTAAGGGTGTCGCGAAAGTCATTGAGACATGGACAAAGGTGAGAATAGTGGCCATAAAAATCACACAAAGCACAAGGGTGGTTTGTGCATAATGTTTTGAGTTTCTTAGATGAATCCGGTAAGGTAACATGGACCTTTGGGATATCGGATTCATGAAAGGATGTATCGACCACAGATTTGAGATGAGGAAGCTCAAGACAAATATGGGTGGCATGCCCAACAACATCACACAAAGCGCACAGAGATAACGTAATTGGAGGCTTAGGAGGAGTAGGATTTGTTTGGGAAGCCTTATCCTTAGGTTCCTTCTTTCTGGCTTTCACCCCCTGACCAGATGCTTTCGCAACAGGAGTAGATTCCTGTTGAGGTGGCTGAGGCACTAAAGCAAAGGTAGGAGTAATAGCGATCGGTTGGACCAGGGTCAAAGCAGTATAAGGTTTGAGCTGACCAGGCGTGGTTTCAGCTAGGGGATCAATGTACCAGACTGGGATCCCCAATGTCAAATTGGGAAGGTTAAACGTAGCCATAACAGGTATCGAAAAGTCTCCAAAGGGGGGATCTAAGAATGATATCTGACTGGAGGGCTAATGGCCTGGAGGAATGGATCCCAACTGGTTAAGGCTAGGGGAAACTGTTCCTGTTTGAAAAGGAGTGGAAGAGACACCAAAAAAAGAGGAAGGTCCTTGAAAGGAAGGCCCCGTAGGCTGCATCGAGTGACCAGCACTTTGCGGAGTCTTGGGCTGCTGGGTGGTTGAACTAGACCACTTATGGCTAGTTTGAGATGATTGCATCATGCAAACATTCAACGAGCTGGGATCAGCGATAAGATGGGGGATCAGGGAAAGAACCAAGCAAGGTGGAATATTTATAGATTCCAAGTGAAACACTGGTAAAAGGTGTGACTGATTGTTTATCGGCCACCAAAGAGATGATAGAATCAGGAGAGAGTTGAGACTTCGGTTCATAATATGTCAACTGGTCTATGGTGACGATATTTCCATTGTGAGGAAATCATATCTTACGGTGAACCGCAGATGCAACAACATACGACCCAACAGGATGTTGTAATCCAAGGGGGCATCAATGACTTCAATGTCAATACAAACAATCTTTCCCGCAAGAGTGACATGAAAATTGTGGAACATGCCAAGGGGCTAAGAAGAGTGACCGTACCAAGAATGCAAAGTGATGGTGGATGGGACTAACTCGGGTGATCCGAGTTGCTTCCAAATAGAGGCAGACATCATGTAGGTGGATGCGCCCTCATCAATGATACAATGCGAAACATTGGCATTCCGAATCTTGACTGGTATTTGAAAGGTGGCAGAGGAAGGTAAGGGGGGATGTTATGATTTTTCAAAATCAAAGATGATCAAATGATCATCTGAAGGATCCACAATGCCTAGAGTAGATAATAGAGCTTTACATTGTGAAGGGCACAACTGGAGGACTTCCAACGTTGATATGGCAGCAAGAGATTCTACTAAGTCATATATTATGTTGTAGTTATGGGAGGCTTTGGAGGAAGCAGTTGTTCGACGTAATGGCCCTTTGGGGATCTTGGGAAGGACATCTGCCCATGGTTGAGGGATCTGTAAAGGGACATTCGGTGTTGAACTAGACTCTGTGGAAACAGTGGTTTGAGGCTTGGTTGCAGACAAAGCAGGAGGCTTGCCATATTGGCACGACCAAGTTTGGAGGTTGACATCTGTGGTATTAACCACGTCAGAATTCATCATGAGAATATGGTAATCAGAGGTATCAGATTGAGGAGATTGAGGGGCAGCCTGACCTTGAAGGGATTGGGCAGCTACATATCCTTGCTGAGGGAAAGGATCAGTAAAAACAACCGGTTGAATATGCACAATCTTTGGAGGAGCCGAAACCATGGCTTGTTGTCCTCTAGATGCTGCTTGTGCTTCCCAAAACTAGCACATTTGGGGTAAAATGGGACAATCATGAGTATAATGGCCATGCACACCACAACAAGAACAAGGCTTGTTCGTACGAAGAGGCATGTCCTGCTTGGGTTGAGTGCCCTGTTGCTGGTTGTTAGTGTTTGGCTAGTTATGTTGGCGCCCTTGATTACCTTGCGTAGGTTGATTTTAGTTGCCTTTCCTCTTTTTCTTGTAAGTGGGAGGATAATTCGTGCTCTGATGTGCATAAAATTGATTCAGAGGAAGAGGTGGTTGTTGCGGCAGAGGTTGAGAAGGCATAGGAGGATAGGGTTCTAATGCCGGAGGGGCTAGAGCACCAGTCTATTGATAAGGATGGAAAGGAGGTTGAGAAACATTGGGGTAAACAGGTTGAGCCATCGTAGGCCTTGAAATCGGTTGATGTAATGGGGAAAATGTTCTTTGTCCTGGATACATGTTGTTGGGAGGGGGATAAGTGTTAAAGGAGCTGGTCCCTCCTTGAGAGAAACCATAACACATGGGAGGATGAGTATACAGATGTGGAAGAGATCCAACGATACCGTCGACAACGTGAGATGCCCCCGGTGTGTTGGCACCACCAGGTCTAGGAAGATTCGGTAAAATGGTATAAACATAACCAGAATGGGCATAGATCAAGTCATATTTCAAGGAAATTTGGAGAGCTTATTCCTCTTTCTGAGGGAAATGAGATGCTACATCTTTACCAATAGAAGGAAAAAACATCTTGAGAAACCAATCCATATAGACATGGTCATCGAATGTAGGAGCTTGACATAAGCTCCTCCTTCTTTTCCATTCTTGGACATGGTCGTAAAGGCGGGTGGCAGAAGTTTGATGAAAAGCGGTCAAACTATTGGTACCGATATCATATCGGAGAGACAACTGGAAGTAGGACAGGAACGATTTAGCAAGAGTCACAAAAGTGGAATGAGAGGCAGAGGCCTGTTCGACATACCACTTTGCAGTGTCTCCAGTGACCATGTGTTGGAATAATTGAAGATGGGTAGAGTCACCAGTGATGGAATTGGATAAGCACCACATGTGAAAGGGGAAGATGTGATTAGTAGGGTCCTCCCCAATGTTTCCTTCAAATTTAGGAATTTCAGATGGAAGCTTAGTTGGCATAGCAGGCCAACCTGGATCATGGTGTATAGGGTCATTAATTAGCTGGATAAAATCGTGAAGGATTAATCCTGCCATAAAAGGGAGCAAATAAGTAGCCAAAATAGTTCTGGTAGCAGTTCCGCTAGTTGAAACTCCAGAATTAGACCGGGGCTATCACTAGCATTAGGACTAGCACCTGCATTAGTACCTGACATGGTGACAAAATGAGATGAAGGGGAATCGGGCTCGAAATCAGAGGGAGGGCCCGATGAACCAGAATAAGAGTCAGTATGGGGACTCGATGGAGGACTAAATAGGCGTCTACGAGGTGGAGTAAATATTCCTAATGGAAACTGAGGATGAGGTCGTAGGAGTCTCCAGGATAAATGCCTTGGAGGCACAATGATCGCAATACACAAATACCCAAACAAGGCGGAAGATAAATAAATAAAGGCTTAGAAGTGCAGCTAAATTAATTACGATGTTTATGTCTTGGTTTGGCGGTGTAAACCAAACACTCTTCGCTTTAGGTGTGTGCGTGTGCAATATGTGTGTTAATTTTAATTAAGCCTAGATGGTTGTGTATAAATAAAAAGAAAAGATATTGTATAACTGTAAATAAAACTGAAAGCGACAGTAAAATAAACAGCGAAAGATGCATAAATTCAACCCAAAAAGAAGGGCTCCCAAGCAACTGTTCTAAGAGGCAGGCGAAATTGACTCAAAACAAAAAAAAAGGTCAAAATATATAAGGTCTAAGGGATAGGGATCTAGTGACTCAAATCTGCTGAAAAGAGGTGCAGAAAATAGAAAAAAACCAGAGGGAAAACTGCTGCAAAATGGGAGGCGACATGTTAAAACCCGAAGGGAAACAAGAGGGACCCTAAGGGATAGGTCAAACAAGACTCAAGAGGGAGTTTTGGATGATATAATAACCGATATGAATGGATCTGAAAGAAAAAGAAGTCAAACCCTGAAAAATGGCTGAAAGCGCTGCAAAATCTTAGACTACCTACTCAGCTAAACCTTTCCTAAAAAGGTGGAAGTGTGCTGAAGCCCTAAGAGGATTTTTCCCACTTCAAAAAGAAAAACTGAGCATTTTCATTCCTAAGGTGGGTGAAGAAAGAGGTCAATCAACTCTGGATAGTACTTGTAGCAAACCCTAAAAATTTCAGAAAAAACCCAGCAAAAAATTGCAGCTCGCAGGTACTGACCTGCTGACTGGTGAACTTGTAGTTTTTGGCCCAACAACTGCTATTTGAGCCCTGAAATCACAGGTTTAGTGTTGGAAATACTGAGAGGGGGGGGGGAGTGAATCAGTATTCCTTTCAATTAGAGCATTATTTAATCTTCAATTATTATCAGTGTTTGTGCAATGATATGTTAAACAAGAGAAACACAATGTACACAATTTTTAAGGTGGAAACCCACTCCGTGGACAAAACCATCTAATGCTTTTCTAATAATTATTTTCAACTCCAATTGAAAATAAAGCTCCAACTTCCTAGAATCTAGAAAAGCATTCTTCTCCAGCTCCCACTGGATGGATGCTCCAACGCCCGAGATTCTTCAGTAGTCAACCGAATGGATGCCCCAACACCCAATGAGCTACAACTCACCCTAGCACCACCCTACCACCCTATAGAAAAATAAAAAATGAATGGACTCCCGTACCAGGGAAAATGGTCCACTTTACAATGATATAGAATGATGTAGAAGAAGAAGATATACTAGACCATAACCCCAACTTTGACACAACCACCTAATGATGATCCTAGACCTCCCAACACTGCCTCTTCAACCCTTGGCAGATAGATACTAGTACAATTTGTACAATAATGTATTTACAATGACTAAGTACAATGATACCTTTACAATGATTGTATGCAGTGGTACCCACTTGAAGACTTCATATGATGAACTTCTTGCTGCTGTTATGCACCTTGGTTGCTTCTCTTGTCATGCTACCCTCTGTTGCACCTTGCTTTGCTTTGCTACCGTAGAAAGTCTGGTCCTTTGCAACCCTTGACAACACATGATCTAGCTTTTTCTTGCCTTCTAGGAGCTCGATATTGAATCTGGTGTATCTCTGTTATTTCAAATCCTCAATATCTTATTTTTGGTCCTATAGTAGTCCTCTAAGTCTTCTTTCCAATGCCATAGGTCTGACCCAATTTGGATTCTTCAAGAAAGAGTTATGCCCAATCTTTCACAATGCCCTAATTATGGACTGTTTCAGAAGAGCACACTTGTACAACATGCCACGTGTCACTGTTTCTTCGTTTGGCTCTAAAATTGATAGAGCAAAAAGTACAGACTGTGCACTATCTGCCAATTTTTACGAAATTCCAATCCAATACTCAGAGAGAGAGTTATGATGATTTTACCAAGGTCACTTCTTTGAGATGAATTTCAGGAGCCTGCAAAAACCCTGACTTCCACAGATCATATCTCCAAAAATATTGTGCACCTTGATCTGAAATTTTTATAGCAGCTTCCACAGGATTTCAGCTTCGCCTCATAAAAATTTCAGTTTCTGAACCTTCGTAGAAAAAAAATTTAGAGCGAAAATTCCACAATGACCTGTTTCAGATGGCCGAATCCCTTGCATAAGGAGGAAATGAAGATCACAATTTATATGAATACTTAAGTTGAGAGGGGCTTCAACAAGTGACCATCGGAGGGATTTTAGGAGCATAAAAAATATTAATTATGACTTTTCAATGACCCATGCCCCAACCCCATGGGGTTTTATCCCACTAACTGGGGTTACAAACTTCAAACATGAATATCTCTCAAACCGTGAAGAATTACATGGCGTGCCATATATCAATGGAAACATCTCGACAAGTAGAAACCATAAAAAGCATTATTGACCCAGAATATATTAATTGGTAGGTCAAAATTCCAATGCAATATTGGGTTAGCCCCTGGTGCTGCTTGGGTTGACATCAATGACAATCGCTGATCAACATTTAGTGATGAAAAGTGCAAGCTGCACTTCCGGGACTCTCGACGGTAGGTTGCAAAATTTGTTTTTTGTCTGTGTCGCGACTGATACCTGTTACCCGTGGAAAAAACCCAGAAACATGCAGAAGTTAGATTTTTTACTATTTTCACTACTAGGAAAATACCCTCTAGCGGATGTTTTTGAGGAACCCCTTATAAAAATAGCCCAAATACCTGTTTGTAGTGGACGTTTCTATAGGAGGTTGGCAGGTGGAGGTTTTTGCGGATGTTTTTTGTCTAGTGCGTTTCATATCCTGCACCACACCGGTGCGTTCCACTAGAAAAGCATTGGTGTGTACTACAAATTGGCACACTAGGACACCCTGCTCTCCATACAAACCCACCTGGTGTGTCTAATTACTGTAGCACACCGGTGCTCTACATAGATTCAGCCCCAGTGCATCCTAAAAACCTGTGCCAAAACTGAAACAACTCGGTGCGGTTGGAAGAAACTGCCCGATGCGCCTCAAAAATCTGTGCATCGGAATAGGGTTAACTAAAAAAAAATTACGGCAAAAAACTTCATTTTTCACTTCTTCAATGCTCCAAAGCTACCAAGCACCGGTGCAAATTTCCCTTGTGTGAGGTGCCCTACCATTGATGCTCCCATTGCACACACTGCTTCCATCCATTGCCCACCATCTCGATTTTGAATTTTGGAAAACGATGGGAAAATTTAGTTTTGCAAATTCTACAGCAGATATGCCTCCTCAACACCCAAATGTACAGGTATTTTACTTGTTTCTCCATAATTAAACTTTTTAGCAGATTCGTTTTGTAAAAAAACTTAAAATTCACCACTTTTTTAAAAAAAGAAAATTTTTCCCGCACGATGCGCTAGAGCTGTTCTACTTGCACCGATTCAGGGTGCTGCCTTTAAATTTACAGGCCGCACCATGAACAATGCTAATGGTATTCGCACCAGTTCCAGTGTGGTATCGAAACGGAGCACTGTGATTTTTAAAAATTATATAAATTGCGGTGCGGTCAGTTACCCGGCCGCACCATTGACTATGTCCAAGTTCGGGAGGGCGGTGCGTTGACCAAAATATGTGCCCCGGGGCAGATATTTTTATCAGCACACCACCCTCCTGAACTTGGACATAGTCAATGGTGCAGTCATGTAAATGACCACACCGTTGACCATGTACTGATGTCAGGAGGGCGGTGTGCTGACTAAACTATATGCCCGGGGCAGATAGTTTGGTCAGTGCAACGCCCTCTCGATAATGGTACATAGTCAACGGTGCGGTCCATTATACCACCACACCGTTGACCATGTAATAATTCCAGGATGGTGGTGCACTGACGAAGCTATCCGCCCCAGGGCGAGTAGTTTGGTCAGCGCACCGCCCTCCCGAATTTGTACATAGTAAACGGTGTGATCGGTTAAACGACCACACTGTTGACCATTAACTAATGTTTGGCGGTGCGTTGACGAAATTATCTACCCCAGGATGGATAGTTTAGTTAACGCATCGCTTGAGAAATTACAGTGCATGATGTGCGGTGTGCTAAAAATTTCCAGGCGCACTGCGGCTGGTCCGCGATAAAAATAGACGCACCGGTACCAGTGCATGACTGTTTTTTGGGCACAACGATGTTTTTTTTTTCAAAAAATTATATATATTTGTAAATACATGTCTCATTTAATAAAAAAATTATATTTAATATGTGAATCATTCATCGACATCAAAGGAGAGAAGGGAGGGAACATCAGGAACATATGGCAGACCAGTATAACGTGGTTCGTCTGTGGGAGGCACGGGAGAGGGAGAGAGGTATGTACCCTCACCCTATTATAGCAACCGCCCAGGCGCCCCTAAGGGAGGTAGGCCTTCTCAAGTTCTATGAGGAGGCTACATCCCTGAAGGGCCATGGTGGGTTATTGTGACAACTTATCTTCAGGTGGAATGCCCACTGACAAGCTTTCTGAGTTGGTCCTAACCAGTGGTACGCGCCTACCGAGGAGGACATCTATTTTATCATTGGCCTATTGAGGAGAGGGCAGGATTTTATCTCATTTCCAGAGGTCCCTGTTGGCTATGCAACATGGAGTCAGTTGGTGTACTCCTAGAGATACATTAGTGCCGATATACTGTCTCCTGCAGATTTTCAGGTCTCTGGTGGTCAGTTACGTATTGCTTCATTTGGTGGAGAGAAGGTGAGGTGCCTCTCACTACTGATTTCGACCATTTCACACCATACTAGTGATGGGAAACACATTAGTTTCCCACTTTTATTTTATGTTGATTATTTATTATAGGCACCACGACTTGTGAGGTCGTATATGATTTTTTTTGCGGCAGTTCTATACAACTTTAGATAGATGTCGTGCTGAGGTAGAAGGGAGGGTGAAATTCCATTTTGCTTCCGAGCTATTTTATTTTTATTTTTTGAGAGGTTTCCAGAGGCGAGGCCTACTTTTTTTTGGTAGCCTTGTTGGCCGATGCTTCATGTACGGATGCAGATATGGGGATAGATGATGCCCAAGAGGGGTGAGTCAGAATTTTCCGCGAGGATATCGCATGATGCACTAGAGTTGCTAGCCAGTGTTGACGATCATGCCTTCATTCTGGTCCCCTATCCGTATCCTGTTTTGGATTGGAGAGGGTGTGGTAACATCCTCTTCACAGATGATGAGCCGCCAGATGATAGAGGTAATATTAGTGTTTTCTTTAAATTTATTCTAACATGTTCTTTAACTTGTTTTTATTAAACTGTTTAATGAAATTGTCTAATTATTGTTGTGTACTTATATATATTTTTGATATATTGGGTCATTTTATGGTGATGAGATGTCACCGCCACCAAATGATCCAGGTGTAGATCCTGATGACGATAAGGAGATGGCAGATGCGGAGGATCATGCCGATGCAGACAAACCTGATCCTCATGTTGCGCGGGTACTAGCTAGTGTGACGCGTAGGCCTGACACTAGATTTAGGATGGAGTTGGGCGACCAAATCTGTCGACTGCTTGTGGAGGAGGGAGTCAAGCTGTCCACTATCAGAGAGGCACATGCCGATGATAGGCTGACAGCGATGTGGAGAGGCATGTCATGTGATATGTTGACCCTGATGCAGCATGTCGTAGGAGCTACCATCTTAGTGGTGTGGTTGAGGAGGGCCCTTCGATGTAGGCATGGTTGAGACGCAATAGGTTGACAGTTGAGCAATGACGCATCATTTGATGATCACGATTAGGGGAGTGATCATCTTTCACCTTGCACCGCAGATGGAAAGCCTGCAACATCGACCAGTAGTCATGATCATGAGTAGGATGGACCTTCCATGTCGAGTCATCATGAGTAGGCAGTTGATCCTGATCAGCATGAGGCACCTCCAGATCAGCAGGCACGTGATGATCAACATCTATCTGACCTTGTCGAGGCTGAGCCATTGACTGAGCAGGCCTCGACTAGCACTACTATTGATGTACCACAAGCTGATATTTGACATGTATATTACAGTTGTATATTTTTGACATTATATATATATATATATATATATATATATATATATATGCTTCATGTATTTTATGTTCATGTTGCAGTTGTACTTAATTTACATGTTGGTGATCATCATGATGTGTATATTGTTAGGTCATGTTAGATATGTTCATTTAATGTGCAACTTGCAGATGGATGTGTATGTGATAACAATTATTTGACATGAGATGTATATTTGATGTTTGTGTTGTGATGATGTTATACAATGCTTGTGTTTTGTTAGATGATCATGATCACGATGATTAGATGATGTTAGCGAATTTGAATGTGTTTTTTAGTCGAATATAATGTTTGTATGATGGTTATTATGATCGTGATGTTTATTTTTAATATTAAATCATGATATTTATTAAATATTATGTCGTGATTGTAATTGAAATTTAATTTTAATTGTATGTAAAATTGTAATTGTAATTGTATGTAAAATATTTGTAAAATTTTAATTGTAATTGTAATATTTAATTTATTGTGAAATGATTGCTATTGTATATATGTAAAATTGTAAAATTGTAATTGTAATTGTATGTAAAATTCTAAAATTTTAATTGTAATTGTAATTTTAATTTTAATTGTAATTGTATGTGAAATTGTAAAATTGTAATTGTATGTAAAATATTTGTAAAATTTTAATTGTATTAGTGTGAAATGATTGTAATTGTATGTAAGATTCTAAAACTGTAATTGTAATTGTATGTGAAATTGTAAAATTGTAATTGGATTGTAATTGTAATTGTAATTGTAATTCTAATTGTACTTTTAATTGTAATTGTATGTAAAATATTTGTAAAATTGTAATTGTAATTTTATGTAAAATTCTAAAATTGTAATTGTAATTGTAATTGTAATTGTATGTGAAATTGTAAAATTGTAATTGTAATTGTAATTGTATAATGTAAAATATTTGTTAAATTTTAATTGTATTAGTGTGAAATGATTGTAATTGTAAAATTGTAATTGTAATTGTATGTAAAATTCTAAAATTGTAATTGTAAATATTGTCATTGTAATTTTAATTGAATTGTATGTGAAATTGTAAAATTGTAATTGTAATTGTAATTTTAATTGTAATTGTATGTAAAATATTTGTAAAATTTTAATTGTATTAATGTGAAATGATTTTATTAAAATTTTTAAATTTGTAAAAATGTAAATAATTGTAAAATAATAAATCTAGAATAATATGAATTTTTGTAACATAATAAAGTTTAGAAATTAATGCAAATAAATTCATGTACTTTAGAATTATCATTATTTTATTATGATCTTACATGCAAAAAAAAAAGAACTTTATACAATACGCCATTGTTTTCGAGATCAACATAATTGCAAATTATCAAGTGAAATTATTTTAACATTAACACAATGCAAATTACCAATTAATTCAAAATACATATTATAATGTTTCGAAAAAAAGAGTCTTAGTTATAAGGTAATTAATTCCTCTAGTTTATAAAAACCCATCTTAAAAAGAATAAATGATGAAATAACACATGTACCATATCACTCTCGGTTCTCATGATCACCTTCATTATCTTCCAACTCACTTGGCATGATAACACTATTGTTCTCAAAAATATGTTTTGATCTAGGGTCATGTCTCAATACAAACCACCAATCCCTATCCAACACATCTGGGTAAAAAAACACCTGGTTGCAGTGTTTGGGGAAAACATAGTGCACCTTAGCTTCATCCCACATCTTTCTAGAGTTGATACATATCAACCTACTATCGCTATCTTCCTTTACATTATTCTGATCAAAGGTGTCCCACCACTTGCACCTAAAAATAACTCGTTGGAAAGAAGAGAAATTCACTTCAATGATCTCTTGTATCTTTCCGACGTAACCTAACATCCCTCGTACTAGGTTTTATCACGGTGGCTAGATAGACTAGATTGATCGAATTCGACTTCCACTCCACAGTATTGTGTAATGTGTCCATCATCGGCATTTTCTGTGTGAAAATGGTGTCCATATGCCCACATAGATGGGAACAAATGCACTTATAAAAAAGTTAAAAAATCGTAGTGTCATGTGTCTTATAATAACCCAACAGTTAAAATATGAAATATAGATGTAATTACATTTGAAAGGTGCATTATTAAGTTTCAAATGTACATAAATAGATTATTACTGAGTGGGTGCACCCAATCCCTATGCTTAGTGCATCCTCTTCAGCACGCGGGTAACGACCGGTTGTACCATATTTCTCTCTGACTTGGTCAACAACCCAACTGTTGGGGCATATTTTTTGCATATTTTCTTTTAAATGATTTGGATAAGGAACACTTCTACGATTCAACTGTCTAAATGATTTCCTGTCACTATCCCATTTCATCCTGTTTTGTTTGTACAATGTGACCCACGATTGTGTCTCTTTGGAATTGTAAGAACAAATTTATTGATTGCTTCAATTTCTGCATTCGCTGATGAAATAAAACTGACATATAATACATATGAGATCAAAATAGACATTATATCGAAGTTCAACATGAATATTTACTGTGTAAATTTGAAAAATTATAAGTCGCTTACTCTTTATCAAGCACCTTTTTCCATTCGTTTGGAGCAACTCCCCTTCTCTTTTGTCTTCATCCATTTCAACTTCCCAAAACACTGCACCTGCTCTATTTTCGATCTGCTTGATGTACTCACTGGCATAATATAAATACTCATATGATATGTACCCCTCTGCCATAGACCCCTCGGGTTTTTCCCTTTGTTGAACAAAACCTTTCAGTTTCTTCATGTACCTCTCTAAGAAGAACATCCAACGACAAGAAACCACCCCAACTAATTCAACCTCATCTACTAGGTGGATTAGAAGATGAACTTGAAAATCCATGAAACTCGTCGGCAGTTCCTTCTCAAACATACAAACAATATCAACTATCTCTTGACGCCACCATGGAATGCTAGCCACATGAATCTCCTTTGACGTGATCCAACGTAAAAATGCAGATAATTTAGATATGGCACGTCTTAGGCCTCGGGGGAATTCATGTTTCACACACCCACACACAAACAAAGGATAATGACACTGCAAAGTTATAAACACGTGCAATAATATACAAATTAAGTTATGTTTTATGATCC
Organism: Pinus albicaulis; assembly: GCA_034641835.2. Taxonomy (NCBI): domain Eukaryota; kingdom Viridiplantae; phylum Streptophyta; class Pinopsida; order Pinales; family Pinaceae; genus Pinus; species Pinus albicaulis. Next base: position 484,034,811 of record CM076573.1, on the reverse strand, counting down.
CCGCATGTGATAAAATTTATTAATATAAAAAATAATAAAATCATGCTTTTGACATTATACGTACTCTTAGAAGATTCAAATGGTCATGCTATTTCAACTCCGACAAATGGTCATCCAAAGTGAAGCAGCGCTGTAGTGAAGACCCGTATGAAGATGGCACCCTCACACCCATTATAAATTCATTTGCCAAAGAAAGATCATTTTTTTTTTAAAACCATGGGACATCACGTTCTTTGAAATACCATGAATTAGAGGGACCAACGCCTGCCTCTGATCCTGTACTTTCTAATCGTCTTGGCCAATGTTTCTTTTTAGTTTTTGAAGTAATAAGATCTTTCCTAACAACCAATGTGTCACTTTGTTTCGATGATATCTGCCTCCATAAAGAAGATGAAACATTTTTAAATATATGCATGGGATCTAATAAGTGGGTAATCTTAAGATGCTCACAATATGGGAGGTTATAAAATATAGATTTCCTTTTCATCCCAATGGGAAATTTCTCAACATAGGTGTCAAAGAATTATGGATCATCGAACGTAGTCTCCCCATTTGAATCGAACATTTCTATGAACTCCTTCTCCTTCTCTCTCTCATATGCTCTAAGCCATTCAACTAGTGTCGTTATTGGAGGCCTTTGGGTTCTCTCTCGTTTACCATTGAAATCAGATGCTAATCTTCTGTAAGGGTGTTCTTCTGGGAGGAATACACTGGAGCATTCATACACTGGCTTTCGTAGGTCGTTGGAACATCTAGCTTTCAGAGAAGGTCCACAACATTTACATCCAAAATACCCTTTTGTTACAATACCTACGAGATTATTGTATATAATTTATATGCATGGCACTTTAAATAATATCATGAAGATTAGAATAATTACAACAAATTAAATGACTAATATGCGAAATAATATTGTTACATATATAAACAAATCAATAAACATGTAATTTACCAGAGCAAACTCCTAAGCCTGGATAATCATGTGTCGTGTAGTACATATGCCATACAACGTAAAAATCCTCTCTGCTACGATGGGTCTTGATACATCATATACATTTATCCCATCCCATAATTCCTTCAATTCATCTACCAGTGGTTGTAAGTAGAAATCCATATTCTTCACTTGTCTTCTACCAGAGACTATGATAGCCAACATAAGATGTTCATTATTCATAGAAAACCATGGGGGGATATTGTTATTGATCACTACTACGGGCCAGACAGAATTGTTGGTGTTCTGGAGTGAATATGGGTTGATGCCATCCATGGATATTCTGAGTCGTAGACTTCGTACTTCATCCTTGAATTTTTCGGGCCAGGTATCCACTATATGCTTCATGGCTATTGAATCTGTTGGGATTCACATAACTCCCAACTCACTTCTGTGTGAGGCATGCCATCCCTGCAACATAGATAATTTTTTGCAACGAAAGAGCCTTTGCATCCTTGGGATTATAGGTATGTGCTTCAATATCTTAAAAGGAGGACCACATGATTTACCCTTCTTTTTTTATTTATCATACCTATCATGCCCACATTTCAGACATATCTCTTTGTCTGCATATTATCCTCTATATATAATACAATAATTTTGACATGCATGATATGATATGTACTCAAAACCCAACATTTTCAACAATTTATTTGCCTCTTCGTAGCTACCGGGCAAGACATTTTCACTCGGAAGAACATTATATTTGAATAACTTGTAGTTGGTGATCATGGAAAATATTAAATGTACATTAATGCTAATATAATTATTAACGTTCATAAAATTGACCATTTGTAATGTTCATTGTGTAATTATATCTCTCAAAATATAAGGGAGGACTTTATGGTTATAACTTCCCTCAAAATTTCTGAGAAACATGCATTTGAAAAGACAACTTTGCTTTCAATTTGTACAGTAACATCATTGTCCCCAATTGGGTAAAATTTGACTGACCACCAGGTCCAAAGAGAGGGGTGGTGGAAGAAAATTTAAGGCTTTTGAAAAAGGCGTCACTGATATGAGCATCATCCCCTTGCTGATCATCATTCTGGAATGCATCCAACAACATTGTCTCCATGGCAATCGTATCCCTTAAGTAATCATCCATACCAACCTCTATTTGATTGCCTCCATTTCCAGCTTGTGAAGAACTACTATTGCTGTAGTCATTCCTAATTGGTGAATTTGGATGTAGTGGGAATTGAATAGGTGTTTGATTCGACCATTCTTGGTATCGTTCCTCTTGATTTTTTCTCTTAATTCAACCTTCTCTCGATTTGACATTGTCGTGGGGTGCAACGGAAGATGGTAGGTAGGTCGCGAATCATCACTAGAATCCTAATAATTTTTAAAAAATATCTTTGAACATGATTAGTACAAAATATATGATATCAATTAGTAAGCACGTTGACAATGCATGATTAATTGGTTTGACATTGAAATAATTACATTAATATACCAAACAATTATTATTACCATCATTGTCCCAGGATTTTGGCTAGAAGATGCAATATTTTTACAATTGGTAGGGTGAAGCAACTGTCCATTTTCATCTACCAAATGCGCCTTGCGGTATGCTGCTCTTGATAAGAGCTTCCAATGTTTTGGAGCTGTTTGAATATTTTGTGCATCTGAACTCGATTTCGAATCTACATGAACTTGCAAATTTGTATACATTATAAATTTTATTAAGTTTATTGAGATGGATAAAAAACATTAATTCAGTTAGATAATGAAAATATAAATAAAATCTGAAGTAAATATTATGTCTTGAGATGGATAGGGAGAACTTCGCGATGGACTTTGAGAAATATTATGGAATGAGCTGGATTTTGAAGAATTGTCCATTCGATATAATTATGATATTTTCTCCGTGCATTTGAGAAAAATCAACAATAAATTTTGGTGTACACACCTAAAAGTAATTTTGGTGCCTTAAAAATGGACTTATTGTTATCGGTGCTAATGTACAGATAACTGCACCGATGTGTTTTATTTATTGTGCACTGGTGCGGTGTTATTAATTGATGCACCGGAGCCGAATAGCCGCAAATAAAAAAAAGCGCAACTATATTTTTTTTAAGTGAAAAAAAAACGGTCAATTGAAATGGGCGGAAAAATATTTTCGAAAATCTAATTTCATAAAGCAATTCTTTAAATAGTAAACACTTTTCATTATTTGATTACTTTTGGAAAAATTTTCAAGGAGATATTTGCACGAGACATAACTGGAGGAGCAAGAGAGCACGAGAGCACTGTGGAGCAATGAAATACTTTTGAACAAAACTATTCAGACAATCAGAATTCCAAACCTCTGGTGATTGAAACCCTGTAGCATAGGATTTAAAACCATCTGGTGATTAAATTTTATTGTTTTCTTTACATTTTCTGTACTGTTTTTTACGCAGTAAGTAAAAAATTTAAATTCACTGTTCATTTTTAGAAAAAAAACAAAAAAAATCCATTTTACGCTAAACCCTTGATTCTTTTTGTTTATGCCCTTGCTTCTTCTTGTTTCTGTGATTTCAGAATTAGGGCTTTTCATTTTATATTTATACGGTTTGTATTGCTATATATATAGGCCTATGACATCTAACCCACGTGATGAATTGCATAGTCAGATCCCAATCCATGTCATCCCTTGTGTGAATTTTTAAAAAATTGAATTTTTTTAATCGGTGCGCCCTGTGCAAACTAGTGCACCGGTGTGCTGTTTTAACACAGGGCACCGCACACGTACCATTTGATAATTTTTTTTAAAAACATATATATTTTTAATCCATGCACCATATGTAAAATAAGGCACCGATGCACTATTTAATTATAATGCACCGTGCACGTACTGTTTGACAATTTTTTTATTTATTTTATTTTATGTCTCTGTTAATCAGTGCACCATTTAAAATATAATGCACTGGGTCTCCTTGTTGATAGAGAGCACCGTACGATGGTCCCCTGTTTGCGCGGTGCATTTATAAGAATATGTTGCACTACCCCCTCCAGGACATCATATTCTACAAAAGCTAACACTAGAGTATTTTTATTAATTTGTCTGTGTTAATCAGTGCGTTAGTTAACATATAACACACCGGTGCTCCTTGTTGACATAGAGCATCGTACGGTGTTTCTACTTTTTTTGCGATGCGTTTATATGAACATGCCGCACCAACATCAGAGCGTAAATCATTAAAGGCACACCAGTTTCTTGATATTTTTTTTTCTTGAAAATTTTATGATTTATTTATAAAATATATTAATGAATGGTATGGTACATGTTTCATATTGATAAAGAAATGGCTGACAAGAGATCAAGTAACAAAAATACTGATAGCACATTAAGAAAAGAAAAAAGGGCAAGTTCTTTGTAAATTATTTACAAAAATTACTATTTTTGAACTATATGTAAGTTTAACTAATATGTATTGTTTATTGTGTATCATGCAGAGCCACAAAATGACGAAGTTCGATAAGATTATTTCTGATCTAGGACCAGAAGAGCGTAAAAACTTGATGGAAAAATTGCAAAAGGATGAATTAGGTGAACAAAAAAATACTATCGATCCAATATGAGTTTATTTTTTTAATTTTCATTAATAATATACTTAAAATTATTAGATAACATGTTTCAAACAATCTATTAATTAACATATGTTTAATGTTCTACAGGGACCAACAACTCAGAAAATGAATGTTGTTTTAAGAAAAGAAAAAAAATAGAACATGAAAATGAAAATGAATTGCTTCTTAGCTCATAAAAATAGAACATGCAAATGAAAATGAATTGCTCCTTAGCTCATCTAGAGTGGTGCTTGAGGTTAACGAAAGGGGGAACAACTTTTACAAAAATTTGAGGGATCTAGTGGAACGAATGTATAGACGTTCTTGCCACTTACAATACAAAAATCAATCCAATGATTCCAAAAACCAAATTTTATCTAAACTACAGGAAGATTTTCTAGAGAATTGGTAAATGAGACATGTCATACTTTTAATAGCAAAAACATACCACAACAAAAAAGAAGGAATGAAAATGTAATATTCCTTTAAATGTTTTTTCTAGAATTATATGTATATATTACTAGAAAGCAATCATTTATAATAGCACTTTTGTTATATTTACTTTTCATATATCAATATAAAAATTAAATAGTTTATTGTCATGTTACATTTTCAAGAATATTATGAAAATCTCAAAAGATGAATGAGTTGATATCAGAAATATGCCAGTAGGAATGTCCAAAAAGGTGTACAAGGATATGGCCAAAGAAATGGACATAATTGCATCGCACGAGGAGACATCTCAACAACAATGTGCTTCAAATGTAATATGCAATCATGGAATTTTTTGATTAGGCACAATAAATAAACAATTTAGCATTAAATATTAATTTTCAAGTATTTTCTTGCAAAAAAGAAAATAAAATGGAACCCATTCAACACATAAAACATGACGACAAGGAAGAAAATGGTTGATATCTAAGTTTGTGAGTAATTGTTACTTCCTTATAACAACTTAACTAGATTTCATTTTTGTATATTTTAAGTTGTTTTAAAACAAACATCATTGAATGTCTCCAAACATGTGCTAACATACAAAGAAGAACCATTAGACGAATTGATTGACATTGGGTTAAATATGGGTTGTCAGTATATGTTGGCATATCGGAAATTAATTGTGGAATTTGTAAGCATATATCGATCTTGTTTTACTTAGCTCCGTATATAATTAATAGAACAAAAAAATCTTTTATATTAAATATATCATTTTTTATGGGGTATAAAACTTGCAGGAAACAAAGTATAGAACTGCGCCAACAGATGAAATCTTGAAAGATGGCATGAAATTTGGTTTTGAAAGAATGTGTATATTTCATGAGTCAATTGTTGCTATGGTACGTCATTTATTTTCGATTTACATTGATGTATATTATTTAATATTGAAATTTTCATTATTCTCACCAATGTATATACACTCATTACAATTTATTTTTATGTTTGTAGATAGAAGGTGACGAAGAAGAAAACAATCAACACTGTGAAAAAAACATTCCTCAAAATAACCCAAGTCATGGAAGTAGCTCGAGTAGTCACAACAGTTCAAGCGAAGAATGATGATCATTATGTTTGGATATCAAAGCAAGACATTGCATTTTTTGAAATATTTTTCTGTGAAATCAGAAATTTTGTTTAATGTAATGGACATAGTGCCCCAATTGAAAGAAAAAGGGATACCAATAACTGTCCCATTTTGTATGACAAAGAGTGTCTTATTCACACACACACACACACACACACATATAGTAAAATACGTTTTAACCTATTCTATTGCATTCTCCATTGTCGCTGTGAAATGTAACACCACTGATTAAATATATGGATGATTAAATATTATAATGAAGAGATTTGAAATCTTATGATATGATATAACAAATTAATCCAAACATCACATTCAAATGCACTAATAAAAATTTAATTGATATGGATACTGTTATAAGATATGTATCGTCTTTTGATGAATAATGAATTTAAAAAAATCACAATAATTATGATATGATATAAAAAATTAATCCAAACATCACATTCAAATGCACTAATAAAAATTTAATTGATATAAATATTGTTATAATATATGTGTCGACTTTTGATGAATAATGAATTTTAAAAAATCACAATAATTGCACTGTCACAGGTCGATGTTTCTAAAAAATAAAAAATGAACATCGGTGCATGTCATTTAATGTGCACTGGTGCATTTGTATTCTAATGCGCACTGGTGCGTTTCTACGACCTATGGAAACCACACAAATACCAATGCCAATTATAGCTCTCAGTGTGTTTGTGCGATACTGGCACCAGTGCGTTTATGTGAGACTGCTCACCGGTGCGTTTCTACTACCTATGGGCACTGCAAAAATACCAATACCAATCAGAACGATTAGTGCGTTTGTATAATGCTCCACACTGGTGCATTGATACGACCTATGGGCACCGCACAAATCCCAATACCAATTAGAACGATCAGTGCGTTTGTGTGATAATTTGCGCCGGTGCGTTTGTATAATACTACACACTGGTGCATTGATACGACCTATGGGCATCACAAAAATCCCAATACCAATTAGAATGGCCCAGTGTGTTGCATTCCCTACAGTGCGCCCGGTGCGGTTTTAGACCTTAATGTTCCGGTGTATGCACCTTCAATCGCCTCGGGGCGACTGTTTGGTTGACACGCACTGGGACTTTGGTAAATGCCCTGGGTTGTCCTATATTTGTTTTCCATCCCAATGCTTGGTAGGTTTGCAATGCTGGTGCATTCACTCTAAAACGCACTGGTGCATTGACACCTGATTAACACACCGATGAGAAAAACATCCGTAATAACCTGCGGCTGCCCAATTTTTTTTAGTTGTGTTGAAATTCCATTAGAAGCTCCGCCAAAACCTTCGTTACTGAAAATAGATGTTGTAGAAAATGTTTTTTTGACAATTTTGGCCAATTTTATAACACTAAAAACCTCCTTTATGACCTCCGCTAGAGGGTCTTTTCCTTGTAGTGTTTAGGGTATAAAAGGTAAAAAAAAAACATTAAGAAGCTTAAAAAGAGTTGAATAAAAAACCCTAGGTACTGAAGCAGATGACCACGTAGGAAAATCTGAATAAAACCATGTGGAGTTGCCAATTGTTTGTATGAAATATTAACACAAGTGTACGAAAAGAGATCATTTTAGTTGCATGACAAACAACCCTAACAACAAATATGGTTGTCTAACTTCTTAGATCTGCAATAGATGGTCAAAACAAATGAAAAATATACCCATATCTATGCAAATAAAGCAGCTAAACAACAAAATAAAATATGATTTTCTCCAAATATCCAATAGAAAATACAAGAATTATAAATAATTTTTATATTATGTAACACCTGGGAAGGGAATCCCGGATGTGGGTGAGGAGGACAGATCTTAATTCGATGGGACGGGGGTGCGGAATGGCGTGGAGACACCTGCCCACCAAAAATGCGGTTAGCGTTCGACATTTAACTCCGGCTGCAAATTGTTCGACTGCATTTACTCCCGGCGTTGTTTGCAATCTCGACTCCACTCCTCTGTGCGATCTCCCGTGTGACAATATGCATTGGCATCCGACTCTTATTAATGGGGGTTTAATGCTGGGTGTTTTACAATGTAGGGTCATTTGGATTGGAATTATGGTGAGTTGCTCTGGCTCTGATAACGCTCCTCTACCGAAGAAACAATGGTGCTCCCCGGACGCAGGGCTCCGTAGTGTGAGAACGGTTACAGGCAAACGTAGCCCGCTAAGTTGTTGTCTAGACCTTGGAGAGAATTTCCACTTCTCACATTCGGGGCTCTATATGTTTGCTTCGATCTCTCTGCACTCTTGTTTGCTCCAGGCCTCTGTCAGTCCTGCTCTTCCATCGCTTCTTGGGCCTTCTGCCGAGACCGTGCCTATGCCTCGCCTTCGTCAAAGGATGAGGTGTTGTAGGGAAATCACCAAACGCCAACCTCGGCGCTCTCCCTCCACCTCCATCACCTCCTCAGATTCGTCCTCACACTCGAGCCGCTATATCAGAAATAGGAGGGGTCGCTTGCTTCGCTCTGGCCAACGCCTAGGCTCCCTGGAGCCTCCAAATCTCTCTGCATAGCCTCGCCCAACGCCTCAAATGGCACACTTTTCTTTCAACTGCTCACTCAATCGCCCTCAGGTCACGGCCTCTATTACAGTGGTATTCCGCGAAGAGCCCCATGTGGACGCTCATAGTTTGAACCCAGTGGGCAGGTGCAAAGCCGATGACCAGACCTTGGAACAGGAGGCAGGGTTGGTGCACTCATCGAACAAGGTAATGCAAGGTCAAGCGAGCAGGATTCAGGATGTGGAAATGGCGCAAGGAGATCCAGGGCAAGCGAGCGAGACTCATGACGTGATTATGGCGCAAGGAGCTCCACCACCCTCCAAGCAGGTGGTCACTTCCATCACGAACCTGTTCATGAAAGACAACGACCCGGATGCACTCTGGTGCAGAGTGGTGGAAGAACCACCTGATGAGTAGTCGCTCCTTCTTGGTTTGGTTTTCCTGTTTAGTTTTGGCCTATACTTTCGGGCTTGTTTTTGAGTATTTTGCAGTTTTAGTTCATAGCTCAGTTTTTGATAGCTCAGTTTTTGAGTATTTTGTAGTATCAGTTCAGAAACATCATTCTATGGTACCCCTGCGTGGGAAACATTCAGAAAATTGCTCAAGGCTGGTTTCCCTCTATGAGGGCAGTCTTTATCTCTGGTTTTTTGTCAAGATTGCCACAATACTAGGCAAAGATTAGGCTTCGGCCCGCTGTACATTATTTCCTTTGTTAATAGATTACCTTAACTTAGAAAAAAAAACACCTGGGAAGGGAACATAAAGATTCCCCCTCAATGGGATGGGTTTTTGGTTGTCCTCAATGCTTCAGCTTCAGAGTTTCTCTCTCAATGGTGTAGAATACCCAAGATGTGTAGAACTCAAAGGGAGCTCAATAAGCAAAAAGAAAATAAAAATAATCAAAGATAGAAAATGATAAGAGGATCAAAGTCTGACCATGATAGAAGGACCAAAAGGTAAGAAATGAATGGAAAACCCTCCTATTTATAACAAAATATTGAGTTATCCTTGATAATGGTGCATAGTAAAATATTATTAGCCAAAATCTAGATCTAATTGCTCGGAATATTTTATTATATTTTGTTGGAGGGAAAATGAATTTAAATTGGTTAAATCCCTTTATTTAGAAGTAATAAACAAACAAATGATTTATTTATTATTTCAAGAATGGGCTTAAGGAATAATTAAACAAATAATGATTTATTTAATTATTAAGAGAAGGTTTAGTCAAATTTAACAAGGAATAGTAATTAAATAAGGACTAATTAATTATTCCTAGAGAATAATAAGATAAATAATGATTTATCTAATTATTTCTCATTAACTGGTTTAAATATGACCAAGAATATTATTTAAATAGAGGTTTAATTAATTATTCCTAGAGGAAAATCAAACAAATAAGGATTTATTTAATTATTCCTCATAGGGTTTCCTATTTAGACCAGAAATAACTTAATAAACTATAGTTTATTAAATTATTTCTTAGTGAAAGCAATCTTACTATGGTAAAATTGGTATTACATGGTGTATTTCAATCCATCTAATTATACATGTTTAGATGACCAAAAATTGGTGTACCAATAGTCTACATCTTGATCAACTGTACCCTGTTGTAAACTATGCATAAGCTCCCTATACCTTCATCCTATTGTCCTACCTGAAATATATGATCATGTAGATATGTCCCATAAGATCTCATAGTTTCTATATGATTCACCCATATTCTCCTGCTACGATCATCTGTAACCCTGTTCTCTTTTCCCTTAATTTACTAGATCTCGAAGTCAAACTCACTAATTGTGGCCAACCATCTAGCTTGTCTGGCATTCAGATTTAGTTGGTCAAATATATACCTTAATCCACTGTGATCACTCATCAATACAAACCTCCTACCAAGAAGATAGTGCCTCTACATATTCAATGCATGGATGATCACTGCTAACTCAAGATCATGTGTCAGATAATTCTGCTTGTTCTCATTTAGTTTTTGTGACTCATATCATTCTACCTATCCTTTTGGAATAAGGACTCCACCGAGTCCTCTCTTGCAAGCATATGTACACACCACAAACTCTTTGTTTGGATCCACAATATTTAACACCAGATAATTAGTCAACAACTACTTCAATTGTTCAAAATTGGCTGCACATTCCTCTGTCCATTCAAATTTCTTACCTTGTATCTACACTGATGTAATAGGATATGCAATCTGAGAGAAGTTCCTGATGAACCTCCTATAATAACCTGCTAGTCCCATGAATGATTTTACCTCATCCACATTCCTAGGATCTTCCCATTCCATGATAGCCATTAAATTTTCTATATCCACTTCTATGCCTTCCTTGGAAACAACATGCCCCAAGTAGTGTACCTTTGTCTGAAAGAAACTACATTTTCTAAGCTTGGCATACAAATGATGCTATCTTAGCAATCTCAGTACTGTTGCTAAGTGTTCGACATGCTCTTCCTCATTCTTAGAATATATCAAGATGTCATCAATGAATACAATAACAAACTTGTCTAGATAAGGATGCAACACACTATTCATCAAACACATAAAAGTAGCTAGAGCATTAGTCAAACCAAATGGAACTAAAACAAACTCCTAATGTCCATACCTAGTCCAGAAATTTTTCTTTTCTATGTCCTCTTCCTTAAAGTGTACTTGATGATATCCCAATCTCAAGTCAATCTTCGAGAACACCATTTCTCCCTTCAACCGATCGAATAAGTCATCAATCCTTGACAAGATATACCTATTCTTAATGGTTACCTTGTTCAACTATCTGTAATCAATGCATAGCCTCAAAGTACCATCCTTCTTCTTCACAAACAACACTGGTGCACCCCACGGTGATACACTTGGCCTAATGTATCCTTTGTCAAGAATTTCCTTGAACTTCAACTTCAACTGTACTAACTCTGGAGTGGTCATCTTGTACGGTTCCTTCGATGTCGGTGTTGCCCATGGTAGCAACTCAATAGAAAAGTCCACTTATCTGTGAGGCAGAAACTCTGAAATCTCTGCTGGAAACACATCCTAAACTATTGCAACATTGGGTACCTACTTAATATCTCTGCATCCTCATCATCCTTACCTTTATCACTAGAAATATGCACTACAAATAACACACACCTTTTTCTACGACTGCGCTTTTCTTGCATTGTTGTCACCATTCTAACTGATGTTTCCTTCTTCTTACCCTGCAAGATACTTTGTTCTCCATTATTATCCAAGCACTCAATCGCCTTATCATGGAAATTCACCTAATTTCTGTGAAGATACAAATAGTCCATACCTAAAAGCATACTCTATGACCCCAATGACAATACATTCAAATGTGTTGATGTAGGCATACCATTCAAATCAAATGCACAAGCTCTTACCCAATGATGAAATCTCTTCTCTGTACCTGTAGCCAACTCCACTAACCAAGATTTTGCATGCACTTCTTTATTAAAACCACACTTATCCACCAATTCAGGGTTAACATAACTATAATTATATCTAGGGTCAATCAAAATAGAAACAACTTGATCACAAAGCTTACCTTCCATATCGATAACATATTCCTGGTGATCTTCCTTTAATTTATCCAACACTGCATATATACGAGGAATGCTCTTCCAAACACCCCAAAAAGTCTGTGCCTCCCGTGCACTATAGATGTGAGGTCTGCCACCCTGATTCTGTGGAAAATCCATCTTAAGATGCTCCTTACCACATGTCCATCACTACAACTGTCCCTTACCGTCACCTCTATTCTACTTCCCTGCAGGCTATGACCCATGTCCCTGTCTAACTACATTGAAATTATTTTAAGGCACAATGTTTTCTTTCTCTTCTACATTTTGAGGTCTTGTTCTTTTCGGCTGCCATTTACATTTAGCTTTGTCTTTCCCTTTCCAACCTTGTTGAGATTCTGTATTACTTTTTGATTGCTCATAACAATGATTTAATTTTCCAATGAATTTCTCAAGTGACAAAGGCTCATCATACTCAATCTGATCTATAAATGCTAATGGAAATCCACTGAAAAAAAATATGAACTTTAGCTTTTTCATCCTTAAGATATGGTACATAACTCAATAAATCCAAGAACTTAGTATTTTACTCCATATCCGACATCGGTCCCATATTTAACTCATACATTTACTTGGCTTTGTTGTCATAGTATCTATATGACAAGTATTCCTTTTCAAAAAGTCCCTTGAATTCATGCCTTCTCAATTATTTTGTCCTAATATCTCTGATTTGGTTCACATATTCCCAACAAATGTTTGTTTTCCCTTTGAGACTAAATATATCTATTTTTGCCTTCATATTCTCTGTGTACTCATGCAACTAAAAGAAATTCTTCACCCCAAGTAACCATGCCTCTGCATCCTCCAACTTCTTCAAATCTCGACCAAAGGTAGATGGCTTTTGTTTCTTTAACTCATGTAGAAAATATCCCCTTTCACTCCTCTTGTAAGGATGATAATGATGACGATCATAGTGCCTGTCATACCCAGAACTACAATAGAACCTATGTCCATCGGAGTCTCCTATCCGAAGTATCCAAGATCCTACCATCTATGATTATGTCATCCCTATTAGATCTATTCCTACCATGATATCTACTGCCATATGTCCCGTTAGTCCTATCCTCCTACCAATGGCTGATGTGAAGTGGTCACTGTCTTTGCAATTATGACAAACTCTGAAGGATTACTGCGTTAACTTATGATTGTTTCTCCTGTTCTTGAATGATCTTGACACTATCTGCCTTGAAACTTCTTATTTCTTCCTTCAAACTTCTCAATGTGTCTTGTAAGCCAGAAGAATCCCCACCACCATGATGTTCATCTGATCCATAGGTGGAATCTCGTGAACTGTAGTTTGCCTTCTTGCTAGTCATTTTTTATCTCTTTCCTACAAGTATACCATGTCATCTAAAACCAAAACATAACAAAATCAACATACCTCAATATAGTTTAGGGGAGGATATATCGTTTGCAAGATCAAACAAATTAGTGCAACACATGTATAAACATAATCATAGAAAAATATAAACATCATTTCAACCATTGTCTAGTTATCAATGCATGAACATATCCACCACATATCATGACCTCAAGAATTGCAACTATCACCATGTCAATGTATGCATAGCAACATATAAACACTAACATTCATAACCAATGCATAACCGACATACACTCATGACGACCACATCCAACAACAACACCATCAACTTTCACATGGTGACACAACTTGCAACCATGACCGCCACCATGTATACATAATAAGCACATATACCATAAGCATAAATGACACATATGCAATTGACATGTATGTATGACCAAAACATCACCCATCCAGTCTAAGAGGTGAACCATGCTCTAATACCACCATGTAACACCCTCCTCCAACATTTACCCAAGATAAACGATCCACTAGGATAAACATGTGATTATTGGCTACTATGATGTGATTCAACTCCCCATGTACTTTTAAGGAAGTGGAACCGACAAAAAAAAACCATTATGACCTTGCCCATGAGCTAAAGACCCTCCAAGATTCAACCACCCTTGAGACAACTTATCATTTTGACGATTTGTACCCTCTGCTGCTCCCATGAAAAGTCATGAATGTGACTGAGGCCTTCCAGTTGCTCCCACAACAAAGCATGCAGATGACTGTGGAATTTTCTAGGAATTTCTAAGCCATCGACCCCAGATTCTATGCCACTTTTTTCAGGGCCAGGACTTAGGCCTGTTGGATACTAGATTTGTATACTTTTCTCTCCCATTTTCGCCCACCTTTCTATCTCTTTGTGTCATTATTATTCTTAAACAAACGAGGTAAACCCCTTTCTCCTACTTTACATGGGATATTTGATTAATGAAGTATTAGTCCAGGAGGTTTTACCTTTTTACAATGTTAACTCTGATGTTTTTACAGATTCGACAAAAGCAGGAAGGTTACAGCTGTGATTCGTGGAGCAGCTCCTAATTTCCAGCGTTTTCTTCACTTGCTGCTATAGTGAAACAAACTCCATTGCACTCTAGCGACATTTCAGGCTTTTTCACGGTTCCTTTTTCGAAAATTAGGTTGTTGTTGCAACGAATGGTATAATTGTAAATATGTAGTTGTTGAAGGAAATGGGGATTTGCTAAACAGTTTGTATAAAGAGGGCCTGTGGGCTGTGAATCAGAGTTAAGCCCATTACCTACAAATTTTGTAACAATATATTTTGCAATTAATTAAATGCACAACACCCTAATGTTTCACCTGTAACTTGTGAGCTTGCTGCAACCCTGATCAGGGAGTTGGGCCCACTCTTCTGATCAGGTGCTGCGTTACATTTCTTTTCATTATTTTTCATGTTTTAGTTTTATTCTATTACTGTTGTTCCAATGTAATCTTTCAACTGCTGTGAATGTATTTTTAATTCTGCAATCTATTTTAATTGCTGTTACAGTAGTCTGCGTGTTTATGGATTTAAGCCTATGATCTACGACAGGTCATGTGATTTCTCCTGCATATACTGTGCCGTTAGTCTTGAAATAACTAAGGCCCTTGGGTTGATAATTTATGTGGAAAAAGGGTTGAATATTGTTCACATTTGGACACCAACATTTTGGCACCGTTGTCGGGGAAGGCTAACAGGTGCAAGAATAAGATCTACAATTGATCTAAGGGTCAATCTCTCGTCTTAGGGAAGGAATTTTTTCACCTAGTTCAAGTCTTGAGCGTAGTGCTCTATGTTTTTCCTGCTTTTTATTGTTTTTCTTTAGAATTGTTCTCTCGTATTAGGGAGGGAATTTTGCTACCCTACCCTAAGTCCGGGGCATAGTTTTCAACTTTCTGTTTTTTTTATTCTTTTCTGAAGGGCCAAATTCTCGTTCTGAGGAGGGTATTTGATTACCCTACTTCAGGTCCTGAGCTTTGATTTTCTTCTTTTAGTTTATTTTCTGTTTGAACCTACTCTCTCATCCCGGGGAGGAAGCTATCTGTCCTGCTCCGGGTCCATAGCACTTTTGCTAATTTGATGAAAATTATTCACAAATTGTATGAACAAGGATTTGAATAAGAGGGGCAGAGAAAGACCCCCAAAGAAAGGAAAGGATCTAGGAAGGAAGACATATATTTAGGAGATCATTGAAAAATCTAAATTTGAGGCATCATCTTGCGCTGCTGTCAGGGTAAGGTTTCAGATGAAGTCTGAAGGGCAGTCTGTGGAGCAACTAGTGCCATCCACGGTACTAGAGGGAATTCTTTTGATGACGGAAGAAATAATAAATAGGGTACTGGTGGAGGAGACATCCTTTCAATCAGCAGAAGGGGAAGAAATAGCAAGTAGAGGATCAGAAGAATTGTGCAATTATAATTGGGAAGAAGAACCTCCGAAAGGGTTTTCATCACCATGAGACCAAGGGAGTGCTGTAAAACCTCTTATAGTCAAATTAAGCAATTCTGATTTGGAGAGAGAATTCCTGAAGGATTTCACGTCACCAAAGGACTAGTGGAGTGCGGTGAAACCTCCTACAGTTGAATCACTCCAAGTACCAGCTGCAAAACCAGTTGAAATCCCAAGTGAGTATTGGAGGGTATTTATGGAACCTGTAAGTTCTTCTATTGATTTTCCAATCAGAAACGTTGCAAGTGATGTACCGATGAGACCCATCCCTTTAACAACTCTGCCTAATTTCCATGGGCTTTCTTCTGAAGACCCTGATACGTTCCTCTTCAAATTTGACATTGCTTGTCAAGGATATGATTATATTTCTGATGCTTAGAAATTAAAAATATTTCTTGCTACCTTAAAGGGGACAACCCTGAGATGGTTCATGGGTTTAGGAGGGAGCACGATTACCTCATAGGAAGGGATGAAATAAGCCTTCTTGGAGAAATACCAAGACTACTATAAATCCCGTGAAATCAAGGAAGAAATATTTAAGTTTGCACAGAAGGAGGACGAAAACATGGAAGATTGTGTGGAACGATTCAAATACATATTGCAGAGATCAGGCCATAGTGACCTGGAAAAGGACATTCTGAAGATCATTCTTCTCCGGGCACTTAGGGAAGATTCCTTGTAACTTCTGAACATAGTAGGAAAGGGGGATATTTCAAAAGAAGACTTTAATACTATCTGTGACTATTGCATTAAGTGTTCACGGGGGGTTGCAAGGAGTGGACAAGTAATTCGGTCATCAAAGACTTCTGTTGGAGGGGTTACAAAGGTAGAAATTGGGAACCTACTAGACAACCTAAGGACTGATATTCTGAGCACCTTATCCACCTAGTTAGACACTCTGAAAGCAAAACAGAAACAAATAGAGTTGGAAAAGACTATAGCTATATTCTGCCCATAGTGTAGAAAGAAGCACCCTTTGAAGGAATGCCCATTAAACACAGTGGAAGCCTACGCAATATGTGAACAGACTCATGCGACCAGCTCGTGTCCTTCCTTGCCCGGACTGAAGGCAGTTTTCAAGGGGCAAGTGAAGAAAATGTGGTAGAACAGCTGTAGTTCATGGGGCAGAAAAGGCCATGGCAACCTTAGCCACCAGCTATGAATCTAGGTATGTTTCAGGACCCATCTCAGTATTTTAATAACTTTAATATGGATGCCCAATATACACCTTTTTTAGCTATGTGGACTCAATATCAGTATCCCCCATGGAAACAGTGGGTTCCCTAGGCCAGTTCGAATCCTTCATGGAATTAGAACTGGTGTGGACCCTCTCCTACTGGTCGGTTTCCTCAATCTATGCCTCAAAAACAACTTTAGTTGCCCTCCAATATGCCTCTAGGAAACCTAGCCCTTAAACCCCAACTTCCTATCTAGCCCAATCGGAATCCTAATAATAAAGGGGTCGAACAAACATACACTCTTAACCTTCCATCTTATAGAATTTATACTGCGAGATTTAATGAGATAAACCTATGATTTGGGCAGGTAGTAAATGCTCCCACTTCACCTATTATTATTATAGAACAGATTGTAGTGAAGATACAGAACCAGAACAAAGGACAGTTGGGGAAAAATCAGACCAAAACATAATGAACCAAACACCTCCCCAATCTATTCCTAATCAAGGTCATTCAACTTCTCCTCCATATCCTGAAAGACTGACCTTGAATAAACCAAACCCTCAAGCAGGGTTTGATTTCCTAGGGGAATTGAAAAATATTTTTGTTAAAATACCCCTGTTACAGGCTATGAGGGATGTACCTATATATGAAAAAAATCTCAAAGAGTACTGCTCTAAGAAACCAGGGAAGAAACCTAAGGATCCATTAACCATTCATGTGATGGGTAGATTATCCGACATCATGTTAGGAAAGATCATGCCTGTAAAGTATGGAGACCCAGGAAACCTAATTCTAACAGTACAGCTCAATGGGGTTGGGATCCCAAACGTACTGGTAGATTTGGGAGCTGCCATAAACATTATCACCTCTGAAACAATGAACACATTAGGTCTTGGAGACATTAAACTAACCCCTACTATCCTAGAACTAGCAGATAGGTCTACAATTAAACTAGTAAGGAAATTGGAAGATGTGATTATTTCAGTAGATTCATGGAATTATCCTGTGGACCTCCTTGTATAATAGACTCGGTCTTCAGTTGGTGGTCATCCATTGATCCTAGGAAGACCTTGGCTCGCAACTACAGACGCCTACATAGTGTGCCAATCTGGGCATATGATCATATCAAATGGGATAGTTACAAAGAACCTTACTCTTTACCCTCCCTCGGAATCCAACCCATTTGAAAAATTATTAACCAGTCAGAAACCTCTACCTATATAAGAGCCTGAACCTGAAAATGAAGAAGTTAGACCAATTCTTACTATCGGGCAGGCCCTTCAATTTAAAAAAGAAACTGAGGAAGATGCCATTAACACTTTTATTAGTGATTCCAGTTCTGTTTCTAATTCAACTCGTCAAATTTTAGAAACCGATATGAGCTGTGAAACACGGGAAAAAATTGAACTATAAGATGAAACTGAAGAAATTCCTGTAACATCATCCCACGATAGTATTCCAATTGAGATTGAACCAGGGAAAACACTTAATATTAACCCAAATCTGTCTGAATGCTAGACAAAACAAATTTTGAAAGTCCTTTAAGATCATCAGGAAGCTTTTGCTTGGGATTACACTGACAGGAAGGGGATCCCTGCTAACTTATGTACTCATCATATTT
This sequence comes from Pinus albicaulis, assembly GCA_034641835.2. Classification (NCBI taxonomy): domain Eukaryota; kingdom Viridiplantae; phylum Streptophyta; class Pinopsida; order Pinales; family Pinaceae; genus Pinus; species Pinus albicaulis. The sequence continues at coordinate 484,015,962 of CM076573.1, read as the reverse complement.
ATATTAAGAAAGATTGTCGCCTTATAAGACAACCCCAATGAAGGATGAACCTTTCTCTCAAGAAAATTTTCAAAAAGGAATTACAAAAATTATTGGAAGTAGGATTCATTTACCCCATCTCAGATAGCCAATGGGTATCTCCGCTAGTGATTGTTCCTGAAAAGAATGGTAAATGGAAGATCTGCGTAGATTACAGGGAACTAAACAAGGCAACTCAAAAATACCATTTCCCTTTTCCATTCATTGACCAAGTCCTGGACACCCTCGCTGGGAATAAGTTCTTTTCCTTCCTAGACGGATTCAGTGGATATAACCAGATCTAGATAGCCCTGGAAGATGAGGATAAAACAACTTTCACATGCCCATGGGGAACCTTTGCATACAGGGTCCTCCCATTTGGCTTGTGTAATGCTCCTGCCACCTTCTAGAGGTCAATTCTGGGAATATTTTCTGATTTGGTCGATGATAGCATTGAAATCTATATGGATGATTTTAATCCATATGGAAATTCATTTGAGGAAGGATTGGAAAATCTGGAGAAATTACTCAAAAGATGTAAGAAGACCCATGTATCTATGAGTATAGTCAAATGCCATATGATGAGAGGAAGGAATAGTACTGGTACATTTTCTCTCAGCTGCTGGAATTCGAGTTGATCCAGCTAAAGTAGAGGTAATATTACACTTCCTGGTACCCAAAACACCCACACAGGTATGTAGCTTTATTGTTTGTGTTCATTATTATAGACACTTTATAGAAATTTTTTCTAAAATAGCACACCCACTTTTTCAATTGCTAACAAAAGATGCATAATTGTTGTGGACTGAAGACTGTGAGACAGATTTCATGAAAATCAAAGGACCTGATTGGGCATTACCGTTTCACATACATGGCGATACTTCTCAGACAACAATAGGAGCTGTTTTAGGACAACAGGTAGATAAAACACCATACACAATTTATTATGACAGCAAGAATTTAATTCATGCTGAACTGAATTGCACGGTGACGGAAAAAGAATCTCTGGATATCATTGATGTTGTCAATAAGTTCCAGCCCTACATCACCGGGCATTCAAATTTTGTTCATACTGATTACACAACAATCAGGTATTTGATGAATAAACCTATTACTCCTAGCCATGTTACAATATGGTTGCTATTGATTCAAGAATTTGATATCACAATAGTAGAGAAACCAGGAAAAGATAATGTAGTTGCTGATTTCCTATCTAGAATGGATAACACTGACGAATGCACACCTATAGAAGATAGTTTTCCCGATGAAAATCTTTTTGCAGTTTCTACTAAACCTACATGGTATGCATATATTGCTAACTATCTTGCTACAGGGAAAGTTCCTCCTCATTTTTCATACATGGAACAACGAAAAATTATTCATCACAGTGCCTGATATTCTTGTATGGAAGGGTACCTTTTTCATACAGGAGTTGATAAGCAGATTCGGTGTTGTGTATCTGAGGATGATATTTATGAATTATTGAAGGATGCTCATGATGGCCCCTGTGGAGGGAATTTTTCAGACAAAAGAACAGGCCATAAGGTGCTACAAATGGGATTTTACTAGCCTTCTATCTTTCGGGATGCACGAAATTATGTCAAGAGGTGTGATAGTTGCCAACGTATGGGGTAGCCCGGTCGAGCTGATGAAATGCATTTGCAGACACAGGTAGTCCTTGAACCTTTTGAGAAATGGGCTATTGATTTCGTTGGACCCTTTAACCCACCCTCCCAGCAAAATTTCCACATATTGGTCTATACTGATTACGTGACTAAGTGGGTAGAAGCCAAAGATGTTGCAAAAGCAACAGAGCAAGTGGTCTCAGATTTTCTATTTGAAGAAATTTTTGCTTGTTACAGTACTCCAAGAGAGATTGTTTCAGATGGAGGAGCACCGTTCACATCACACATGATAGAAAAGATTATGTAGAAATATGGGGTCAAGCATAGGGTGATGTCTCCATACCACCCCTAGGCGAATGGACAAGTGGAAAGCACAAACAAGACATTGGAAAATATCTTGACAAAAATTGTGGCATACCATCGTTGGGATTGGGCTCAGAAACTGCCTGAAGCTCTCTAGGCGTACATAACAACATGGCAGACTACAACTGGGTTTTCACCATTCGAGTTGGTTTATGGGAAATCCCCATTGTTTCCAATAGACTTTGAAATCAGTACGCTCAGAACAACTCTTGAAGTTGGTTTGGATTTGTCAGATGCCCATAAACACCGACTGGCCCAACTCAATGAACTAGATGAAATCCGTTCAATGGCTTTCCAGAGAACTACTGCTATTCAGCAGCAGAGAATGAAATGGCATGATAAGTTTATTAAGGACAAGGTGTTTCAAAGGGGAGATTGGGCACTACTCTATGACTCCCGCTTTAAGGATTTTAAGGGAAAGCTTTGCACTTGCTAAATGGGACCTTACGAGGTGGATGTTGTATTTGATAATGGAATAGTCAAGCTAGTCATGATTGATGATACACGTGCTTCATTCTTAGCCAATGGACATCGCTTGAGATTATAACCCCGCCCAGCCTCTAAGGATGCTTTCATCAAGCACCTCTCTGAGAAATCTGGTTTGAAGATTATCAGTACAGAGAACTCTTCCTCTGCATCCTTGCCCTAAAAAAAAAAAAAAAAAAAAAAAAAAAAAAAATTATATTTTTACTATTTACCTTGTTGTCTTTTTGCAGGAGTTACTACTAAGGCGTAAAAATCAAAGAAATTTTTTCCTAAAGTATCAGTTCTTGCTACTCATGATGCTGTTACACGGTTGCTGCTACTCATGATGCTGATACTCCTTGATCGATGTTGTTACTTCGATTGGTGCTACTCATGGTGCTGTTACTTGGGTACTGCTACTCGATGTTGTTACTCCTTGATCGATGTTGTTACACCGGATGCTGTTACTCGCACTACTATTACTCCAGATGCTGTTACACTGGATGCTGTTACTTGCACTACTGTTACTCTGGATGCCGCTACTTGTACTGTTGTTACTTCATATGTTGTTACATCGGATGCTGTTAATCTCACTACTGTTACTCTAGATGCCGCTACTCGCATTGATGTTACTTCAGAAGTTGTTACATCGGATGCTATTACTCGTACTGCTGTTACTCAAGATGCCGCTACTCGAACTGTTGTTACTCCAGATGCTGTTACATCGGATGCTGTTACTCACACCACTGTTACCCCGGATGGTGATACTCGCACTACTGTTACTCCAGATGCTATTACACCTGATGCTGTTACTTGCACAACTGTTACTCTGGATGATACTACTCGTACTGCTGTTACTCCAACCACATCATTACTACGCTGTCATCCTACCAACCGTCACTTCGTCCAAGTAGGCTGACAGGTATGCCTCCATGTGAATTTTACCGATTTAATTAAATATCCCATGTGAAGGCTTTAATGCCGCGGATGACACAATTTAAGTTGGGGGGGTGTTGTCATACTTTAATGACGACGTAATGATGATTCCGTAAGCCATTATTATAAACCCGTGTGTGGTACACCCTACGATCCTAATCAATACTATGTATAATCATTAAAAGTGTATTGGGATCCGTAACACGTCCTTTCCACTCCATATGAAATAATTTCTATTTTATTCACTGCACAAACCATACTTTTTTATAATTTTTCTCAGTTTATGAGAATTACCATCCATATTTACCGTTACCACCTTTCATTTTCACCATGTTGTTTTTCCAAATCTGGTATCCACCATTTCACCCAACGGTCTGTTGTTCCAAGAAGTGTTGTTACGAGTCCCCACAATATGGGCGGACTGGCTATGTGGGATGAGCCTAGAAACACAACTTCGGTCCGTAGTAATCCAGAGGTATGGAAAATCTTTGTTAATGCAGGGTGGGATACCTACTTCGACAGATTGCAAGGGTTTGACAAGGGAATCACAATGGAATTTGCACTTAATTTGGATGAGAGTCTCGCGAGTCAGAGGACTGGAAGTTCCTGTCACAGAAGAGGTAATTGCAGAAGTTAGCGAGCTGAGACAGCATGGGAAACAATGGTTTGCTTGGAGAGTTTCTCTCCTGGAGTTTCCCGAATTATTCTTGCAGGTAGGAGAAAGTGTTGTCCAATCAGGTAGAGGATATAAGCGCAAGACTATGACGTATCCTTGGAACAAAGTCGTAATGAAGTACATAACTTGCGAAGACCGAGCCACAACTTTGTTTAAGTATCCTTTTAAAATTCTAACGCACCTTTGATTTCCATAGGCTCAGGTGCATGCCTTAAACATGCCCTTCTTCCTATTGAAATATTTGCAGCACATGGCACAGTCCGCTCGGCGTTCACGCCGGATGCCGGCAGTGCTCTCCAACCATGGATTAGTGCGTTTACTGGCCATGCATGCAATAAATAGACTTCGGGTCTCCTCGACGGAACTCTGTGGATCCTCATAAGAAGAGATAGCAGCCGTTATTGCTGCAAGAGAAGAGGAACTATTCTCTCCGACTGGTTTAGCAGAAGAAGAACATTCAGAGGGAATTGATCAAGAGGAACTTGAAGAATTGGAAATGGAGGTTGATCAGGAGGAACCCGAAGAAGTGGAAATGGAGGTTTATCAAGAAGAACCTAAAGAAATGAGAATAGAGGAGATAATTGGCGACACAGTCGAGGCTGCCACACAAGAACCAGCCTTGCCTAAGGAGCCCACAGATGAAGGAATTATGGATATCATGCATGAAGTCGAGACTGTTATATAGTCATCGAATTTTGTCAATGAAGAACAGGGAAGTGAAATGGCAGACAAAGGAATGGAAAGTGATGTTATTTTGCAAGAAAAAACATCACCTGCCCAAGCAGATATAGATGTTGAAACAAGTGGGGGTGCTACACAAGAACCACCCCTGATTATGCTAGAACAGGGAAATAGGGAGGAGTCAGCCTGCAAAATTGACGTTGTCCCTCAAGGAATATTATTGACTGTGGAAAAAGAAGCAATCCATAGAGAATAGGAAGATAGAGGAGGAATAACCTGCGGGGTCGATATTGTCCCACAAGAACCAGTATCAATCTTAGAAGAAGAAATGATGAATAAAGAGCGAGAGGACAGAAGGGAAACAAGCTTCGGAATCAATGCTTCCCCACAAGAACCAGCATCGACCCCGACTGAGGTAGTAATGCATGAAACTCCGGCTCAAGCCGGAAATGAGGATGATGAAGCTGTCCCCCGTTCTCCTTTCCAGTCTATGATGCCTAGAGGGGTGAGGGGATTCCGCTCGCCCAAACGATTAATGAAGGAAGTAGTTGTCCCACCTGTGCTTAAATTTGTTGACCAAGGAGAGGACATGGCCAAGATTGGCCCAGTCATTGCTGAATCTTTGTTGGAACACTTAGAGACTCGCAAAGAAGATGAGGTCCCTATGGAAACACCGAGACAAAGAGTCTTCAATGGAAATGCCGACCAGATGGCAGGAGTCCCTAAAGTGAATATAGAGTGAGAAACCCCTGAAGATAGGGAGCCCAGCCAGAAAGGCTTAACAAAATAATCAGCTGAGAATACCGGCAGCATCCCACCACCTCCTGAGCTTGTTATAGGGCCAGAAACTGAATTTATTGTCAAACAGGAATGGATTGAACAGTGTGAGAAAAGAAGGTTACCTCTCAAGAAGAGGTATCAGCTATAGTTCAGTGAAACCATGATATTGAAAAGGGAGGTTCACGAGTTGAAAAGGCAAGTTTCCCAGCTGAAAAAGAAGGTAAAAATCTACAAATGGAGGGCCGCTAAAGCCAAAAATTGAGGTCTCCTTTGTAGCTACAAAGACTAGCCCAATTGAAGAGTTGTTTGAAGGTCGAGAATTTTTCTTGGCCGCTGAAATTCAGAAGTGGCAGTCTGCTGCAAGTGACCATAAGAAAGAAATAATGCGGGTTCGGGGTCATCACAGGATACATAGATCAGTTAGATAAGGTGCAGATGAAGTCTTTTTAATTCTGCAATCTGTTTTAATTTCTGTTACAATAGTCTGCGTGTTTATGGATTTAAGCCTATGATCTAAAACAGGTCATGTGATTTCTCCTGCATATACTGTGCCGTTAGTCTTGAAATAAATAACACCCTTGGGTTGATAATTTATGTGGAAAAAGGGTTGAATATTGTTCACATCTGGACACCAACAAGGCCACTGCCAAAAACTTCATGAAACTTTCAAAAATGATAAATAAAAATGGAATAAGGTTACTAATGTAATCATTGATACAATTACTTGATCTTACCCCTACTATCCATGAAATGCATTTCGTCAAACATGTCACAAATATGTAATCTACATTTCATAACAACATATCTAAGCATAGGGGTCTCATAATTATATGAGCATCATCAAGAAGCATTGATGCCTTATCACAATAGCTGCATTATAATATATTAGGTCATATATGAATTTCACATTAATTTTCTAATCAAAAGATGATGAGAGCCATATATCAACTTTGTCATAAAACATAATCATAAACAACATATAACCAATAGAAATAATAAGGTGATAACAACCATAAAAACCACATATTCACTAGTACATTTACAAATGAAATACCAAGGGAGAAGGAGCTCTTATTAATGAATTATAAAGCCAACCAAATTTGGGACTTCCACGAACCACTCGACCATAGATTGGGCTGAACCAAATCTTAATTTCATCCACAAAACCAATCCAGGTTTTCTTAGGCTTTACCACAATCCACTGATGGATTCCTAGGCCTAAATAATGAACATGAAATACCAAAATTTACTGCAATCCCACCATATATTGGTTTAGGGATCACTAGGCCTACAAAAGCATGGATTCTTCTGGATCTCTCCACCTAAACCATGAGGATTTTTTTTGTATCCTAGTCTCTAGGATTTACCGTATATCTCGTCATTCACCAGTGAAGGATTCCTAGGCCTAATAGAGACTGTACCTTCTATTCTTTACTGTATATCCCTCCATTCACTAGTCAATGATTCCTAGGCCCACCGAGGTACACAAAATTTTACTTTACCGCAATCCCACATTCACCGGTCCAGGGATTCCTAGGACTTGTGTTATTCTTTAGAGATCACCCCACTCAGTTTTGAAACCATCTGAAAATCCAGCTTAGACAAGTAAAGAGAACCATCACCCCATGGCTATTTGGAAATGGCAAGAAAAGGCTAAAAATCACTGTCACACCTAGCAAGAACCAAGCCAATGAGAACAAGACAAACGAATACACACATGCATGTACCCTGCATGCCAAATGTAGCAAGGAAATCACACATGAAAATTGATACCTGCAAGTAATCCCGATGTAGTCGCTTGATCATTCTCTTCCTTTCTTTATCTTTGATTCCCCTTGCCTTCTTTGTCCTTCCTTTTATCTCTTAATCCAATTCTAGAGTGCTCCAAGAATGCTCTAAGTTTCCAAGAGTGAGAGAGAGAGAGCTCCAAAACTGAACTGACAAAAAGCTACAAACTGATCCTTAGAAGCCTTTTTATCAATGATGCCTGTATTTTCTTCATTTTCCATTATTTTCCCTTAATTTTCCTCCTCACACGCAACCTATGACCTTTCACCTTCCTTTTATCCTAATTTCCATTATTTTCGTAAACAAATTGCCAATTTTTTTTCCTTTCCAAGCCTTTTCCATTTCCTTTTCCAATTTCCTTAGCCATAATAAACCAAATTAAAACCCACGAGGATGTTTTTCCCAACATTCATCTTGGAATACATGTCCCATGACCTTGGTTATTCCTTTATTAACTTTTATTACATGGATTTTGATTAGGGATGTTACAATATTCTTTAGAATAATGTATGAACCAACTCATCATCCTGAACATTAACATCTTCTAATGTACCTATTGATTCATCACGATCTTTCACTTTTACAAAACTTGAAAGCATGACTATAGAGACTTTTTAATTCACTTGATCTTCTTTCATTTTCTTTCTTCCCTATACCTTCCTATACATGGTGATAGGGCTGGAAGATTCCATCTTGAACCTGCAATCGTCTGCTATATGCCTATAGTTATGGAATTTGTAACATTCAATGTTGGGCCTGAATGATTGAATTGGTGAGATACTTTTTGCTGAAAAAGTTTGTTTGAATTTTTTCGTGTGATCCAAAAAACCTGCTTCTATGGTTTTGATAATGCCCTTGATAGTTACCCCTATCATGCATTATGCAATCCCTAACCATATGCCAAAATTTATAAAATGAAAAACAATAAACATTAAACATGCTAGGGTACGTGGACGAGGTGTAATTCCTTAATGGTCTTCTATAGTCATCCTTCTTTGGAGGAGGTGCAACCTTTTGTTGATTACTTCTTGGAGCAACAACATTTTTAACCTTATTTTGTCCTTCATTTTGATTTCGCCTTTTATGGATCCTATTGTCAGCCTTCTCATTAATCTTTCTTTGTGGAAACTTGGAGCTTGTACCTTCGTCACATGTAGCTTTCCTACTTCTTGTGTCTTCATCTTCGACTAAGCCAATTCTTGATCTTTCCTTTCAATATTCTGCAAGTGTTTCTGTTTCCATTCCTTGAGATTTTTTATTTTAGATAGGGTAGCGTCAATTTCTCCTTGATTTTGAGAAAGGTCTTCCAGAAATATGCTTTTCAAAAATTTCCTTCTTTCTTCTGCCTCTTCCACTTGTAGTTTTAAAATAATGATGTTTTCAATTGCTTTGTTGAAGTCTTGTATTTGTATCTTCTGCCTTTCATTTTCATTTATGATCCTGCTGATTTATGTTGAAGATGGATCTAGTTCCTTTTTCTTTTGATGAATTTCGGTTACGTACCTCTAACCATATTCCTTTAATTGGCTTGCCAAGTCTTTTTATTTATTTTCTACTTGTTTCACTGGGATTTTCAAGAGAGAAAATTATTCCTTGAGTGCTTGACTTTCCTCCTCTATGTTCTTCAGATCTTTCAAAGAATTGACTAATAACTTTTCCATGTCTGCTTATTCTTCATCGTTTTCCTCCTCATTGTCATAATATTCAATATGAAAATTTGCTTGACTTGAAGCATGATGGTCATTATCTTTTTATTTACCAACATGATCTTAACTTGTGTGAAGCTTTGAATTTTTCTCCAAAGATTTTTAGTAGATGAGCATCATCCTACACTAGATTTCATAGAATTTGGAAGGGAAATCAAGATGATACTCATGGATTTGAAATTGTATTTTATTGATTCATTAATAGTGGTATTTATAGAAACAACATAATCCCATACATTATGTCCAATATCTCTCAGATATATTTCCATATTATCTTTCCAAAATTCAAAGCTTGATTCATTGATCAGAGGAATTGGACCAACCTGTTTCCCTTCATCAACCGTAATAGGTTTTGAAGGAATTTAAATAGCAGGAACTTCCTTTGGTTTCTTTGAACACTTGGTGGCTTTCTTTCTTGACTTTCCCATCATGATTCACCTGAGATCTACCTTCCAAATATTAAGTTGTAATTGAAGGAACCTATTATGATACCAATTGTTGGAAATACTGAGAGAGGGGTGAATCAGCATTTCTTACTTCAATTAGTATTTTTAATTTTTTTAGAGAATTTAAAATTATTAGCATTAGTTAAACATAAACAATCATTAACACCATTCATCGATGCACTATATCAAGACAATAGACACCAAATAATTTTAGGTGGAAACCCTTATGGGATAAAAACCACCAAATGATTCTTAATATTTTTCTTCAATAAGTACATCAATAGAAAGCTCCAACTTCCATAATTTTTAGCTACAACTATGGGAGGCTCCAACCGCTTGGTTCACATGCTACAATATGATAGATTCTCCAACACCTTGTTTACCAACTACTACTGGAAGGATGCTCCAATTCCTAGGTTTATAGGCTCCAACCTCAAGGATGATCCAATACCCTAATTCAACAACTGTTATTGGATGGACGCTCCAAATCCATGCACAAGATCCAAACTACCCCAACACAACCTTGTGACCTTTCTCATCAAGATTCCACTTGCTTGAAGGCTCCAACCTTTAGCTCACCACGGTGGACCATGTTTCATATATTTTCAAACTAGATCCCCATGTGCTCATTAAAATGAAGAACATCAAAATGATCTACTGGATTTTTTCGATTTGTAACATTGGCATAAATTCGTCAGCAAAAACAACAACTTCTTTAGTTCAAATGATCAAACCCTAGCTATCAATATTAATTGTCATAAACGATTCTGACTCTGCTCAATCTGCATATCAAACCCTAACATCTGTCAATTGTTCTTCTACACCAAATACTAGCTGTAAAACCTCAACAATTATGTCTTCTCTATACATCATCAACTTCTCAACCTCTAGAACAAGGCTTTCTCAAACCATGTAACTTTTTATCTATGACTACATCAAACAAGTTTCATAGCTCAATGTTGTCATAAATACTGTCTCAAATATTGATATCAAGAATCTCTACCACATTAACAAGAGAGTCATTATGTGATGCATCAAGAGTTACTATCAATAAGAGTCACTGTCATATTACATCTTCTCATGAGGTTAATTTCAACAAGGTCATTTCCATTATCATATGATATCCACTGTCAATGGCATATGAGCATCACAACATACATCAAAGTTACTTCCCATATACATTCAAGTCACTATTAATGACAACATTATCAAATATAAAAGTATCATCAAAGTCACTGCTATGCACCAGGGTCATAGTCATACATTAGAGTTTCATTGCTATCCCAACAAGATCACTGTCATATAGATCACAATGTTGCAAGTCCAATGTCACGTAAAAGGTCACTGATATACCAATTTCATTCAATACTATATCAAAGTTACTTCCATACATAATATTACTATCAAGCAAGCACATATCACTGCCAACCTTTGTTGTATTTTCTCATTGTCATACTTTAATCATATAGACCACAACCATAATATATTACTAATCATTGCCATATGGTCTACATATCAAATTTCACTATTTCTGATATGCCAAGTTTACTATCATATCAAAGGTTTATGTCCAAAGAACTGTTAACATTCACTCTTTTTCATCACGAATTTATGCACACAATCTAATGCTTCAAACAATTTAGTAGGTATGCCATATTCTAGAATGTTTTAGAGATATAGTGAATTTTTGTAGTTATTCAAAAGGAATCAATGTTAATTTGGTAGCTCAATGTTGGCTTGAGGGGTCCTGACTGAGGTTCAAAGTTAAGGTTAACCAAAAAAACCCTCTTACTACTGGCCCTTTCGGTAGTGACCTACTTGCACAAGTCAAAGTCTCACTCGAAGCAGTATGGGGGGGTGCTGGAACCAGGTTTCCACACACTGAGAGAGAATTAAATAATGTGGGTGCCTTCATATCTTATAATACTAGTGGTATCACCTCCGCAATAGAAACCCTAACTAGAAACTCTAACTAGGTAGATCTAGGTTAGTTTACGCAGGTTACCCCGTGCGTGCCTCTATGAGGCTCCACAATCCCTTCAATAGGTTTAATACATGCCATTCAGGTTTAACAATGATAGATCTATGCATTCACCATTCATCTAAGGCGAAAGACAGTTACACAATCGATCCAAACACAGATAATGTAGTAAACGAGAATAACATATAGAAACAGATCATAAAGCTGAACACAGATGCATTAGATACTCAGATTTATCCCAAAACATTCCTTTATTAATTCATAGCCATATCATCCTAACAATACTTCTGTTCTACCCACGTACACATCCATCGGTGTTCGCACATAGCAGGACTAAGGTCTTCGCTCACATAGCCAACAGGAGCCTTCTAAACCCAGAAAATTTCTCTTTTCAGCTTAGAACATCATACCAAAACTCATACCAAAATTACTACCTCTCTCTTCAAATCGATCTAGAATCATATTTATATCTTTAGCCTGCGCTCATCTAAGGTCTGCAAACTATGGTTTGCGACCCCTAGTTTCTACCCTTTTTCCCATTAAAACTCATGAAGGGGATTTAACCCGCCTCAAAGCCCCTTGATTTGCGTGCATGAATTACAACTTACAAAAATAACCAAAATTGTTGTCCTAAGGGACCCCGCTCCAATACACCCACAACAAAATATTGTGACTCGTCTTGAGTCACAATGGTGCTGGGGTATTCATCTTGTTTTGCAGCTCCTCGATGGCAACAATGAAGGGCAATGAGATGCCCACGCTTTGATTAGCTACACTCTACACTGTGTCCACTAATTTCTATGATGTCAGCCCTTCTCCGGCGAGTTTGATGCTTTGATAGGCTTGATTAAGATTCTTGAAAACGACATCCAGATCCTGCGACAACTTCATCTCCTCGTTGACCCATGGCTTCATGTGCTTTGTCACAATATGCTTCTTCCTTCGTAGCTCCTCTACTTCATCGCACAAGATCTGGCTAGTCTGTAAGTGGGCCAGGCGTTGAGCAAGTACAAAAGTAGGTAGGGCCTCCTGAAGGTCATCTAATGCCTGCTCCTTAGGTCATCGAATGGTTGGCTTGCAACGCTGCTATCTGTTGTTCGAACTCTGTCTTTACTATCTGCACCTCTGTTCGAGAGGATTTCAGCGCTTCCACCAAACTTTTGATCTTAACCTGTGGCGCGGAAGAAATACGGATGGCCACTTCTGGCAAGTCACCACACAGTCGATCGACCAAGTGCTCCAACTCAGCTTTCCCTGCTACTGCATCCTGCTGCGTTGTTTGGGCCTGGAGGGATTCTTCAGTCTTTACAACGATCTACTACTTGGATTCACTTAAATGTTGTTGGACGCGCACCTCACTGCATTGTAGCTCGTCTATGATGATAGTTTGGATTGCGTGCATATTTCCACTTTGCAACAAAGACAATTCTATTCCAACCTCTGGACAGGTCTGCACCTACTGTCCTAGGAAGGGGCAGATCCTACTGTCTGCTGTGCTGATGATCATTGTTGTGGGTTGGATCACTTGAATCGGCCTCGCTTGATTCCCACTCGCCTGGATGTTATCGATCTTTAATTGCAACACCTGCAAAACTGACTGTAATGCTTCTACAACCACCTTTTATTGCTCTTCCATGGCTTTCCACCTGGCTTCGGAGGCTGATGCTATGACATCGGAAATCGTATCTAAGTCTTCCGCTTTCAAGGTGACATCTGCGTCGTCTCCTTCCTTTGAGCCTTTCCTCTTCTTGCGCGTGCCTTTGGAGGTTTCTACACCACGCTTGATGCCTCTAGGAGACTCAGCTCCTGCGCCATCCAGAACATCGAGGCCTCCAAGGTCTACCTCGGCTTCTCCTTCAGGCTCGCGCTTAGTGTCTTTATTTGCTTCCTTCCTGGTTTCTTTCTTCGCATCTTTTTCTGCGCCCATATCTACATCTTTTTCGGTGCAATGCTCTGCTTATTTTTATTTTTCTGTCAATGTGGTCTCTTTTACAAACGTTGAAGTTGTGACGGGGTGGGTGGAGCCGAGCCCTTCCTTCCATGCTGCTGGCCAGGTCGGAATGACCTAGTGAACCTCTGCCTCTGTTACCTTAAATGACATATTGTACCATGCAGGATCATTGCACGCCAAAATCTGTATATGGTGAATGGTATCCTGAAAAGCTACAATCCCTTAGTACTTCTCATATATCGCGGGAGACAATCTGGGTCATGAATGGATGGTTGCTGCCAGCGCACCTTCGAATAACACCTAGAATATTTTTTTCTCCTTCACCCTTTTAGGGTCAATCTAATCCCATAGATTGGCGTAGTGCGCCCATTCGCATACACCAGGCTCTACTTCTGGGAGGACCACGCCCTTCGACGTCTCTTAGGCCACGAAAGCAATCAATAGTAACAACTAGGAGTAGCCGAATTTCTTGCCTTCTTATTACACCTCGCGCACGTTTTCCAGAAACTCCTAGAAGAGGTATTGGGACCAGTTTTAGCTGACCCCCTTCTCACATTGGGTTACTAGAGCGATTACGTGCATAGGGACTGTCTTAGGGCAGCACTTGTGCATCATATTACAACCAAGGAATAAGGTTCCGAGGCACATGCCTGGGTCCTCAATCTACTGCACCAGGAATCCCCTGGTGTCCCTCTCCACCTGGTAGTCCTTTTTAACCTTGGTCGTGACCTTCAATTCTCGAGTTTTCCCATACTGAGCCATGGGATTGGGCCCTTTCTTGGGCAGGACAGTGATCTGGTGGATCAGCGCAAGGTTAATCAAAATTGTTCCCTGGATCCACAAGCATCCATCATGCGCCTGTGCCAGCAACTGGCACACGCAAAAAGTTGTAATAGGGTACCTACCAAAGTCAGGAATCCTCAACAAATTGAGGATCCCTGCATTGCTCAACCCGCGCACCCATGGCACAGGCTCAAATTTTACCACATCATCATACAACACGTGCTCGAGGTAGTTTTCAGGCATCAACTCGGGGAATGTTTCATAGTCATCAAATTTGACGAGGGGGGTCTTCCCAAACATATCTCTATTCACATGGGCGACCTGTGAGATCAGTGGTATTTTCAAGTAGTCCTGCACTGCGTCTACATTCTTGGGGACCCGCACAGAGGATCTGCGCAGCTTGACATACTTTGGCCACCAGGAAATTGGCTTGAAAAATACGGCTTCCTTAGCTGTGCTCATGGGTCGTTTTGTGGGGTCACCCATAGGAGATCTATCCTTTGGGGCGAGGCGTGGGAATGTAACATGCCTAGGGGAGGTCCGCAGCTTGGAGGATGACCCCTTGGTCATCTCACCCTTTCCCTTAGCCGGTGTAGATGCGACTTCTTGGACCTCTGGTATTACTTCATGAACATCGTTTGAGCTCGACTCTATGGATGCTATGAGCAGCGCGGGTTGCTCTTCAGAGGGTGCGCTCTTGGGGTTTGTGGCCATCATTCTTGGGTGAAAGATAAATTCAGGGTTACTCACGTCGGATGCAGGGGTTTCTCAGCGAGTCACACAATGCTCAAAGACAAATTTATGGTGAAATTCACAAATAAGCTCAGGGTGCAATACACTTAGGAATCAAAGGAACCAATCGTGACCCGCGCCCCTCATTTTATAGGCGATCCAAGGTGAAAATGGTCAGATCGTCATTAAATGCATCTTATCTCTGAAAAAACGGTCAAGAATCCCGTAAGGTTGCGTCATTAAATGCAGAAAACCCGCTCCTTCCGATGGTAAAATCGCTTCTTCGCCCAGTTTTACAGTTCCAATAGCTAGTTTCTCCTACTACACATTACCTCTGTGCTTCTGTCGCACCTGTCTGCACCTTTCCCCTACGCAACGCACAAACAATTGGATTCCCATTCTTCATACATATAGTCATTTGGTAGGCACAGGGTTATCCCTATACACCTTCAGACGACTTCCATTGAAATACCCAGGAAAACTCTCACCGCGCAGTGTGGCCAAGCGTACCGCACCTCCATCAGTGATTTATTTCACAATGTATGGCCCCAACCAGTGCTTCCTAAACTTCCCTGGGTGGCTAATGTGTATATCATGTTAGGCCTTTTTGCGCACCTTCTGCACTTGCTGATGAAAGTTAGCTATGAAATGATCCTCTTATAAGGCAAACAGTTGCGCTAACCGCTCCTCCATGATGTCAGGCTCAACCATATTAGTAAATGTCGCAATGAGCATGCTTGGGATGATATATTCCATTGGCTTGCTTTTTTCTTTCCCATAAACCATCATGAAGGGTGTTTTCCCAGTCAATTTCTTACATGTAGTCCTATAAGCCGACAACACCAAAGGGATACGCACGTCCCAATCATTCCGATTTTGATTACAGATATTTGTGAGCGCATTCTCCAATTTTTTTTTGAAAGCTTCTACTGCGCCATTTTCTTGAGGGTGATAAGGAGTGCTCTTCTGGTGATGAATCTGAAATTCCTCTGTCATAGCTTCAATGGTTTCATTAACAAAGTGCGTACCCTTATCACTCATCAATATCTTCGGACACCCAAATCTAGTCAATATATTTTCAAAAATGAAGTGTGCAGTAGATTCTGTGGTACAATCCTTGACTGGATTAGCCTCTCCCCATCTGGTTACATAATATGTGGCAGTGATAATGTAGCGCGCACCAGTCTTTTTCCCCGGTGGGTTAATAGGTCCAACAAATTCTATAGCCCATTTATCAAAGGCTTCTAGGGTCATTTGTGGTTGCAGGGGCATTTCATCTCTGCGCGAGGGCTTCCCCATTCTATGGCATGCATCATAGGCTCTAAAGTATGCATGTGAATCAGTGCGTAGTGTGGGCCACCATAACCTAGAATGCAACACCTTCTGCGCAGTAGCCTTCCCTGCATAGTGGCCTCCTGCCACTCCATCATGAGCCTCAACCAAAATATTCTATCTCTCATGTTAAAAAACATACCTCCTTAATAATTCATATACTCCCAACTTAGACCATTGACCAACAATCAAGGTAAAATCAGCGACGCGTGACACTAGATCCTTCTTTTGCTGCACTGAATATTCAATAGTCGCACTTCCTGTAGTCAGAAAGTGAATAATATAAGCAAAGTTCTCATCAACCACGCTGATAGAAAAGAGCTGCGCATTAGGTAGCCCTTCTTCCAGACTAGTTGGCTCCTCCCCATTCTCAATGCGTGATAGGTGATCTGGGCCAACGTTCAATCTACTAGGCTTCACAATGATCTCAAATTCATACTCTTGAAATAACATTAGCCATATACAAATCTCCCCCCCCCCCGCAACACAGGCTTATTGACCAAGTATTTCAAAGCATAGTGGTCCATAAACATCTTGAAGTGCTCGCCTAGCATATAGTGCCTATATTTTTGTAGAGCATAGACCATGGCCAATCCTTCTCTTTCTGTGGTTGAGTAGTTGCACTCTGCACTGGATAACTTCCTACTGGCAAAAGCAATGGGGTGATCAATGTCTCTTTCTCTTGGCCACGCTAAAACAACTCCAACTGTGATACTGGATGCATCAACATGTACATGGAAGACGTTAGAACAGTCTGGAAATATCAAAATAGGGGTAGTCACCATCTTTTCCTTCAATAACTCAAAGCTCTTTTGACACTCTTCATCCCAGAAAAAGGACACATCCTTCTTCAACAATTTCTCCATAGGATCCGTGATCAGAGCATAGCCATGAATGAACTTTCTGTAATATCTAGTGTGTCCCAAAATGGAGCGCAACTATTTTTCAGTAGTGGGAACTTCTAGGTTGATGATAACATCTATCTTGGCTGGATCTACCTTCAATCCTTGCTGACACACTATATGGACCAAAAAATTTCCAAAAGGAACACAGAATATGCATTTGTTTTAAGAGAAATTTGATGCTTCCTACAAGTGTCAAGCATCATGCGCAGGCTGGACACATGCTTCTTTACCAACCCAAACACATTCCAGTTGTCAAAGTACCCTTCCAAGACTTATGCATGAATTCTTTGAACACAACTAATACTACGCGCGAGAAGATAGCAGGTGCATTATTCAATCCAAAAGGCATGACCGTGTATTGGAAATACCCCCATTCTATTGCAAAGATGGTCTTGCTTCGATCCTCTGGCACAATGAAGATACCCAGAAAATCCATTAGTAAAGGAATAAGCCTCTTGTCCTCCCACATTATCCAAGATATCATCTAAAAATGGAGTAGGGAAGGGGTCATGCACACATGCATCATTCAAATTGCACAGATCTACGCATATCCTTATTTCTCCCTTGGGCTTTTTCTCTTGAAAAAACATGGGGCTCACCTAATCAGACTGTTCCACAGGATCTATGATGCCTGTAGCAACCATCTTTTCTAATTCATCTTTCACTTTATGCTTGTTAGCCATCAATATTTTTTACATGTTAGTGATGACTATATCTACAGCTGAGTTTTCTAGAAGCTGATTTCCTTATGTCAATATGTCATCTAGAAAACCCTCCTAAAATTTTTTTTGCCTTTCTACTTTTCAGTCCGCCCATGTCGAAATCAAAACCTCATTATCACTATCCTACCTAGCTTCATCCCTACTGGTCTGCCCATCAGCTTTAAAAGGCAAATCCACATCTGTTTCAAAAGTCTCCCCTATGTTAGGAAGTGGCGCTTTAAGGCATTTTACCCTTGGAAATCATCAAAAAGCCAAAAAGCCTCCATCTGCTACAACCTACCATGACTGACCTCCCACTTTGCAAATGAAATTGACAAACAGCTCTAAGTCGCGCCACTCACACCCCCTAGATCTCAGCACTGCATAAACCCCAATCTCAAGCTGACTATTAGGTGTTTCACAGTGTTTTATGGTTTCTACAAAGGCAGGAAATATAATTTCATCTTAGGAGGAAATGCTTGAATCTACAGTTAGAAGAACAACTGCTTCTAAATGTAATATGAGCCTGAGATATGTCTGCAAAATAGAAAGTCACTCATCAAGACCTTGCAGTTTTCCTTCCAGCATGAAAATCACAGTAAGAAAAGGACACCACTGTCTCAGCAAACTGGTAAATTGTCATGGCCCAGAACCTCCTTCATTTACAAGCAGAGGGTTAGGGCGCCTCCTTCATCTACAAGCAGAGGGCGCTGGCCAGTATTGACTTTAAAGATTGCAAAAGTCCAGGTTTGCCTTTTGCTGAACAGTGAAACAATATCTCTAGGTTTTATGAATGTGAGTGATGATCATAACAGGGATAGAGTCTGAAATATGCAAGTTCAAAGGAAAACAGAGTTTGGTCTAATAAAGGAGGTCATTTGAAGTTTCAAATCATATGAATTGTTAAACTTTAGAAAGGCATATCATGAGTAAAAACAATTCTAATCATAGGAAGCTTGTTTTCCCCACAAGACCAAATTGAAGAGATGCTGACAGATCATGTCATCACCTAGGCAGAAGAAAAGTTGTTTGTTTTTCAAAGGGTGCTGACCTCCATAGTCACAGAGATTATCTTTCAAAAATTTGTCATGAGTTGACTAAAGCAAATGATGACATTTCAGTCACCCTCAGAGCAGTGCAGGAAGACAGTGACACTTTAGCTAGGGTTTTTCTGAAGCAC
Source organism: Pinus albicaulis (assembly GCA_034641835.2). Taxonomy (NCBI): domain Eukaryota; kingdom Viridiplantae; phylum Streptophyta; class Pinopsida; order Pinales; family Pinaceae; genus Pinus; species Pinus albicaulis. The sequence goes on along the minus strand of CM076573.1, from coordinate 483,996,913 downwards.
AGTGATGATTGCAAGCAGAGGTGCTAGTATTGATGTTTTTCAAGTGGTTTTCTTACCATCACATCCAGGGAAAATCTGTGTCAAACAGATTTGTCAAAACAACCTTCAGATACTTTGCCTGATGAAGAGCCTCCTCCATTTATGAGCAGATGGCCAAAGCATTGGATGTTGTTAAGGACTGATTAGTCAAAAAGGTGCAGTGGAAGGATACAAAGAAGGAAAATAGAAGTCATTACACAGGTCAAAGATAGTGTTTCTAATTCAAAAATATTTCTCTTCCTATTCATATGAAAATGTCTGTCAAACTGTACCTATAGTGGGCAGGAGACAATATTGACTATGCAGGCCATTGATACAAAAAGGGCAGTTTCCTTAGGGGAAGAGGCCACACAGCTTCCTCACTGTCACATGCCAAGAAGTTTAAAGGGAAATCCTCTTAAGTAAATAGAGAAATATAGTTTGAATGGATGCAATAAAAAATGGCACTTACAATCCAAAGAGAAGCCTATAAATCACCAAGAAGGTAAAACAGTGAACAGAGTTGAGCTATGGAATGGTTCTATTACAAAAAGGTCAATACACTGGTCAAAGAAAAATGATAACTGTGTATCAAAGAACCCTGTTTTTCTTGCTTCACAAGCTTATCTTTTCAGATATACACCCAAGATGGACATGGTGAATAGGTATACAATTTTATGAATAAGCAAAAGGAGTTTGTTTTGATAAACTATCACTGTTTAAATGATTTAAAACAAACACATTTTTTCATCATTCCGAAGGACAGATATAGTGCAGATGATACACCTATAAGCAAGAAAGTATGTTGAAAGGGTGAGCTTTTCTTAGATCAAGTCCAAGAAGACCAGTAAACTTGGCACCTGCTATAGATAAAGGTTGAAGAAGCTATCAAAGACCAAGGACTGTCAAAACAAGTTGACAAAACAAGCCCTGTTCTTCAGAAACAACCCAGTATTCAAGCATTCTCTTGACAGTGTTAAAGAGGGGTTGTTTTACATCATAAGTATTACCAACATCTTTAAAACAGTGGCAGAGATGATGTGGAAGTTATTGAGTTATTTGTCAAAGTTTGAAGTTCGGTGTTTATCACCCAAAGAACAAAAATGGAAATCACCCTTCGAACACCTGTACATTAGTAAAACAGAGTTCTGACCTATGGAGAAAAACTGTGTTTGTTTTCTTTGAAAAGGAGTTGGAAACTCTATTGATATTTTTTAAAGGGGTATAATTTCTGTGGCCGAAACCATGTCAAAAAGGGAGTACCCCTCAAATGAAGTCAATATGTTTTCAAATGTCAAAGAAACACACCAAAGCAGCGTTACGAAGGTTAAACAAAGCAGAGCTGAAAGCCAAGGTTGCTTTTCAAAATTTAAGACCGTTGAGGTTTGACACATTTAAAAGAAGTGGGAGTCGAGAGTAAAAACTTTCATTCTCAATACACCAAAGCGAGAAATTTAGTTTTGCCTCCGAAATCCTCGAGGCATCAAAACGATTTTCAAGCAAATTCGAGGAATTTGTCCATTTTAGCCGACGACGCGCTGGGAGCGTGTTTACCTCGCGGTCGATGCTGGCCGCGTCCCTTTGTACACGGCGCCGGCCGCCCGACAACCTTGGGCCGGCCAGGCCACCGGGTGGTACTGCGCGCGCCGTGTTGTCCTTGAAGAGTGCCGCGCATACTTTGAAGACCTCCGGTGCTGCTCCAGCCCTCCCCAAGGGTTGTTCATCAAATCTTGAGGTATTTTCACACATTTTTCTCCCTCGGTTCCAAAACAATTGCTAAGTAACATGGAAGTTTGAAATCGAAACTGTGGTGTGAAGTGAAAGGGTTAGAGCAAAGCTGCTGAGTTAGACCTTGTTTATATATCAAACATATATGCTAAGAAAGTTGTCTAGCAAGGTCAGAATCCAAATCAAAGAGCTGACTTGTCCCTGCCGTTTGTTGTGCCTGTCACCACTCCACAGGAAACGATTTTGCTATGAAAATGCCCATAATTTGAAACTATGTTTGAATGACAGAAATCCTTTGTTAGAATGCACGTAGGAAAAGTGATTAAGTGCATACAGTGTTTCTGCAATGATTAGTCAAAACAAAGGTGTCATTTCTTTAAAGCCTTTGTGAAAAGGGAAAAGTTACTACTAACTACTCAACCACCGAAAGACATTATTCTCTGAATACTCTGTGACTGTTTCTGTCCTTCAAAACCTCACTGCCAAGTGGGTTTTCAGAGGTCATAAAGGCTTTCTCCCAAAGATGACTGATATTCCACATTAAAAAGGGTCTTGATTATTGTGAGAAAGGGAATCTCTCACAGCCTTTGCTCAAAGATTTTGGAGCTTTTAAAAACCCTGTTATCTCTGCTTTAAATATGAATCTGACTGTATACTCACTTCAAGGTTAAATTTATGAGCATGTTTTTGTTTAAAAAGTGACATGCATAGAGAACAGTGAAATTACAGTGGGAGAAAGGGTTATTGGTCAAACAGAAATTTATAGGTTGAAGCTCCGGAGGAAGGTTGTTCACCCTACTCATAAAGAGACAGTATTCACTGTATTGTTGGTTGACTGGCTTGTGTTGTTCAAAGCTTATTGACAAGTTGCTATCCATTCAAGCAGAGGTTTTTCTAACATAACCAGAGGGTTACATTCATAAGGGGCCATTGATTGTTTTGAAAGGAGAAAACTCACATAACCTCTGCCTAAAAAACTTTGGAGTCTTTCAAACTCTGTCATCTTTGCTCAGGATTGTTACAGTGACTGCTTAAATAGCACTAAGGGTTGATTTCACATATGCAAGTTAGTTCAATGTTGGCACACTTATACAGGGCAGAGTTTTTAATGATTGCAAAATCTACTATGGGAAAGGATTAAGAGGTATTGAGTAACATCTTAAAACTCACAAGAACAGGGTGAGCAAAGCACTTCTCACAGCAAACTCTTCCTAAGCAGTCTACCTTTCTTTTTCACTGTGTGATTTCCTACTAAGGAGTTGTTGACTGAGATATTTTCAAGGTGAGAGGTCACTTTTTGAAGAGCAGGATTTTTAATGATTGAGATTTGTCTTGGAGACACAAATACAGGTGTGTTGATTGGCCTCTAACAAATTCACAAGAAGAGTGATTTCTTAACACTGTCTACAGGAAATTCACACAGCAGTCTGTCTCCTCTTTACTATATGGTGTCCTATTGAGGAATCTGCCTGGCTATGGTACATTCAAGGTAGAAGGTCATTTTCTAAAGAAAGCAGAGGTTTTGTATTCAAAGTAACATTGTTGCAAAACCATCCAAATCACATTGTTTATCTGTCAAAGCAGTAAAGTGACACAGTTTGATTCCAGCAGGGCATTTTACACACAGTGAAGGCAGTTTGCCTCTTCCAAAGCATATTCAGGTCAAAATGCCTCCAAGGCAAGACAGCAGGAGCGGCCCGCACAAAAGATATGAGCCTCTCTCTACAGAAGAGATTAATGCTCATCCATTTGTACTTTTCAACTTCCATGAAGTAGGCTGCCTCGATTTTTGCCAGAAGATAGAAGAAGTCAAGAGTTTTTCGCCATTAACACACTTGTGCGCCCTGAGATTCAAAGAAAAACACTTCCAAGTGGCGGGTCTTGATTTCAAAATTTCTCTAAGGTATGTGTCCAAGGCCACCAAGATCCCGTATCATGGCGAAAAATGGTTTAAACAAGCTCATCTTGACTTAGAGGATTACAAACCTTTCATCAAGCCTGAACATAGAGAGGCTGTCACTGCTATTTTTCCTTTTTCATATCTCCTTGACAGCTATGCTCCGCTTATGAAAGCCATAATGAAATATTTCACTTGTGAAGGGAGGTTTGATCGAATTTATGCCTATCATGTCCGTTTATTGATGCACTTTACTAGAAGCAGGCAACTAAACCTCCCTCACTTTTTGTTCAAGAGCATAGAGAAAATGGCATCTACTGTCCAAAAGAAGGCCCCACCTCAGCAAATCCCTTCTCTTTTTCATCATTCTTTGATCAAGATTATCTTCTTATACCAGCTAGAGAAGAAAGAGGTTCCATGGGATTTATTCATCAGCCATCCAGACTTCTCTACTGTTCCTCCTGTTCATGTGTCTCCCACTCAGCCTATCCATCGCCCGGTACCTTTGTCTAGTAGGCCTACTCCTAGGAGGCTCAGAATGACTACTGGACAACCAAGTCAACAGGAGGAAGGAGAGGGCAGTAAACAACAGCAAGAGGAAAGGGATGAGGGACAGCAGCAGATAGATGATGAAGGACAGCAGGTCCATGATGAGGAACAACAGCAAACAGAAAGTGAAGGACAGCAGGTCCATGATGAGGGACAACAGCAAGTAGACAGTGAAGGACAGCAGGTCCAAGATGAACAGCAGCAGGTACACATTGATGAACAACAGACAGCAGATAAGAAACAACAGCAAGTGCAAGATGAAGAACAGCAAGTTGGGCAGGAAATTGAAACACCTTTTGAGCCACAAATTGGACAAGACATTGATGAAGAGCAGCAAGCTAATGTTGGCGAAAAGGGGCAGCCAAGTGAACAACAAAAAGTAGACATTCAGCAACCTCAAGAAGAGCAGCCAATTCAGAAATATGTCAAAGGTAAATCAGTTGTGCATCCTCCTCTCAAAATAACAAAGCTCAGCACAACAAGGAAAAGAGGGGTTAAATCTACCACTCAAACAGTGACAAAGGTTGTTCCTAGCAAGAGGAAATCGCCCAAAAGGACATCTTCTATCATGCCAAGGAGGAAAAGCGCCAGATTGGCTTTCAAAGGTAAAAGCAAAGTTGAAGAAAGTACAAAGCATGGAGGTGAATTAGCTGTCATCCCTATCCAAAGCGATGACAGTGATAATGAGGCCCGCCTCCTTGAGAATCTCCTAATCCATAAGGAGGGGCAAATTGAGGCTTTAGAGGAGGATCTTCAAAGGGCAAGGAATTTCAACCACTTCTTGGAGGTTGAAAACAAACAGATGAATGTTCATGCAGCTATCGATGAAGCATGGGCAATCAAATATAAAAAGGAGGCAGCTAAGGCACAAGCAAGGATAGAAGAACTCATTGGTGAGTTTGATGAGGAGGAAGAGGAAGATCAGCCTAGGCGGAAGAGGCCTAGGACCATCGGGCTTAAAAGAGCCTTGGAAAAGCAGAGAGCAGAAGAACAAGCCCATTTCCAAGCCTTTCCTCTCACTACACTCCTTGAGCAGGAAATTGAAGAAAACAAAGAGGCATGGCTTGAAAGAGCTAACAAACACTTGGAAATGAAGCTTGAGAGGGAAAACAGAGATCTTGAGCTGCAAAGAAAGAGGATTCATCACTTTCAGAAGCTAAATCAGTTTGACAGGCGAAAATTAAAGGCAGCCCAAGAGAAATTGAAGAAGGCAAAGGGGAAGTGCCTGGCACGAAAAGAGGAGAAAAGCATATCAGCCCTTGATATTTTGGCATCAGCTTCGGAGCATGTTGCTATGGACCCCTGAGGGTCATGCATGCCAAATTTGAGCCCTTTTCGACAACTTTTTGTTTTTTGGCATTTTTTGGGTTTTTGGTCGAAAACTCATAATTGCGCCATTTCAGTTTGAGGATTTTTCAAGGGAGAAGGATGATGCCAGTGGATGCCATAATTCTATGAGCAGGTCCCCAGCGATTTTCAGGGAATTCGGAGATCATTCGCCCCCTCAAATTGGCGAAAAATGCCCTCTTTTTGCACATTCTGCCCGCCATATCAGCAGTCTGCTATTTCCTGGTTTTTCATACACAGGTACAATTTTGGGGAACTTCCAGACATCAGATTGAGGTGATTTCTGTTGCGCCGGAAAGTAGACACAGAGAGCTTTCCAACGGGCCATCATGAGCCTCATTTCGACACCGGGAAGGCTGCCAATTGCCTCCAGCAAGTCAGGGGACCTTTTTCAGACATAAATATGAAGTATTTTTGTAATTTTTGAACCTCAAAAATCTACTTTTCCCAAATGTGCGTTAAGCTATTTTTATACTTGGGAAATGATGTAAAGTCAATATAATTTCCGTTTTTAGCTGTTTTTTAGATATTTTATGGGATATTTTGTGCCTTGGGCTTTGCAAAGCCTCAAGGACAAGTTTAGATATTTTGACTTGGCCAATGGGATAGCTAGTTGCTCCATGAGGTTTTCCTTCCTCTAGCCTATTTATTCCACAAGGATTCATTGTAAAACAGAGGCTGAACTTGAGAGAAGAAATCAATATATTGGTCATATGAGCTTTGAAGAACATATTTGTGTTATGATTTTTGGACTGCCTCTTGGATGCTTTTGATGAATGATGAAGGATTGGTGATGGATTCCATGACATGGTAGAATGGTATAGTGTTTCTTGCTTTGTTTTTGTCTTCTAGTTTTCATTCATGATACATTCTTCTTGCTGCTATAGATCAGTAGAGATTGATTTTGAGATATGCCCATGGAGGCACCTCAAAATTCCTGAATCTTCATAGCTTTATGTTTTCTTCTTCCTTAGTTATACTAAAGAATTCTTAACTGCTCTTTAGTAACTTAAGGATACTGTTTGCTAGTTTTATTTACAAGTTCTATGCATGTTGAGTAGGATGTATGGTGTGCCCTGCCTACCTATAAGCTGTCCATAGTTATGTCCATAAAACTTTCTCTTTGACTGATTAGTTGATCATCTTGTTGAACCAAGGAGGCCTAGTCTCGATCTAGCCCTTTGCCTAAAACTATGAAAGCTTGTTTGTCAAAGTGCCCAATAACTTAGAGACTGTGTTAGGCGTTCCGGCATAGTTTTATGAGTTGTTAGTCCTTCTTATGTGTTTTTCCCAAAGTCTGATAGCCATTTCCCAAAGTTAGAGGGTCTTATACTTCTATGTATGGCTGGAATGTTTGATTTCTATGTATTAATTAGCTCATAGTTACATTTAGCATGATTAATGGCTTGCTATAACATGTTTATGTCTGCTATCAACTAGTTACACTTGAAATCCCTCGTCTTTTCACAAGCTTGATGTCCATTTACTCCATTCTTCCCAAAGATCCCTTCTACCGTGAATCAAATCGGCCCTACAGCAACCTTACATCATAATCTCATAGCTTCCTTGACCTGTTTGACCCCATAGCCCAATTGATCTGACTTCTTGTTACCTGTTTTATGTCTTTGATCAGTTTATCCCTCACAAACTTAAAAAACTAAAAAACCAAAAAACTCACTTCATAACTAGCCTAATATCAGAACACCATAAGCAAAACACACCGACATCTTTTACACATATAGAGAGAGCCCTCTCTGAGTCCAGGAAGGCTAGGTCCTTGGGCTCCAAAGCTTGGTTTGATGTTACATCATCATTTGGCTCACCAATCGGCCAAATCACGGGACCCTAACATAATGGCGATCACGGTGGGACTTTGAGTCAAAACATCCTAGGTATCCCTTAAGAACTCTTAGATCCTAGTCAAACTTAGAAGAGTAGAATCTGGTTGTCTCACCATCCTAGCAAAATGATGACTCAGCTGTAGGACACTCTTCTAAACCTTAGGATTACATAAAAACTTAAAAAACCCCAAAAACTCCCTTAGATTGGTTTTTGACAGTATTGGTGGTGGACCATACACATATACCTCAAAACAACTAAAAATCCACCTGGCGACTCCACTAGCCTCCAGTAGGCCTTACTACCTTGCTAAATTTTAGAATTCCATCCGATTTAGCCACCTCATCGCCAACCTAACATAATGGCGATCGCGGTGGGACTCTGAGTAACAAAAAATTAGTTTCCCTCATATTTAGAGACCTTTAAGGATACTATCTGATTGACTTATCCCACTGCTCACTAACATAGTGACACTCACAGTAGGACCTTCCGAGTTAGTGACAATCTAAGTACACCTTAGTAACTCCTGAAGTCTCAATCAAGCTTAGTAAAATTAGGTATTGTCTGAAGAGTAGAAAATAGCTCCTTCACCATCTTAGCAAAATGATGAGTCAGTTATAGAAAATTCTTCCAAACCTTGTAGGCACATAAAACTCAAAAAACCCCAAAACACTCCCTTAGATTGGTTTTTGACATTATTGGTGGTGGACCATACAAGTATATCTCAAAACAATAGACTTTCCACCTGGCGACTCCACTAACCTCTAGTAGGCCTTACTTTTGACCAAACTCTAGGTTATTTTCCGATAGACCTATCCCATCGCTCACTAACATAGCGAGAGATGGTGGGACACTGAGTACATAATAGTCCAGCAAACTCTTATAGACTCTTTGGTCCTTTAGGTACCATAAACAAGCAAGCAGCCCATAGAACTATTTTTAGAGTAAACTATTTTTTGTTCTCATCACCCTAGCAAAGTGTTGAAACAAGTCTAGGATACTTTAAACCATAGGTTGCGCATAAAACTTAGAAAATCCAAAAACATTCCCAGATTAGTTACTGGTGGTGGACCATAGCTATCTTCACAAAACAACCCAGTTTCACCTGGCGACTCCACTAATCCATCCCTTTTATTTTTTGACCATCCTTCACCTTAGTAGAACTTTAGAGAAACCACTCATCCAGAACATTCACCAATACCATTCTCTCTAAACTCTGGATCTGAAATCTGGCTTCACGAAGAATCAACACCAGATCCCATCCAGACCCAAATCCCCCTATCATAGTAGATGACCCAGAAAATATTCTGTGGCAAGCTTCCAAAACTGACCATCTAGCTACTGGTAGATCCATCCGTAGAACAAGATCTGTACCTAAACATCGCACTATCCTACTAGATTCACCTTTGGAACTAGGGTCATCACAAACTCTTCCCAGAAGCAAATCATATAGTAAGATAAACTTTGACGATCTTGAACCCCTAAACCCACCACAGAGTCCTAATAGAGAAGCTTCACCTACCACTCCTCCTGATTTCCATCTTCTTTATCAATTTGGCTCCTATCATCCCAGATCTGCTCAAAACCAGATCACTAGTCCAAGTTCATCCACCACACCTAGTCAAAACACCACTGTTCAAACCACCTCATCTCAGCCTACTAGTCCTCATCTTGTACATCATCCATTAGCTCCCGTCATGGCAGCCTGGTATGCACCTTTGGTGTTGCCACCGCCCTTGGCTCCTCTCCCAAATAAATATCAAGACAAGATCCCACACTTTACTGGAGAAGACACCACTACACCTCAACAGCATATAAGTAGGATGACTAATGCTTATGAATACCTAGAGGTACAAGACGAGACTGTCAGAATGAGAATATTCGCACAAAGTCTTGGTGGTGAACCCAAAGCATGGTTCAAAAGCTTAACTCCAAACAACATCCATGATATCCCCGAACTACATCAAGTCTTCAGAAATAGGTGGGAAATCCGAAGAAACCCCATTCAAATCCTGTCATAATATAACAATCTAAAACAGGAAAATGGGGAAAGTGTCCAAGCTTACTGCACTAGATTCAACAGTGTATATAACTCCCTCCCACCTCATTTCAAACCACCACTTGGTTTAGCCTTGGAAAAATTCCCCGAGGGTTTCGATCCAGACATGACATATCATCTAAGAGACAAGGATCCCCCTACCTTAGATGAAATGCAGCAAATAGCCATAAAAGCAGATGCCAACTTAGCAGAAAAAAGGGCCAGGACTAGATCGGAAAGAAAGGTCACATATAAAGATGAGGTCTCCACTTCATCACCTTCCCTAGATCCCAGAATAGATGACTTAGTCAAATCCATGGCCAAAATATGGGAAAAGATCAATGAAAAAGCTCCTATTAGGGACAACCAGCCAATCCCTCCAAACAGAAACCGGAACCAAAGCTTTAGGAGGGAGCAGCCCCAAAACAGACCAAGGGAAAATGACCAACAGATTAGGCCACCATTCAATGAAAACTATGTGTAAGAGGATGACAGGGATATAGAACCTCTTGATGAACATCATCTAAACCTCATAGGATCTGATAATGAGAGTGAGGTGTACCTCACAGAAGAAGAACAAGCGTTCTTTTCTCCTAATCAGGATGAGACCAACTATGAAGATCTTGATGACCCTGCCATAGATTTTCAGAATGCCATTATAGAAGCTCACCGGCAATATAATCTTAGAAGCAGAAAAAACCAAAACCATTCCAAAAAGAATAATCCCGACAATACCAAAATCTCTGATAACATCTTAAATAGGACCATGGATAGTAGCAAAGATGGGGCCAAAAAGACTGACCAAAACAAAGGTAAGGCCATTCAGAAAAGTACTAGCTCAGACACTCCTAGTACCTCTAAAGAAACCCCAAAGTTGACTATATCAAAAGAAGTCCCAAGCCAAAGTCAGCAAATTAAGAACATAGAAAAGGTTATGTTTGAGAAAGCTGAAACAAATCTACCCAAGCTACCTACTCCTTTTAGATTCGAAGGGGAAATTTCCAAAATAAAAATTACCATACCCCTTACAGAGTTGATAACTATAGATAGGTATAGATCTCAAATCTTCAAAGTCTTTGACCTAGAGAGTAAGGCAGATACCTTGAATCTAACTGACGACAAACCCGAGCTTTTATTTGGCCCTAAAGTAGAAGGTTAATATCAAGAAGGAACTATTTCTCCTTTCTATTTAAGCTTAAACATACGGGACAAAATACTACATAATGCCATGTTAGATTCTGGCGCTTCCCATAACCTCATGCCTAAAGCAGTCATGGAAAACCTAGGACTAGAAGTGACTCAGCCGTACAAAAACCTATATTCTTTCGACTCAAGTCAAGTCAAATGTTTAGGTCTGATAAAAAATCTAGATTTTTCCCTAACACAACTACCAGCCAAAAACTTAGTCATGGATGTAGTAGTGGCCGATATCACACCCAAGTATGGAATGCTGCTATCAAGAGCATGGGCTGCCAAAATACAAGGTAGCCTTCAAATGGATATGTCATTCGCTACTATCCCAGTTTTCAACCAAACTAGGAGGTTATACTGAGAGACTCGCATGAAATACATGGTTAGCAACAGAGATAAGCCAAGCAATACCCCCATCTATTCCATTCATTCCAATTTAGATTCTTTTATCCTATACAATGAAGGTAGTGTAAACAAGCAGATAAAAGAAAACGAAGACATGTCCAAACCATTACTGGATGGAGAAATTGATAACCAAAGTCCCAAGAAACCTGAGAAACAGCTTAGTATCATGTATGAAAAGGAAACTCTTTGGAGTATAAGCTTTGATGGTTCTTGTGGCAAGACAGGTTCAAGAGCAGGCATCTGGATACACAATACTAAAAAATGTCATTCTTTTAGATTAGAATTCCAATGTACTAATAACATTGCGGAATATGAAGCCCTTCTCATCGGTCTGCACATGCTTAAAGACTTGGGCACCAATAGAATATCAGCCCAAGGAGACTCAGAGCTTGTAATCAGGCAAATCAAAGGTGAATATTCGGCAAAGAGCCCAAGACTGAGAGAATATAGGAATGCAGCTTTAGATATCCTTAAAACTTTTGAAAAATATGAGCTCACCTATATCCCTAGGATTCAAAACAGTCTGGCAAATGAGCTCGCCTTTGCTGCAAGCAATAGCCAAGTACCATGTATGAATGAGCAATATGACATTCAAGTGAAACACCGCCCTACTGTACCAGATAATCTTGACCATTGGCAAATATTCCAAGATGATGATCAAATTGATGATTTCTTACAATCTAGGAATGAGTTTGAAATAACCAAAACAGACTCAGGAGATGAAGAAAGGAAACCCAGCCAAAGTCAAGACCAAGAGCTAAATCCACCTTTGTGGGCCAATCTAAACCTGGTAGACCATCCATGTGACAGGGAGATGGAAGAAGACATTGACCAAAGGGAACTCGAAGTTTTACACTGCGAGAATGACACCATACCCAGAGGGCTCGCACCTTTAGAAGAATCGTTTGACTTTAATGATGTGGCCAAAAAACCTAAAATGGAATCTACAGAGGATGACATAGAGGAATACAACATAGGAAGCCCAGAAGAGCCGAAAAACATTAAACTATCCAAAACCCTCCCACCTAACATAAAACAAAGGTACATAAATCTATTCAAAGAATTTAAAGATGTGTTTGCATGGGGGTACCAGGATTTGAAATCATATGACACCAGCATCATCCAACATAAAATTCCCCCCAAAGAAAATCAAAAACCTTTTAAACAGAAGTTAAGAAGGATAAACCCAGTATTACTACCATTGGTTGAAAAGGAAATTAAAAAGATGTATGATGCCGGGATAATAGTATCTCTCCGATACTCCGAGTGTGTCTCAAATTTAGTATCAGTTAGGAAAAAGACTGGTGAAATCAGACTCTGCATAGATTTCCGAAACTTGAATAGGGCATGTCTGAAAGATAACTACCCTCTGCCCAAAATGGAGCACATACTTCAGAAGGTAGTAGGCGCTAAAAGAATCTCATTGCTTGATGGTTTTTCTGGTTATAACCAAGTATTGGTTTATCCTACCGATCAACATAAGACAGCTTTCACCACCCCTTGGGGCACTTTTATGTACGTTAAAATGCCTTTTGGACTGATGAATGATGGCGCCACATTTCAAAGAACCATGGACATAGCCTTCTCAGAAGACATAGGTGTTTTCATAGTCATATATCTCGACGATATAACAGTATATTCTAAATCAGATGAAGAACACCTAGCACACTTAAGAAAAGTCTTCAACAAATGCAGAAAGTATGGTTTGTCCCTAAACCCCAAGAAAACACTTTTCGGTCTAGAGGAAGGAAAACTCCTAGGTCACATTATTTCGGAAGAAGGAATTAAAATAGATCCCCAGAGAATCGAAGGTATTTTACAGATAAGTCACCCCAGAAACATAAAGGAGTTACAGTCCTTTATCGGCAAGATAAATTTCTTGAGAAGATTCATCCCAAACCTTGCTAAGCTCTTGAAAGATATCACAAATATGTTAAGAAAGGAGGTCGGGGTTAAATGGACTATAGAAGCCAAAAAATCTTTTGAACTAATTAAAAGGGCTTTAACTGAAACACCAGTATTGATAAGCCCTGACTTCACCAAAGATTTTTACATTTTCTCATTTGCCTCAGAACATACAATAGTTGCAGTGTTGTTGCAAAAAAATGCAGCTGGGCAAGAGCAACCCATTGCCTTTTTTAGCAAATCCCTGAGAGATGCTCCCTTGAAATATAACATCATGGAAAAACAGGCATTCGCATTGGTAAAAGCACTGAAAGATTTCCGAGTTTACATCTTGCATTCTCATGTCATAGCTTTTGTCCCTAATACTGTCGTCAAGGACATTCTGAACCAAGATCCCGATGGTAAAAGGGGAAAGTGGATTGCTATCATCCTAGAGTATGACTTAGAAATCTGGCCTACTAAACTAGTTAAAGGACAAGGACTTGCGAGACTAATGGCTGAAACCAACCTCCAAGCTTTAGATATAAATTTTGTTGATGCCTTAGAAGAACAGGAAGAGTGCACACTTCCCCCTATAGATCAAACATTTTTGGATTCACCCTGGTATGCAGACATTCTTTATGTATTAACTTATATGAACGCTCCTCCGACTTTATCAAAAACAAAAGCAAGATTCCTTAAACAAAAATCTTTAAAGTTTTGCATTATAGATAGTTCTCTGTATTGGAAAAATCCTACTGGTATGCTGCTTAAATGTTTGCTTGAGTCTGATGCAGAGAAAATTATGCGTGAAATGCACGAAGGGGAACGTGGAGGTCATCTCTACTGGAAAACTACTGCAAACAAAATCCTTAGAGCCAGTTATTATTGGCCTACCTTGTTCCCTGATACTCACAAACTGGTCATTACATGCCATAAATGTCAAATTTTTTATGGCAAGAAAAAACTTTTACCTTTGCCCTTACATCCCATCATAGTTGAAGGACCCTTCCAACAATGGGGTCTAGATTTCATTGGGGAAATTCACCCCTCATCCTCCGCTCAACATAAATGGATCCTCACAGCCACTGATTACTTTACCAAATGGATAGAAGCCATACCGTCCCGGAACACCACTGATTCAGTCATCATCACGTTCCTAGAAACCAATATCCTATCCAGATTTGGCTGTCCCAAGAAAATCATTACAGATAATGCTGCTGCCTTCTCTTCCAAGAAAATGATAGACTTCTGTCACAAGTATCATATTTTGTTAGGGCATTCCACAACCTATTACCCTCAAGGTAATGGTTTAGCCGAGTCTTCTAACAAAAGCCTAGTCAACATTATCAAAAAACTTCTTGAACAAAATCAAAAAGCATGGCATGGGAAACTAGTACACGCCTTATGGGCTGATAGATTAACCACCAAGAAATCCATAGGTATGTCCCCTTACCAGCTAGTTTATGGTATAGATGTCATTTTCCCAACATCTTTAGGGGTTCCGGTAATGAAACTATTACAAGAAGTCCAAATAGAAGAAAATGACATACAAAGGAGAGTAAATTAGACTATCCATTTACAACAAACTAGAGAAGAAGTTTACCAAAGGGATCAGTTAGCACAAGACAAAATAAAACAGATTTTTGACAGAAGAACTAAGGAAAATGATTTTCAAATTGGAGATAAAGTTTTAAAATGGGATTCTAGAAGAGAAGACAAAGGTAAACATGGCAAGTTCGAAAATTTGTGGAAAGGGCCTTACATCATCAGCTCAGTTAGTGGAAATAATGCTTTCTTCTTGCAAGAACCTGATGGGACTGAAATTTTTGGGGGTCCTGTGAATGGCAGGACATTGAAACATTATTTTTGTCAGGAGCTTTATTTTTTAGTCTGGAACACTTTCATTCATTGTACATACCATTGTTTGAAATTCTGAAAAAATAGAAAAGTCAAAAACAGTAAAAGATAAGAAAGTCAAAAACAGCAAAAAGCATAAAAGAGGGCGAGTGAAGATAGAACAAAGGCCCCATGTTCCAAAAAATAGTTCTTCAGAAAGCGAGCAAATCCAAATGCCGCTACTAAGTGCTTCAATGTCTTGTTCAGCTATCTAGCCTAATCATAGCTGAGCATGTTTAAATTTATTTGCTGATAAGTTAGTGAGTGCAAAGATAGTCAACATTGTGTAAGATTGACTTATCACAGAGCTTAGATTAGGGAGAGATTCTGGTTCCACATGCCTAAAAACAGAACCAAAGAGAGAAGCGAGGGATGAAAAACACATTGTACATCTTAGCCCCGCTTGTCTAGTTTCCTTTTGTTGCAAAATAACATTTGTGTGCAGCTTGTCTTTTATGCCGCAAATGCATGACAAATCAGACTGCCTAATCCTGATTTGATCATTTTTTGAATTTCATGTTGTATATTAGAGAATGAAATCCTGTCAAACTGCTTAATCTTGACAGTTGATCTAGCATAGGTAGAGTAATGAAGGAGTTCATCAGTTTAATCTGAACTCCCGGCAGATATAAGAGTAGAAATAGATAGGTTCATTTTGCAAAAAGAAAAAATATGCATTGTCAAAAGGCTACTAGTTCAAATGCGCCAAAGTGAAGAAAAAATGTTAGGAAAGATAGTGGGGTAGGTAGAAGTATCATTGATGTTAACCATGTTGTCACTTTTCAGAAATAACATCAAGAAAAGGGTAAATTTTGCACCAATGGATAAGGCACTGGTCTTCATAAGCCAAAGATCTGAATTCTGGACACCTCCACGACGGTACATACCTCTAAATAGACAACATTATACATCGTTATTTTATGTTAGTGATGACTATATCTATGGCGAGTTTTCTGGCTTCAGTTCCTTATGTCAATATGTCATCTGAAAACCACTCTAAACTTTTTTTGCTTTCTGTTGGTCCCATGTCGAAATCAAAACCTCATTATCACTATCCTACCTAGCTTCAGCCCTACTGGTCTGCCCATCAGCTTTAAAAGGCAAATCCACATCTGTTTCAAAAGTCTCCCCTATGTTAGGAAGTGGCGCTTTAAGGCACTTTACCCTTGGCAATCATCAAAAAGCCAAAAAGCCTCCATCTGCTACAGACCTACCATGACTGACCTCCCACTTTGCAAATGGAATTGACAAACAACTCTAAGTCGCGCCACTCACACCCCCTAGATCTCAGCATTACATAAACCCCAATCTCAAGCTGACTATTAGGTGTTTCACAGTGTTTTATGGTTTCTACAAAGGCAGGAAATGTAATTTCATCTCAGGAGGAAATGCTTGAATCTACAGTTAGAAGAACAACTGCTTCTAAATGTAACATGAGCCTGAGATATGTATGCAAAACAGAGAGCCACTCATCAAAATCTTGCATTCTCCTTCCAGCATGAAAATCACAGTAAGAAAAGGACACCACTGTCTCAGCAAACTGGTAAATTGTCATGGCCCAGAACCTCCTTCATTTACAAGCAGAGGGTTAGGGCGCCTCCTTCATCTACAAGCAGAGGGCGTTGGCCAATATTGACTTTAAAGATTGCAAAGCCCAGGTTTGCCTTTTACTGAACAATGGAACAATATCTCTAGGTTTTATGAATGTGAGTGATGATCATAACAGGGGTAGAGTCTGAAATATGCAAGGTCAAAGGAAAACAGAGTTTGGTCTGATAAAGGAGGTCATTTGAAGTTTCAAATCATGTGAATTGTTAAACTTTAGAAAGGCATATCATGAGTTAAAACAATTCTAATCATAGGCAGTTTGTTTTCCCCACAAGACCAAATTGAAGAGATGCTGACAGATCATGTCATCACCTAGGCAGAAGAAAAATTTTTTGTTTTTCAAAGGGTGCTGACCCCCATAGTCACAGAGATTATCTTTCAAAAATTTGTCATAAGTTGACTAAAGCAAATAATTACTTTTCAGTCACCCTCGGAGCAGTGCAGGGAGACAGTGTCACTTTGGCTAGGGTTTTTCTGAAGCACAGTGATGATTGCAAGCAGAGGTGATAGTATTGATGTTTTTCAAGTGGTTTGCTTACCATCACATCCAGGGAAAATCTGTGTCAAACATATTTGTCAAACAACCTTCAGATACTTTACCTGATGAAGAGCCTCCTCCATTTATGAGCAGATGGCTAAAGCATTGGATGTTGTTAAAGATTGATTGGTCAAAAGGTGCAGTGGAAGGATACAAAGAAGGAAAATAGAAGTCATTACACAGGTCAAAGATAGTGTTTCTAATTCAAAAATATTGCTCTTCCTATTCATATGAAAATGTCTGTCAAACTGTACCTATAGTGGACATGAGACAATATTGACTATGCAGGCCATTGATACAAAAAGGGCAGTTTCCTTAGGGGAAGAGGCCACACAGTCACCTCACTGTCACATGCCAAGAAGTTTAAAGGGAACTCCTCTTAAGTAAACAGAGAAATATGGTTTGAATGGATGCAACCAAAAATGGCACTTACAATCCAAAGAGAAGCCTATAAATCACCAAGAAGGTAAAACAGTGAACAGAGTTGAGCTATGGAATGGTTCTATTACAGAAAATTCAATACACTAGTCAAAGCAAAATGATAACTGTGTATCAAAGAACCCTGTTTTTCTTGCTTCACAAGCTTATCTTTTCAGATATACACCCAAGATGGACATGGTGAATAGGTATACAATTTTATGAATAAGCAAAAGGAGTTTGTTTTGATAAACTATCACTGTTTAAATGATTTAAAACAAACACCATTTTTCATTATTCCGAAGGACAGATATAGCGCAGATGATACACCTATAAGCAAGAAAGTATGTTGAAAGGGTGAGCTTTTCTTAGATCAAGTCCAAGAAGACCAGTAAACTTGGCACCTGTTGTAGATAAAGGTTGAAGAAGCTATCAAAGACCAAGGACTGTCAAAACAAGTTGACAAAACAAGCCCTGTCCTTCAGAAACAACCCAGTATTCAAGCATTCTCTTGACAGTGTTAAAGAGGGGTTGTTTTACATCATAAGTATTACCAGCATCTTTAAAACAGTGGCAGAGATGATGTGGAAGTTATTGAGTTATTTGTCAAAGTTTGAAGTTCGGTGTTTATCACCCAAAGAACAAAAATGGAAATCACCCTTCGAACACCTGTACATTAGTAAAACAGAGTTCTGACCTGTGGAGAAAAACTGTGTTTGTTTTCTTTGAAAAGGAGTTGGAAACTCTATTGATATTTTTTAAAGGGGTATAATTTCTGTGGCCGAAACCATGTTAAAAAGGGAGTACCCCTCAAATGAAGTCAATATGTTTTCAAATGTCAAAGAAACACACCAAAGCAGCGCTACGAAGGTTAAACAAAGCAGAGCTGAAAGCCAAGGTTGCTTTTCAAAATTTTAAGACCGTTGGGGTTTGACAAATTTAAAGAAGTGGGGTCGAAGGTAAAAACTTTCATTCTCAATACACCAAGCGAGAAATTTAGTTTGCCTCCGAAATCCTCAGGCATCAAAACAGTTTTCAAGAAAATTCGAGGAATTTCTGTCCATTTTGGCCGAGCGACGCGCCTGGAAACCCGCGCGACGCGCCTGGGAGCGTGTTTGCACTAGTGTTCAGTGTTGGCACGACGCGCCTGTACAGTTGCGCGACGCGCCTGTACACGACGCCCGACCGCCCGACAGCCCGACCCGACAGGCCACCCGAGTGGTATTTTTTGCGCGCCGTGCTGTCCTTGAAGAGTGCCGCGCAAATCTTGAAGACCTCCGGTGCTACTCCAGCCCTCCCCAAGGGTTGTTCATCAAATCTTGAGGTATTTCCACACGTTTTTCTCCCTCGATGTCAAAAGATTTTCCAAGTAGCATGAAAGTCTAAACTCAAACTGTGGTGTGAAATTAAAGAGTTGGAACAAAACTGTTGAAGTGGACCTTGTTGATATATCAAACATATATGTTAAGAAAGCTGTTTAGCAAAGTCAAGATCAAATCAAAGGGCGGCTTGTCCTAGTTTATTTGATATATCACCATACCTGGGAAACGATTTTGCTATGAAAATGCCCATAATTTGAAACTATGTTTGAATGACAAAGTCATTGTTAGAAGTGCCTGTGGGAAAGAAGCTGTGATTAAAGTTAAAATCCTGGTGTTTTCACCCTGTGATTAGTCAAGAGAAAGGGTGTCATTTCTTTAAAGCACTGTAGGGAAAATTTACCCTACTCAACCACCGAAAGACATTATTCTCTGAATACTCTGTGACTGTTTCTGTCCTTCAAAACCTCACTGCCAAGTGGGTTTTCAGAGGTCATAAAGGCTTTCTCCCAAAGATGACTGATATTCCACATTAAAAAGGGTCTTGATTATTGTGAGAAAGGGAATCTCTCACAGCCTTTGCTCAAAGATTTTGGAGCTTTTAAAAACCCTGTTATCTCTGCTTTAAATATGAATCTGACTGTATACTCACATCAAGGTTAAATTTATGAGCATGTTTTTGTTTAAAAAATGACATGCATAGAGAACAGTGAAATTACAGTGGGAGAAAGGGTTATTGGTCAAACAGAAATTTATAGGTTGAAGCTCCAGAGGAAGGTTGTTCACCCTACTCATAAAGAGACAGTATTCACTGTATTGTTGGTTGACTGGCTTGTGTTGTTCAAAGCTTATTGACAAGTTGCTATCCATTCAAGCAGAGGTTTTTCTAAAATAACCAGAGGGTTACATTCATAAGGGGCCATTGATTGTTTTGAAAGGAGAAAACTCACATAACCTTTGCCTAAAAAACTTTGGAGTCTTTCAAACTCTGTCATCTTTGCTCAGGACTGTTACAGTGACTGCTTAAATAGCACTAAGGGTTGATTTCACATATGCAAGTTAGTTCAATGTTGGCACACTTATACAGGGCAGATTTTTTAATGATTGCAAAATCTACTATGGGAAAGGAGTAAGAGGTATTGAGTAACATCTTAAAACTCACAAGAACAGGGTGAGCAAAGCACTTCTCACAGCAAACTCTTCCTAAGCAGTCTACCTTTCTTTTTCACTGTGTGATTTCCTACTAAGGAGTTGTTGACTGAGATATTTTCAAGGTGAGAGGTCACTTTTTGAAGAGCAGGATTTTTAATGATTGAGATTTGTCTTGGAGACACAAATACAGGTGTGTTGATTGGCCTCTAACAAATTCACAAGAAGAGTGATTTCTTAACACTGTCTACAGGAAATTCACACAGCAGTCTGTCTCCTCTTTACTATATGGTGTCCTATTGAGGAATCTGCCTGGCTATGGTACATTCAAGGTAGAAGGTCATTTTCTAAAGAAAGCAGAGGTTGTGTATTCAAAGTAACATTGTTGCAAAACCATCCAAATCACATTGTTTATCTGTCAAAGCAGTAAAGTGACATAGTTTGATTCCAGCAGGGCATTTTACACACAATGAAGGTAGTTTGCCTCTTCCAAAGCATATTCAGGTCAAAATGCCTCCAAGGCAAGACAGCAGGAGCGGCCCGCACAAAAGATATGAGCCTATCTCTACAGAAGAGATTAATGCTCATCCATTTGTACTTTTCAACTTCCATGAAGTAGGCTGCCTCGATTTTTGCCAGAAGATAGAAGAAGTCAAGAGTTTTTCGCCATTAACACACTTGTGCGCCCTGAGATTCAAAGAAAAACACTTCCAAGTGGCGGGTCTTGATTTCAAAATTTCTCCAAGATATGTGTCCAAGGCCACCAAGATTCCGTACCATGGCGAAAAATGGTTCAAACAAGGTCATCTTGACTTAGAGGATTACAAACCTTTCATCAAGCCTGAACATAGAGAGGCTGTCACTGCTATTTTCCCTTTTTCATATCTCCTTGACAGCTATGCTCCGCTTATGAAAGCCATAATGAAATATTTCACTTGTGAAGGGAGGTTTAACCGAATTTATGCCTACCATGTCCGTTTATTGATGCATTTTACTAGAAGCAGGCAACTAAACCTCCCTTACTTTTTGTCCAAGAGCATAGAAAAAATGGCATCTACTGTCCAAAAGAAGGCCCCACCTCAGCAAATCCCTTCTCTTTTTCATCATTCTTTGATCAAGATTATCTTCTTATACCAGCTAGAGAAGAAAGAGGTTCCATGGGATTTATTCATCAGCCATCCAGACTTCTCTACTGTTCCTCCTGTTCATGTGTCTCCCACTCAGCCTATCCATCGCCCGGTACCTTTTTCTAGTAGGCCTACTCCTAGGAGGCTCAGAATGACTACTGGACAGCCAAGTCAACAGGAGGAAGGAGAGGGCAGTAAACAACAGCAAGAGGAAAGGGATGAGAGACAGCAGCAGATAGATGATGAAGGACAGCAGGTCCATGATGAGGAACAGCGCAAACAGAAAGTGAAGGACAACAGGTCCATGATGAGGGACAGCAGCAAGTAGACAGTGAAGGACAGCAGGTCCAAGATGAACAGCAGCAGGTACACATTGATGAACAGCAGAGAGTAGATAAGAAACAACAACAAGTGCAAGATGAAGAACAACAAGTTGGGTAGGAAATTGAAACACCTTTTGAGCCAAAAATTGGACAAGACACTGATGAAGAGCAGCAAGCTAATGTTGGCGAAAAGGGGCAGCCAAGTGAACAGTAAAAAGTAGACATTCAGCAGCCTCAAGAAGAGCAGCCAATTCAGAAAGATGTCAAAGGTAAATCAGTTGTGCATCCTCCTCTCAAAATAACAAAGCTCAGCACAGCAAGGAAAAGAGGGGTTAAAGCTTCCACTCAAACAGTGACAAAGGTTGTTCCTAGTAAGAGGAAATCGCCCAAAAGGACATCTTCTATCATGCCAAGGAGGAAAAGCACCAGATTGGCTTTCAAAGGTAAAAGCAAAGTTGAAGAAAGTACAAAGCATGGAGGTGAATTCGCTGTCATCCCTATCCAAAGCGATGACAGTGATAATGAGGCCCGCCTCCTTGAGAATCTCCTAATCCATAAGGAGGGGCAAATTGAGGCTTTAGAGGAGGATCTTCAAAGGGCAAGGAATTTCAACCACTTCTTGGAGGTTGAAAACAAACAGATGAATGTTCATGCAGCTATCGATGAAGCATGGGCAATCAAATATAAAAAGGAGGCAGCTAAGGCACAAGCAAGGATAGAAGAACTCATTGGTGAGTTTGATGAGGAGGAAGAGGAAGATCAGCCTAGGCGGAAGAGGCCTAGGACCATCGGGCTTAAAAGAGCCTTGGAAAAGCAGAGAGCAGAAGAACAAGCCCATTTCCAAGCCTTTCCTCTCACTACACTCCTTGAGCAGGAAATTGAAGAAAACAAAGAGGCATGGCTTGAAAGAGCTAAAAAACACTTGGAAATGAAGCTTGAGAGGGCGAACAGAGATCTTGAGCTGCAAAGAAAGAGGACTCATCACTTTCAGAAGCTAAATCAGTTTGCCAGGCGAAAATTAAAGGCAGCCCAAGAGAAATTGAAGAAGGCAAAGGGGAAGCACCCGGCACGAAAAGAGGGTAAAAGAATATCAGCCCTTGATATTTTGGCCTCAGCTTCGGAGCATGTTGCTATGGACCCCTGAGGGTCATATATGCCAAATTTGAGCCCTTTTCGACAACTTTTTGTTTTTTGGCATTTTTTGGGTTTTTGGTCGAAAACTCATAATTGCGCCATTTCAGTTTGAGGATTTTTCAAGGGAGAAGGATGATGCCAGTGGATGCCATAATTCTATGAGCAGGTCCCCAGCGATTTTCAGGGCATTCGGAGGTCATTCACCCCCTCAAATTGGCGAAAAATGCCCACTTTTTGCACATTCTGCCCGCCATATCAGCAGTCTGCTATTTCCTGGTTTTTTACACACAGGTACAGTTTTGGGGAACTTCCAGACATCCGATTGAGATGATTTTAGTTGCGCTGGAAAATAGACACAGAGAGATTTCCAACGAGCCATCATGAGCCTCGTTTCGACATCGGGAAGGCTGCCAATTGCCTCCAGCAAGTCAGGGGACCTTTTTCAGATATAAATATGAAGTATTTTTGTAATTTTTGAACCTCAAAAATCTGCTTTTCCCAAATGTGCGTTTAGCTATTTTTACACTTGGGAAATGATGTAAAGTCAATATAATTCCCATTTTTAGCATTTTTTTAGATATTTTATGGGATATTTTGTGCCTTGGGCTTTGCAAAGCCTCAAGGACAAGTTTAGATATTTTGACTTGGCCAATGGGATAGCTAGTTGCTCCATGAGGTTTTCCTTCCTCTAGCCTATTTATTCCACAAGGATTCATTGTAAAACAAAGGCTGAAATTGAAAGAAGAATCAATATATTGGTCATATGAGCTTTGAAGAACATACTTGTGTTATGATTTTTGGACTGCCTCTTGGATGCTTTTGATGAATGATGAAGGATTGGTGATGGATTCCATGACATGGTAGAATGGTATAGTGTTTCTTGCTTTGTTGTTGTCTTCTAGTTTTCATTCATGATACATGATTCTTGCTGCTATAGATCAATAGAGATTAATTTTGAGATATGACCATGGAGGCACCTCAAAATTCCTGAATCTTCATAGCTTTATGTTTTCTTCTTCCTTAGTTATACTAAAGAATTCTTAACTGCTCTTTAGTAACTTAAGGTACTGTTTGCTAGTTTTATTTACAAATTCTATGCATGTTGAGTAGGATGTATGGTGTGCCCTGCCTACCTATAAAGCTGCCCATAGTTTTGTCTATAAAACTTTCTCTTTGACCGATTATTTGATCATCTTGTTGAACAGGCTGGTACGATGTAGCCCTTTGCCTAGCTTCTTTTAAGCATTTGTCAAGAAGTGCCCAATGACTTAAGTGACATAAAAGCGTTCAAGCATAGTTTTATAAGTTTTTGGTCACTTCTTATGTGTTTTCCCAAATAGAAGCAACCATTTCCCAAAAGTTAGAGGTCTTATGTGTATATGGAATGTTTTGATTTCTATGTATTAATTAGCTCCTGGTTACATTTAGCACATAATTAATGTGCTATAACATGTTTATATGCTCAACAACTAAGTTACATGGAAATCCTCGTCTTTCTAGTCTTCGTGTCCATTTGTCCATTACGCTTAAGATCACTTCTTAGTGATAGTGCATCAACCCTACGACCTTCATCTCACCATCATCATCTCAGAGCTTCCTTGACCTGTTTGACCCCATAGCCCAATTGATCTGACTTCTTGTTACCTGTTTTATGTCTTTGATCAGTTTATCCCTCACAAACTTAAAAAACTAAAAAACCAAAAAACTCACTTCATAACTAGCCTAATATCAGAACACCATAAGCAAACACACTGACATCTTTTACATTTATAGAGAGAGCCCTCTCTGAGTCTAGGAAGGCTAGGTCCTTGGGCTCCAAAGCTTGGTTTGATGTTACATCGTCATTTGGCTCACCAATCGGCCAAATCACGGGACCCTAACAATGCTTATATTTGGGATTTAATTGGTATAGTCGTTGCTTAACAATGCGTACATATGGTTTCAAAGTGATATTCATAAGTCCTAAGTCTCTGACAATTCCTTTAAGCTCAAAGAACTTCATGGGAAACATGTCCTGATATTCTGTCAATAGCTCTGTGACCTTTCCCACTATATCATCGTCCCAATAATCTCCTATCTTTGCCAACTTGGGTTTCTCCTCTGTCCCAATGTTGACTTCCTTTAGCTTTAGAGGCTTAGTGACATCCACCATCCCTAATAAGGGTCCTGCAACTAGATTCTCCCCCTAAGACTCGAGGATGTTGATATTCATTGGATCTTCCTCGTTATCTTCTATTGATAGATTCCTACAGTTAACAATGTCTTGCATCTGTGCTTCCCATATTGGCGCAACACATTCGATTCAAGGCTTAGAATTATCAAAGAAAAGTGATTCTATATCCTACAGAGCTTCATCTAATTATTTCGATCCTCCAACCAAGCTAAAGGTTGATAAGAAATTGTCAGTCATTGTAATCCAATGGTGAGTCCCTCGACGTAGCTCCATTTCCAAGTACCATGTTGTAGGTATTGGTCCTAATGAATGGATAAAAATAAGAACCCATTCGATCCAGGTCTTTTAGTTCCACACCTCCATCCATATGGCCAGGTGTTTGCATGAGTCACCCTGACCATAGAAGAGCTCAGTTGGTGGGGTAGCGGGTGGCTCAAAGAAAAAATTCATCATTTTGTTGCATTCCTCCCAGCCCTTAAAAACTCCTTTGCGCATATCCCACCAACGTGCTGTGGTTGCGCGCATGGCCAGATCAAGTGCCCAGAATCTTCGTTCTTCCGGGACAAACTTTTCCAAATTTTCCAAGAATAATAAAACACTATCAGAACCATAAAAATAGGGTAATTATCTTACCTCTAAGGAGATGCATCAGAATTTTTTAGTGATCTTGAGGTAGCGCAGTGCAGAAAAATAATGCAATTGATTCTTCCAGTTCTCCATTTCCCCATCCGAATTTGAGAAACACGAGCCATCCTTCTCCCAATTTAGCATGCCATCAATCATAGGGTTAATCCAATCCTCATCCCACACAATCATCTTGTAGATATTTTCAACATCATCCCCTTCACACACCGGTTCTGTATATCTTTCTCCTTCTGCTGAATCCAAAGGTACAATTACCCGCGTACCAACATTTTCAAAGATCATGCTTCTGCTCTTCAGGTTGATGATATCTCCCATATCAATGGCCCAATCCAAACCTAGCAGCATGGGGTAAGGATATGCATCATCCATAATTTGTATGACCTCAAAAGTTGCACGTACCTTTACTCTAGCAATATCTATTAGAACCTGTGCAAGCCTTCCAAGTGGAATGATATTCTGCTGATTAGCCATGTGAAACTGAATGGTGGACCATTCCAGCTTTGGCTTGTCCATCTTCTACCAGGTCTGCTTAGGTAGAATATTTGCATCAGACCTTAAGTCCAATATGACCTGGTCCATCTCATATTCTTCAATTTGCATGGTCATGCATATCTCTCGACCGGTTCTCTTCTTATTCTTATAAATCTTATTCATAGCCTTAGTCTTAGTTCAAGGCAATTCTTTGTCTGCACACCTATCTATCAGGGCCTCAAGGTTGTCTAATGCTTTCTGGTTGTGTAGAAAATTAATGCAGGCTTGCAGGAAGGGTTTGAATTCATCATCATCCTTTGCTTCCATGATTGGCTTGGATATGGACGCACTTGCACTAGCAAAATCCTTCCTAGCTTCGATAAAAGTCTCTTTTTCCTTCTGCAGGTTGAGTCCTTCCTTCATTTCAAAGGCCTTTCTAATGAATGGATTTGTGTCAACCTTCTTTCCCTCATATCCTCCAGTAGCAGTGCCACTGCGTGTGATTATGTTTATGCTTGGATTATCATCACGCGGCTTAGCTTTAACAATTTTTATATTCTACGTAGGTGTTTGCTGGTGCTTTTCTTGCATTCTAGGGATCAAAATAGGAAAATATTCGATCACATGATCAAATTGTCTGTAATACCTGCAAGACTGTTGTGCGAGGTTCATACAGTTGCGTGCATAATTTCCTGTGTCACCATAGTTATAGAAAATTAATTTTCCTCTTCCACGACCTACGCCTCCACCTCTCCACCCTCCCTTTCCTCTTGATGGCGATCCTCCTTGTCCATAGGGAGATGCTGGTGAATATGGGTCGATCTGCACTCTATATAGGTTAGCACTATCTATCATTATGTCGAAAGTGCGGCAGTGGTGCTCATCATGACCAATTGGTGAGAAAAACCTACACCATTGCTGCTTCAGCTCTGGCACATAGCTCCCTAGTCGAGGGAATTGGTTTGTATCGTGCCGTCCAACTACCCTACAATCAATGCACCATAGTTGCGGAGAACCACTTAGTCCTGCAACATCCCTAGGCTGTAATGGGTTTGGTCCTCCTGCTTGCATATAATTAGAGAATAAAGTGCACTAATCTTTTGTGTGTCCAAAACCCTTACAACGTATACACCATACGTCTGTGCCAACTTCCTTTCCCATATCTTTGCAAAGGTTATTCTCCAAGTGCATTGCCTCCAATTGACTTTGGATTTGTAGAGCACCAAAATCATCATTCCGAGGAGCACCTTCTAGCTTCATAGCAACTTCCAGGGTTTCAATGTGAGAGTCAATTTTCTGTTGATTCATAGGCATGCGCAGATGGGGCAAGATCATAGAAATAAACCATTCCTTATGATGCTTATCATCATAGATAAATGCTCCCTCACTGATCGTGTGCTTCAACCTGTTGGGTATGTGTTATATTCTTTCCACCACTAGTCACGTGCGGGGGGGTCACAAGGGGGGCGGTAGCCCCCCCTGTCGGGGTCCGGGGCAGCACCCCAAAAAAAAATTTTGGTCCTTATTTTCTGGTGGGCAGATCCGCCCATGGTTTTGTGCATGGTTTTGCACATGGTTTTGGGGTACGATGGTTTTCAGCCCTTGTTATTTTGTAGATCCGGTCAAGGGAATTACGGTTATGTTCTAATCCAGGGTTAATGGATTGGGGTTTATGTATGCTTCAACATGTATATATATGTGTTGTAACACTAAAAGAAATATAATGAAAAATCAAGCTGGTCGTCCTGATTTGGGATCTAGGGGAATATCTCTGTGTTTATCTGTTTTATGTTTTATGCTCTCGCTACTGTTTATTTTCTGTATTTAAGATTTGTTTGCAGATAATTTCTGTACAGGGTTAAAACCTACACAACCGCTGATCTTCCTCCCAAACAGATTCCGTTGAATCTTGTCTGATGTATTTCAACTTTGTTACACACTGCGAGTAGGACTTAGACTTTCTGAATTGTTGCTTCAAAGTGTCCTTGATTTGAGAAACATTTGGGTCAATGTGTTGAGTCAAATATCCCATAAACCAATCTAGCACATGACCTTCAAACGCTATAGCCAGTTGCGCTCTCTTAACAACATCAGTGTTAACATTATGCACAATCCATAATGCATTTGCAATGAACCAAAACCTATCCATCTCCTCATCCCCCACACCCTTGAAGGGGTGTAGCTTCATGTGCATAGCCATATCGTCCCCTGGTGGTGGACGAGGTGGAGTAGGAGATGACTTACCCTTGCACGATTTCGTCTGCGGAGTAGGTGGAGGGATACGTTCGGTGCGTGTAGCCTCGCCACTCTCTGTATTTCTATAAGGGGAATTTCTCAGGGGGCTGTACACAGATCTGTCCCCTCTCTGGTTAACTCGGTAGTATTTTTCGCTGCGCATAGTACTTTCTAGCTTGTTTGGGGTCATTCACTTAGTGTGATTGCACAAAACACCCTTTTCACACAATAGTACCTTAATCAACAAAGGCATGGAGCGTATGAGTTTACCTCTCAGTCCTTTGAAGAACCTCCTTTCAACCTCAGAGTATGACACAAATTGATATACTGCAAACTCTGTTACAAACCCTCCCAAGATGTTTTCAACCCAATGATCTAAAGTATGGGTGATAGAGTTGTCAGTATTCTCTAACTATTGAATCAACACATTTGTCCACTAAGTGACCTTATCGTCCTATCAGTAGGTTTGGAACTCAGCTAATATTGATAACCACTCCTGCAATTCTTCTACAAAGGTCACAAATAAAATCTCGTGAACCTCAGTAAAAATATACTTATGTTTCCAATATTTAGTAGACAACTTCTTAATTTTGTTCTGATTAATGGAAAATTCTTGAATTTCTTCTCAAACCAATATTCTATCACAGGTTTTGAGGGTCGCCACATCACCCAATTTCTCTCTCAAAATGATCCCAGTCCCAACAATAGAACCATTTGTTGGCTTGAGGGGTCCTGACCCAGGTTCAAAGTTAAGGTTAACCAACAAAGCCCTCTTACTACTAGCCCTTTCGGTAGTGACCTACTTGCGCAAGTCAAAGTCTCACCCAAAGAAGTATGTGGGGTGTTGGAACCAGGTTTCCACACCCTGAGAGAGAATTAAATGATCTGGGTTCCTTAAGATCTTATAATACTAGTGGTTTGACCTCCGCAACAGAAAGCCTAACTAGAAACCCTAACCATGCATATCTAGGTTAGTTTACGCAGGTTACCCTGCGCACACCTCTATGAGGCTCCATAGTCCCTTCAATAGGTTTAATACATAACATTAAATTTAAAAACGATAGATATATGTATTCATCATTCATCTAAGGCAGAAGATAGCTACACAAATGATCCAAACACAGGTAATGCAGTAAATGGGAACACCATACAAAAAGCGATCATAAAGTAGAACACGAATGCATTTTATACTCAGATTTATCCCAAAACATTCCTTTATTCATTCACATCCATATCATCCTTACAATACTTCTATTCTACCCGCGCACACAGTTAGCAGGGTTTGCACACAGCAGAACTGAGGTATCTGCGCACACAACCAACAGGAGCCTTCTAAACCCAGAAAAGTATGCTTTTCAACTCAGAACATCATACCAAAAATCATACAAGACTTACTACCTCTCTCTTCGACTCGATATAGACTCCTATTTATATCTTTAGCCTGCACTCATCTAAGTTCCGCAAACTGTGGTTTGTGACCTCTAGTTTCTACCCTTTTCCCATTACAACTCATGAACGGGCTTTAACCCGCCCCAATTCCCCTTGACTTATGCACATGACTTACAACTTACAAAAATAACCAAAATTGTGGTCCTAAGGGACCTCGCTCCAACACTAAATGATAAATTCCAATCATGGGAGTATATTCCTCTTTTTGAGAGGACCAATTTTGATCTTTGAAGCATTGGATTTGGACAAGGGAAAGTGTATTTTTGAAGTGAAGCCCACATGTGCACAAAAGGACAAGTCAACCCCAAAGAGAAATGTGACACCCTTGGAAGCCTATAAATACAAGTGACCTCAAGCTAATTTGGACACCACCATGCATCTTATTCTTCTCTTATTCATTGATTGGTTTACACAAGTCTGAGGCTGGGTCGTGGAGATTGGTTCGTACAGGTCCGAAATTGCAGGGTATGAAGCTTGCACATGTGTTTAGGGTTTTGGTTTCCAACAACAAGATTGATATATTAAAATTTCGGTTACAACCATAGAAATGCATGCTCATCTATGTGGTTGGAAGCTCTCAATTGCAAACATACCTCTTCCTTCATTTGGTTGGGATCTACGATTAGAATTTGACATTTGACCGTAGACAGGAAAATCTGTCTCTAATAAATATTGATGCTGGGAACATATTTATGAATGTCGTTGGGTTAATTTATATGGATGATTTTGTATTGTCTCATTGTAATCTCTCTTTTCTTAACATTTTATGACAATCCACTAAGAAGAAGAATTTGAAAGGGTTTTCTCCATAGTGGGTTTTTCCCAGGCTCTGACCAATCTTGGTGTCTTTATGCGTGAATGATTTTCTTCTATTGTTCCTTTATGTTCCACTGCATTGATAATGATATTTTTAGTTTCTATATAATTGCATATGTTGTTGAATAATATTGTAAATCTAAATAATTTTATGATGTTTTGGGGTGAATTCAATATGTGAATGATGAAATGCAATTATCGAAAGAAAATAACAATAAATACCTAAGAAAAATTAACGATCTATATCAAGGTGTAGGAATTACTTTACTGTCTATCAGTCCTTCTCTCCCTTAAACATATAATTGATATTGGACCAAATAAAATCAAACTACAGAGCTGGGCATGAACGTTATTCATATCAGGGTTTTTATAACATAGTTTTCGAAACACTGCTTCAGATGTTATCTTTTCAGGAGAGTCACTCACAGGAATATCATGATGTATCAATAAGGAATGTTAATAAATTTTCCTTGAATTGTGAAAGGATTGAATTCGGATCTACGATGTATCATAACTTCAGTTGGCCAATCATAAATTTCATTTGTTACTTCTATTCCAACATTGATTAAATGTCACAAGATTGAGCTATTGCAAGACCAAATTATTATCATAGATCCATAGAACAAGGGAAAGAGAAAATATTGAATTATGGTTTCATTGATTGGATGGATTGATCCTTAATTGAGTACCAATACTCCATGTAAGCCTTCATAGAAACCTTAGACAGTGATATAAGAATTAATTTGATCATATCATATATACTGGTGGACTCAGGAAAAGGTATTTAAGATTGTATCGATTTGATTTTAGAGGCAATCCTCAATAATATTGGATATATTGAAGTTTTGAGCCAACCAAAAATATTTCAAAAGGCTACAACAAGAAATCACTCTAGGGTTTCAGTAAATGTTCAAATATAGTTCCAAAATTCACTCATATAATATTTTTTCATGTTTGATTGCTAATCACAAGAGAGTTCCCTTCTTTCTATGTAAGGCGACATGCATATTAATATTATTCGACTTTCATACATCTTATATATGCATCGAATGCTCACATCATGTTCTAAGATTTGGTGTGAATTAAGTGAAAAAAACAATCAATGCCCAAGAATGTGCCATAAAAGAAGCTTGGAACCTACATCAAAATTTGACTTAAAAAAGGTTTGATCAATGAATAAGATTACAGAGGACTAATTTGAATAAGGGACTCTCGTATTTTCTATATAACAAACCCATAATTATTTTAGATCTTCACAAATCATAATGGGAGGGTCGCCCCACCCTTTTGTGCACATTAGAAAAATAAAAATTTGATCCCACAAAAAAACAAGATGGAATCCCAACGTAACCCTCTTGAAATATAAAATTATTCTTTCTTCCACTCCACTCAGAAAAGTGGTTGTGTGAATTGTTCGATTGATACGAAAAGTCATTCAAGCATAATATTGAAGAAATAAAGAAAGAAATATCGATCCAGGGTTACGCTGAACTAATTACAGGGTTACGCTGAACCAATTCCGCCAGTGAGAAAACACTAACAGAGGAGATCATCGGCTCACAACTCGCATTGGATAGAGGATATTGTTGACTCACGTTGGATAGCTTGGACACTGATTGAAGAAATCAAGGGTTCTGAACTATGTCACAAGGACGACAATGTCAACACACTCTTTTCTGCCTGCAAAACCAACAAAAGACTGAGTACCAATGGAAGATGGAGTACCAACCTCACTGGTATGGAGTGAGCACCGCAAGGAGCATGCAAGGAGAATGCATGGGTTGGGGAATATTGGCGAAGTGAAGAATTCGTAGTGAATAATTGGCGAAGTTGCTTTGTGGTTCACTCTCATTCAACGTGGAGGGCACCCATAAACTGCAAGTTGCCACATACTCCCATACTCATAAGGTGTTCAAGATCTTTTGGGGAGCAATCTGGGGGATACAACCATACATAATTTTTTCTCGGGAGAATTTTCTCATCTTAAAATGGAAAGTAAATCAATAGAAAATGTTGAAAATGGCAAGGAAATATTAGGTTATGTGGAAACCAATCATTTAGGTCAAGTCAAAATTGTTTCAAAAAACCAAACAGGGAAGTGGATTTGGATAAATTCAAAGAAATATCGGGGCATTTTAAGGCGTAGGCTTGCTCGCCTCAAATCGGAACAAGGAAAAAGAAAAAGAAAAAGAAAATAGTGCGAGAGAAAGAAAATAAATAAGAGCAGAAAAAATAAAAAGGAGTCAACCATTTACAGCCCCACATACACACATCTCACTTGGTCATCATATCTCTATGTCAAAGAACTGATGAGGGCCAAGACAAGGCTGGAGATTTTGGAAGCCAAAGAACAAGAAAGGGACCACAAAATTTCAGAGATCACATTTTCAAATCAGTGTTTAATGGAAGGTAATAGAATTTTAAAAGAACAAGTAACAATGTTACAAGAGGCTTTAGAGATAGGAAAACAAGAATGGAAAAACATGAATACAACATGGAAAACCATGACAGGATGAAGGGAAACAAGCAAGGATGTGATAATTCCTAAAGAAACTCAGGTATATACAAAAGTATCTCAATAAACAGATCTTTCAAAAGAGAAGACAAAAAAGAATAATATGGATGGTGGTCCAAAAGAAATCAAAGATAGAGTTGAAGACGTTAATGGTTACATAAGGATAGGGGAAGAAGAAGATGCAAGTGCTCGTAGAGCATAATAATGAGAACACAAAGAAAGAAAAGATAGGGAAAGAAACTTTATTATCAGGGGAATAAGAGATTATGGGAGGAATGAAAGTACTCTCAATTTGACAAGGGACTTTCTGAAAGAGAAACTACATTGGAAAGGGAAAAATTTCCAAGAAAAAGGGCGGGGAAGATATATGAAGAGAGGCCTCGTCCCATAAAAGTCACCATGGCAACCGTGCATGAAAAACACAATCTCTTGAGCAAAAAGAAACTCTTGAAAGGCTCACACTTCTTCCTAGATGAATATTTAACCAACAAACAACAAGAGGAAAGAAGGGAAGAAGTGAAGAAAATTAGGGCAGTAAGAAATGAAGGGAAAATGGCATGTATATAGAATGATAAAGAAATTATTGCAGTGTTTGGGACTCCAGACAAAATAGGGCAGAAAGATGACAATAAAGAAAAAATAGAGAATTCGATAATAGGGAGGAAAACAACAAGAGAAACATGGATGGAAAGGGCCAAAGACTCAAAGTTGAGTCTTATGTGTCAAACTACATAACAATCAAATCCAACCCAGGTATACCTAAGTTTAGTTTGTTGGAATTGTAGAGGCTACCCTTGGAGGAGGGGACTTGGGTTAGGGCCTATTAAGGAATGTAGAGACATAATTTGTCTCACAGAAACTCATGAACATGATGGTTGCAAAAATCCTATGTTTGACAGTTATTTGAAGTTAGCAGTTTGGAATAAGGTAGCATAAAATGGAAAAGGGTATGGGGGAATACTTTTTTTAGTGAAAGAAAATGAAGGCCATCACATTTAGTTGATGAAAGAAGATAAAAATAAACAATATTTATGGTTCAAAATATCATAGAATGAGAATCATATAAGAATTGTAGCATGCTATTTTGCCCCTAAAGTCTCCAAAGCTTACAAAATTAAGGATTAGACAGCAAGGATCCGTATGCAACTTTGAAGCAAGATATTGCTGTGTACTATCAACAGGGAGAAGTGATTTTAATGCTCGAACAACAAATTAGCAAGCTAGTATTCTTTGTTGGAAAGAGGATCATAATCCTATTTGGCTCACTGAAGAGGAGAATTTTAGGTCCCTATATTTCTAGTGTAGTCCCTTATTGTTGTTAGTGTATCCCCCTTATTGTTATTTTTGTACCCCTATAACCCCCATATTTTTATTATTGTGCCCTTACATTGTTATTGTTAGGTCGGCCAGGATTATATTGTGACCCCATGGACTCCTATATATAGAAAGGAGATTTTTTCATTTGTATCATCCAAGAATTTTTCATTTATGTAATGTAAAGGAGGTCCCCCCCTTGAAGTCACTTATTTATAAGGCATTGATCTCTCTTTTATTTTATTTTTGGAGCTGGTTTCATAACATTTGGTATCGGAGGTTTGGATTCTAGGGTTTCACTGCTCCAAACAGGTCATCGTGGAATTTTCGCTATAACTTTGTTTCTACTAAGGTTCAAAAGTTGAATTTTTTATCACACAAAGAAGAAATCTTGAGGAACGTCGTGTAAATATTTCAGATCTTGGTTCACAATATTTTCGGAGATATGATCTGTGGAAGTTAGGGCTTTTGCAGGCTCTCGAATTTCATCTAAACGAGGTGATCTTGGGGAAATCATCATAACTCTCTCTCTGAGCATCAGATTGGAATTATGTAACAAGTGACTGAAATTACACGGACTGTAGTTTCCTGTGTATCAATTTCAGAGCTGAAGGAGGAAACAATGACACGTGGCACGCCGTACAAGTTCGCCTACTGAACTGGTCCATAATTAGGTCATTGTGGGAGATTGGGCATAAATTTGCCTTGAAGAATCCAAATCAGGTCAGACTTGTGGAATTCGAAAGAAGATATAGAGGGCTACTACATGACCAAATTTCAGATATTGAAGATCCGAAATCACAAAGATAATTTAGTTTCAATATCCAGCTTCTCAAAAGCAAGAAAAAGGTGTGTATTTTGTTTTTCAAATTGCATAAGTCTTGTTTGAAAAAATAGTTTAAAGTGATTCCAAGGGCATATTGAAGCATCGATATCAGTATTGGGTTCTAAAATGCCCCCTAAAAAGAATTCAACACACATTAAGCTCTCAGAATACTCTACTATGACTCATGAAGATGAAGAAGTGCAACATGATATATCAAAATTACAAGAGCAAGTGCACCAAATTTCGCTCTCGCAAAGAACAAAAAAAAATGAAATGGAAGTTTTGAAGAAAGGTGTGGAATCTAAGATGGACGGTTTGAAGAAGGGCATGGAAGCTAATATCGATGGTTTGAAGAAAGGCATGGAAGCTAAGATGGATGGTTTGAAGAATGGCATAGAAGAAATGGAAGCTAAGATGGATGGTATAGAAGAAAAAATGAAAGACAACATGGACGACATGAAGAATGATCTAAAAGCATACATGGAAGGTTTGACAAAGTTGATACAATAATTGTTTCCTAATGGAAAAAAGTTAGTAGAAGAAACTCATGATGAGAACAAAATAAATGTTAATCGTGATTTCATAAACTATAATGTTGGATTGAAGACCCACCATATTCCAAAGATCGATATGAGGAAGTTTGATGGCAAGGATCCCGTAGCATGGATACTACAGATGGAGCAATATTTTGATCTCAATAATGTGAAAAAACACAAAAGGTGCGGATTTAAACTTTATATTTAGAAAAAAATACATTTGTATCATATCGATGGCTTTTCTCCCATAAAACAATTGTTACTTGGTCAATTTTTACAGAGAAAATGATAGCACATTATGAGGATACAAAGATAAACACCTTCTTTAGTCAAGTGATAAATATAAAACAAAAGGGTTCAGTGGTGGAGCACATTGAGGACTTCCAAAAATTGAATATAAGTGTAAATGATATTCCAGAGGAACACATGATTGATGTCTTCATAGGGGCTTTAAAGGAACATCTAACATGAGGTTTGGGTTTGGGAACCTGATTCATTGGAGAAGGCATTCAAGTTGGCAAGAAAAATTGAATGTAAAATTATGGCGACAAGGAAGTCTACCACTCACATCTATAATAATGAAGTGTTGCTACTCCTAGACTTCCACAACCTACAAGGTTGACACCACAACAATTGGAAGAAAAAAATAAAAAGGGCTTTGCTACAGTTGTGATAGCAAATACACTAAAGGTCATAAGTGTGCTGAGAATAAATTGTTTTACATAGATTGTGAAGAGGAGGAAGAAAATGAACAAGAAAATTAAAAAGAACAGGATATACACCAGGAACCAACCCCAGAGAAAGAATAAATGAGTCCTACCATATTGTGTAATGCATTGGCAGGAATTACCACTCCTCAAACTCTCAAGATAAAAGGACATATCAAGAAGAAAAAGGTAATAGTGTTGGTTGATTTGGGTGGTACCCATAATTTTATTCATTGTAAGGTAGCCAATGAATGGAATTACTTCCTATACCCAACACCAGAATGTCAAGTGATAATTGAAAATGGAGGAACTATATTTTTCTCCGGAAAATGTCATAATATCAAGCTAACCATGGGGGAATATGCATTGAATAGTCCAATTCTTTCTATTCCAATGGGAGGTGCTGATGTTGTACTAGGAGTACAATGGTTGCAATCTTTGGGGATAGTAGCTTTTAATTTTCAAGAAATTTTCTTGAATTTCTTTTTGGAAGGAAAGGAAGTTGAACTACGGGGTATTGCAGGGAAGCTGAGAAAGATAATAAGCTCTAATGTCATTACAAAGCTTCTGAAAAAAGAACAACGAGGCGTAATTGCACAATTATGCTCACTAGAAGTTCCAACATCAAAATCATCTATTTCTCCATATCTCTAAAAATTCTTGGACAATCATTCCAAGGTGTTTGAAACTCCCAAAGGACTCCCACCTATTTGTGATCATGATCATGCTAGTCATTTGATTCCAGGAAGTGTTCCTCCAAACATCAGGCCTTACAGATATCATTATGTCCAAAAGAGAGAAATAGAACAAATGATTGCAGAAATGTTAGAGGCTGGTATAATTCAACCTAGTCAAAATTCTTTCTCTGCTCCAGTAGTATTGGTGCACAAGAAGGATGGTTCATGGAGCATGTGTCCGGATTATAGGGATCTCAATAAGCTCAATATTAAAGATAAATTTCCCATTCCTGTGATTGATGAATGATTGGATGAATTACATGGAACAATTTACTTTACCAAGTTGGATCTTCATTCAGGATATCATCAAATTAGAATGAAGACGGGAGATATTTCGAAAACATCATTTTGAACTAATGAGGGTCATTATGAATTTTTGGTCATGCCTTTTGGCCTTACCAATGCACCTTCTACATTTCAAGGGTTGATGAATTCCATTTTAGAACCCTTCCTTAGAAAATTTATGTTAGTATTTTTTGATGATATACTAATCTACAACAGGTCTTGGAAGGATCATGTTCAACATGTTGACAACATGCTCAAACTATTGGAAGAGAAACAATTATATGCAAAAACCTCCAAATGTTTCTTTGGAGTACAAGAGGTGGAATATTTGGGTCATATTATATCTCACGAGGGTGTTAAGGTATACCCTAAAAAAATTAAAGCCATTAAGGAATGGAAAGTCCCCACAACCATAAAGAAGTTGTGAGTATTTCTCCGGTTAACAGGGTTTTGTCGCAAGTTTGTTAAGAATTATGGGAGAATAGCAGCACCTCTAACAACATTATTGAAGAAAGATGAATTTTCATGGACTCCTGAATCAACTTAGACCTTTGATCATCTTAAAGAGGCAATGTGCCTAGCATCGGTCTTATTTATGCCAGACTTCATAAAAACCTTTATTGTGGAATGTGATGCCTCAAGAAATGGAATTGGTGTAGTTTTAATGCAATAAGGAAGACCCAATGCTTTTGAAAGTCCTCCAATCAAAGGAAGTATTTACAGAAACCTATTTATGAGAAGGAAATGTTAGCAATACTGCATGCACTAAAGAAATGGAGAACTTACCTAATGGGAAGACACTTCAAGGTAAAAACTGATCATGATAGTCTTAAACACTTTTTGGAACAAAGACTATCTTCCGAAGAGCAGAAAAAATGGGTCACAAAGATGTTGAGTTATGACTTTGAAATAATCTACAAAAAAGGAAAGCTTAATGTTGTTGCAGATGCACTCTCAAGAAAGAATGAAGAGGTGGAAGCATTGCTTTGTGCCATTTCTCTTATCCAACCAGATTGGATAACCGAAGCAAGAGATGAATGGAAGAAGGACAAAGATGTATGGACACTCATTCAAAAGTTGCAGCAAGATCCTAGTACATCTGATACATTTAGTTGAAAAAATGATTCCTTATGGTACAAAGATCGCTTATATCTTTGTAAGAATTCCCAACTGAAACAAAAGATTCTTCTGGAATTGCACACTTCTCCTTTAGGAGGACACTCAGGATTTTTAAAAACTTACCACAGGGTGAAGAAAGATTTTTTTTGGGATGGCCTTAAATCTGATGTTCAAAAGTTTGTGGCGGAATGTTTGGTTTGCCAGTAGAATAAAGTGGAGACAATTAAGACCCCGAGACTTCTACAACCTTTATCCATTCCAAGTCAACGTTGGGAGGAGATTTCAATGGATTTTATCACAGGTTTAGCTAAGTCCGAAGGAAAGAGTGTCATCATGGTGGTAGTTGATAGACTTACCAAGTATGCACACTTCTGTGCATTATCTCATCCATTTAAAGCAAGTACAGTTGCTACTACATTTATGGACAGAATTCAAAAGCTACATGGAAGCCCAAGGGTTATTGTGAGCGACAGAGATCCCATTTTTACTGGAAATTTTTGGACAGAGGTATTTTCTTGTTTGGGTACTCAATTAGCTCATAGCTCATCTTATCATCCTCAATCTGATGGTCAAACTGAGATAGTAAATAAATGTTTGGAAGGATATCTTCGTTGTTTTGTATCTGATAAACAAACACAATGGGTCAAGTGGTTACCTCTCGCTGAATGGTGGTATAACACTTCCTTCCATCCTGCAGCAAAAATGACCCCATTTATGGCACTTTATGGATATCATCCACCATCGATCACATCATCTTTAAGGGAAAATTCGAAGGTTCAAGCAGTGGAAGATCACATCGAGCATCAGCAAGAAGTTCTCCAACTCTTAAAGGATAACTTTAATTTGGCACAAAATCGAATGAAACAACAGGCAGATCAACATCGCAGCGAGAGAAGTTTTGATGTAGGAGATTGGGTATTTTTACGGCTACAACCATACAAACAAATGTCCCTCAAGCAAACTAAGAAGGATAATAAATTATCACCAAAGTACTATGGTCCTTACAAGGTGTTCTGGTGGTACTATAGCACTAAGTGGATCTTCTGCCCCAACTTTCCGTGCATCCAGTTTCTGTTTCATGCATATAGAGGCTATGAGCCGACTTGGTGAATTCAAACAATATTCTGAGCAGTGAGGAAGGAGAAATGATGTTGGAACAGCAGAACGGTCAAACACGAAACTCGCTTATTCTGAGTGTTCAATTTCGGAAGTATCTAGTCAAATTAGGAAAAGATACCCACTAAAGATTCAACATGGGAGGATGAAAATTTTAGACAGAAGCATCTAGCACTACTCAAGAGTTGAGGACAACATTTTTTTAAGGGGAGGGGTATGTTAGGTCCCTATATTACTAGTGTAGTCCCTTATTGCTGTTAGTGTAGCCCCCTTATTGTTATTGTTGTACCCTTGTAACCCCCATATTGTTATTATTGTGCCATTACATTATTATTGTTAGGTTGCCTAGGATTATATTGAGCCCCCATGGACTCCTATATATAGAAAGGAGTTTTGTCATTTGTATCATCCACGAATTGTTCATTTATGTAATGTAAAGGAGGTTTCTCCCTCGAAGTGGCTTATTTATAAGGCGTTGATCTCTCTTTTCTTCTATTTTTGGAGTTGGTTTCACAACAGAGAATACCCAATGGGTGAGATGTTCAAAATATGAAAAAGTTAACAATCATTTTGGAGAGGAATTTCTTACACTGTGTGGGGCTTTCAACCTAATTATTTGCAATGTTCTGGACATATGGAAAAGGTCCGGGAAATTCACTTGCAACACATACAATGGGGCAAGTGTCGTTGATTATGTGATTTTTTCACAAAGCTTGATAGAAAATATAGATGAATTTAAGATTGCAAAACATAATTAGGACTTAAAATCAGACAATAACCCAATTTATATGAAGTTATCATGGGTAGAATAAAGGCAACATAAGAGAAAAACCCAATGCTCTCGGCAATAATTACCAAGATGAAAAATTATTCTAACACAAGAAAATTGTACTATCTTCAAGACAATGCTAGAGATATTAATTCGGAAAGAGAAAAATGGTTTCCAAAGATTCAACAACCACGAGTTAACAAATATAATTCAAAGGGAACTTAAGAATTGAAAAAGAGAAAAAAATAGGAAATCGGAATCAAATTGTTTTCATGTAAATTCCTGGTTTGATGAGGAACGAAAAATGGCAAGGAGAACCTTGAAAAAGACAGGCAAGGAGAAGATGAATATAAAGTTGTATAATCAGATA
Source organism: Pinus albicaulis (assembly GCA_034641835.2). Classification (NCBI taxonomy): domain Eukaryota; kingdom Viridiplantae; phylum Streptophyta; class Pinopsida; order Pinales; family Pinaceae; genus Pinus; species Pinus albicaulis. The sequence goes on along the minus strand of CM076573.1, from coordinate 483,956,420 downwards.
CTAAAAAGGAAAAAAGATGAGTTCATGCAAACAAGGTGAGAAGAGTTAATATATCTAGGCAAGAACAACCCAAAACGTTTCTGGCAGGAAATTCAACCAAGGAAGAAGAAAATCGGAAATAATATTACAACCAATCAATGGTTTGAGTATTAAATACAAATATATGAGAAAGAATTAGAGGTTGAGTCTCCCCCGGGGCTCAACACAACTACACATCTCTTCACATTACAGGAGGTGGAGATTGCAACTAAAAATCAGAAAACAGGAAAGGAAAAATACTTGGTTGAACTTGAAGCAGAGTATCTAAAATGGGGAAGGAACACTCTTGCACTGCACATCATGGAAATATGCAACATCATCATTCAATAAGGATTCCAAGAGACTGGACAACTAGCCTAGCAATACCCCTTTTTAAAAGTGGAGACATTAATAATCCGTCCAATTATAGAACCATTATGATAAATCCTTTGTTTGCAAATCTTTTCAGCAGCATGATAGAAAATAGAATTAGTAAGTGGGCAGAAGTAAAAGAAAAGAGGGCAAAAGGAAAAGCAGGTTTTAGGCTGAAGCATTCTATAATGGATCATGACATCACATTGAGACACATTATTGAAAAGGTTTAGGGGGGTAAAGAAGACGTATTCTGTTGTTTTGTTGACTTAAAAAAGGCATTTGACACTCTCGGATGTGAGTGTCTAATAGAAAGTCTAACTTGGCTTCTCCTCCGTGCGGCAGCTGGAACAACCACATGGATGCACATGGCTCACGCAAGGATGCATTAAAAACCTCCTGCTACCACCCTGGTGCCATTACTCGCCCTCTTGCCTCTGACATTTATAGTCGCCCTTGAAGACACCCGTATAGTTATTTCATGGATCTCGGAGAAGCCATTCCCTCATTCTCTTCCCTTCGCCTCTCGGTTCAGTTGCTCAGCCTCACTACTGGGCATTCGAACCTCCATCCCCTTCCCTCTCTCCCGCTTAAGGTCTCTTGCTGTTTCTCCGTTTGCAATTCTTCCTGCAAACCTTCCTCACCTAAGAATTATGACGCCTCGATGTTGCGACGCCATAGAATGAAGTGCCGCTGAGGCTGAGGCCGCAGCCAGCCCTCCCATCCTCCTCTTACTCTTCGTGAGAGTTTCCTTGTTGAGCTCACCCTCAATGTGAATTCAATAGAGGCTCCGGACCAACAAATAGTGTCATCCCTCATTTTGCTATGCCTCCCTGATGTCCCTTCCAGCTCCTCTAGCTCAGGGTCTTGGAAAAGAATGAGGAAATCCACAATGATGCCTTCCTTCCTCCAACAACCCAGAAAATTGGTGGCTCTGCCCACAAAATCTACGGTGAATTCCTCCAGCAGTGACAGTGGCAGCAGTTTTGCTGAGGATGACAATGCAACAGCTTCAGATGCATGCTCTGCCTCCACACCAGAGCCGACTACCCAACTGTCGAGGCAGGATGACGATACCTTAGAAGACTATGGCTGCTTCATTATGGAAGATCCACCTCCTGAAGACATGCAGAATGACAAGCCACATAAGGAATAGCACCATGGTGTCTCTCTCCTTTACTAGTCACAAATCCACAATAGCTTTTTTTCTTTACTTTTCTCTGCATAGTTTGTTTAAATTTTGGATGATTATGCTTTGTGCTGGTTTCCCCATCCGGGACAACACTTATCATGAGACCTGGTATAATTTTTGGGCTGGTTTCCCCAACAGGGGCAGTCCCAATTTTTTTTTTGAACATTCTTCCTGCCAGAATTGGCTAGCACAACAATTCTGGTGGGAATGTTTTGAAATGTACCTCTTTTGTACCATATAATATAAATTAGACTTAGAAAAAAAATGCATTTGACACAATCCCTAGAGATACGTTGTGGCGTAGAATGGAAGAACTCGAAATTCCTTTGCATTATAGATCTGATGTCCATAGACTTTATGAAGAGGTGAAAGTTAAAATTAGAACCTCAACGGGTATTTTAGAAAGATTTAGAAGTGACATTGGAGTCAAACAAGGTTGCCCTCTATCCCCTAATCTTTTTGGTTTATATATTGATAAATTGGAAGAGTGGCTAAATTTGCAAGGTGGGTATGGTGTTTGGTTGGGGGAGTTTGTGATAAAGCTTCTTTTATATGCTAATGATCTTGTATTGATTTCTAAATCGGCCCATGGAATGCAGATGCACCTATATGCCCTTGAGCATTTTTATAGTTCAGTGGGGATGCACGTCATTATTAGCAAGACCAATATAATGATTTTCTCTAATAAAAGAAAGCAAAGTCAACATACGTTCTTCTTTGAAGGCAACATTCTTGAAGAATTAAATGAGTACAAATACCTCAAGATCGATTTCAACAAAAAACTTAATTAGGAGGATTGCAGAAAGAAGAGAATATTAGGAGGGTGGAAAGCATTATATGCTCTTCAAAACAAATGTAGAGAGGTAGAGTTATGGGATTGGAGAACAATTGAAGTGCTTTTTGGACTCCTAGTTTGTCTAGTGATGCTATATGGGTGTGAATTGCGGGCTAATAGCACCCCTATCTCAAAATGGAAGCAAATTGAGAAAATCCAAAAATGCTTGATCATTAGCACGTTCAGAATAAAAAGTTCAGTACCTTATGAGATAATGTTGAGTGAAATAGGAGCAACTCCCTTCGAAGAAATTGCTATGGTGAGACTCATAAGATATCTAAAAAGAATTGAGCAAATGACAGTAGGTAGATGGCCTAATTTTATCTTCAAGGAAGGCATGAGTGAAAGAAAGAAAACATGTGTGAGACAAAAATACACATGGATGCAAAAATGGAATATCTACCTAAATTCTTGTCACACAAATAACAAGGAGCTAAATAATTTTGTTATGGAGAAGTTTCATAAATAGGTATGGGGAAAAAAGTTGGGTAGAAAGAAGTACTACATTGAAGAATTCAACCCTACGTATGATCTCCAACAAAAAGAGTACATTGGAGCTAACATTCTGTGGAGGGAAAAGGTTCTTATTGCTTAGTTAAGAACCAACTTGCATCATCTTCGGTGTGAAACAGGACGGTGGAAAAAGCCTAAAGAAGCTTGGGAAGAACGAGTGTGCACATTTTGCACGTCTGGGGCACTGGAATGACAAAAAAAATTCATTTTGGATTGTGATGCGTTCAAAGACATCAGATTAAGTTATGGGAATATGTTAGCATCAGTTTCTTGGTATCGTCTTTTCAGAAATGAGATTTTTGGAAGGTTGGGCCAGCTCATCATCAATTTGAATAAGAAAAGGATTGAAATGCAAAAGGAGAAAAAAATGGAACTCATAGTCCCATAGACTATTTTAGTCTCGTGGATGTTAAAATTCCATTTCATTTCATTTCAAATAAAATTAGCCACGTTTCTATCTTGTGTGACTGCTCAAGGTTAAATAGCGACTTCTAAAAAGGATCAACATTAAAGCTTGTGTTTTAGAGAGGGATGAGTTCCGTTTTTATATTTATTGTGGAAGGTTCTATGAGGGGCTAACATGGCCTAATTTTCCTAGAGCCGAATCAAAGTCAATTTTAAGTTTCAAAATTTTGAGCGAAGATACATGAGGCCGACTTGTGAAAATATCATGGAAAATGGTATTTGAAATTTGAAAATTTATTTTGGGGCCATTTTTTTCTTCCATTTAAATTTTGAAATATTAATTAAATTTACCCCTTCATGTAATGTGAAATAAATGAGCTAATAAAATATTTCCACATCATCTCCCTTGGGATTTTTTGACCACTGGGTGTGGCTTTAATCTTTTGAAGGGCATATTTTCAAATCGTGTGTGGCTTTGATTTCTTGAAGGACATATTTTCAAATCTTGTGGAGTGTCAATACATGCCATATGCCATTGGAATTGGCTTGAAAATGAGAATATAATGATGATGATCTTAGGAGCACCCCAACCATCTTCATCTTGATCAAAAAATTCAAACAAGTGCGGGGCTTATAGGGTTTCCCTGGGCTTCTTCCTTTGGAACTTCCAACTGATGCAATCTAGACAAATATTAAGAGAATTAAATAACATACATTTACATTAATTAAAAAATCATTCAAATATTTTCTTGCCATAGTTAGAAGCAGGTTGACTTTGTAGAAGTTGGCTACATGCCCAAACAATCAAGGTCTTAGTAAAAAGGGGCCCTAATACTACTAATGAATAAATTCATAAAAAAACACAAAACCACACCATTTACTTACTACAATATTGAATAATTTTAAATAAATCAAATTCAAATCAACTCAGCATAAAAAATTAGAATTAAACTATTATAATTAGAATTAAACTATTGAGGTACTTACCAAAAAAAAAAGAACAATTAATCAACACAACACCGTACCTTGACTGGGCCCTTCCCCAAGGTTGACCTATACCCTTTACGCTAGTGAATTGTTAGTACATGCTTGAGCGCATCCAAATTTACCCATAAAGCAAAGAACTAAGAACATAATAAAATAACTCCAACCGATTTCACAACACATAGTTTTATATATTGCTGGCATTGAAATTGAGTTTTATATATTGCTGGCATTGAAATTGATAACAATGACTTATTGCAAAATATTGATTATATATACTATCACTTCATAGAAGTATGTATATATATATATATATATAAAAGTGAGGGGAATCATCGTTTCAATAGATAGCAAAATGATTCTACCTATGTGGATCGAACAATGGAAAAAATAAGCAATAACCATTTTTGTTACAGTAAGGACAAAGAATGGTTGCAACAGTTTGTGATGCCATTGGAATTGATACCCCTCATGGATAGCATTGTGACTTTATGTTGATCATGCTACTAATACACATGCTACTAATAGACATGGGAAAAAATCCAATGGTGGAATCCGATGGAAGGAGTAAAATTGGAAAAGTTGTTGGAAGTTAAATGTATTTTTTGTTTTTGTTTTTGAAATCCTGATGGTCATAAAATGTCTGATAGAAATTCCTTTACTAGCGAATATCCAATAGAAGTGCATGTACCATCAAATATTCGACGTTTGTTCCGATAATAAACAAATGCCAGGTAATATTTGTATAACAACCAATTCCACCATTAATGGCTTCTTTCCATTGGACAACGTCTAATTTAGGACCACTTTATGTTAAATTTAATTAATTATAATAAATATAAGATTAATATTATAATTATATATAATATTATTAATATATAATTAGGTTATACTAATGTTAATATCAATAATATATTTATTAATATAATATTATGTAATTATAATATATATATATATATAGGCTCGAATATTATATAACTTCAACATAGTTGCTATGTTACTTGTGATTGTTTTGAAAAGTTGTAGGCCTATTTTCAGGTTAATTTTGAATAAAATCATCACTGAAACTTTCGTGAGAAAAATGTCATGTAACATTCCTCAAGGATGGCTAAGGATATGTGGGATCGACATCATGGGCTTCATAGGATGGAGAATGTTATCCCCTTGTAGAAATTACAAGGGATTGAAGCCAAGGAGACTTCTAATGAAAACAACCAAAAGACATTGTAGAGACTATGGACATGCTAAAGGTGGGAATCAATATCATCCATTAGTAATTTATTCATTATATGTCTATGTATTGTAGATTGTTTTTGTAAATGTTTATATGTATATTTTGTTTTAGATTGTATGTCTTTGTATTGCCTTTTTACTGTAAATGGTTATATTGTTTTGGGAGATCTTTGACCTATGTTGTCACCTTCAAATGTATAGAAATATTATTTGATTATTATGGTTAAGGGTCGATTAAAAGGTTAGATCGAGTTAGGGTTAATTATTTTATGGGATTAGGGATAAGGGGTTATTGTTTAAGGGTTAAGGGATTAGGAGTTAAGGGTTTAAAGGATTAGGGGAATGGGGTTAAGGTGTTAGGGGGCTAATGTATGCTTAGGGGGTTAATTAGGACCTAGAGGATTTAGAGGTTAATGGGTTTTCAGGGAGCATTATTAATAAATTTTTAAAGTATATTATGCAAATTTAAAATATGGACATTTAAAATGTTATGTTCCAAACCACAATGTATTTCGCTCATAAAATAGACTCTTTCTCATTTTTTAAGGAAAAAAGTGTGGGACACAAGGCTTGCACTTGATGTTTCAAAATGTTTTACTAGGGGATATTGAAATTTTTAAGCCCAAGTGATATAGAGTGAAGAATCCTATATATAAAGTCTCTCTCTGTGATAAGTGAAGTGTCTCATTTGTTGTAAATTGTGAGAAAAATTGACGTAATATCAAAGCTATAATAGTTATAGGAAAATGGTAGATTAATGAAATATTTGATAAATCATTAATGGTTATTTGTTCAGAAGTTATCTTACTTATTATCACTCATGCAAGGTCGAACATTCCATTTTGAATGTCCTTTGAGGTAGGCACAATGTTTTTATTCTATATATATTTCACTTACCACTAAGTACAAAGGAGTGAGTTATTGACATTTTGAACAAATCAACTAAGTAGTAAAAAATAAAGAATACCCCATTTTTTGTAGAAGGAGAGATTGATGCCATGGCTTAGTAAAAATGGGTTTCCTATGAATTAATTTCTTTAGTGGCTTCCCTAACACTTATCTCTCTTCCTACATGTCAAGAAAAGTAACATCTTTCCTAGATTTTTTCAACATATTCTTAAATATAAGCTTGATAAATTGCACAGGCATCATTATTAATTTGTTATCTTTGTTTCTCACTCTCACCTAAGTTGTCTTTGTCTCTGTCTTTGTTGTCTTTTTTTTTCTATATTATATTTGTAAACATTTGTATCGATGTTTAAATATTTTCTCTATATATACTAATATTACTTTATTAATTTTAATTGTATTGTATGGCCCCCCTAGGGAATTGCTTGATGAGGAAGTGATGGTTGTAGTACATGCACATGTTCAAGAACATGGAGAAAATATTGAGGATCAAGATAATGATCCTATGGAAGAAGATAATGATGCAGATAACACAATTGAATAATATGGGACAAATTGATTGATCTAAGAGACATTTAATAATGTTGAAATGGATGATGATGGCAACCACTTTAATGGTTGTGCTTTTGATAAACCTGTACTTGAGATGGAAATTGAACATCTTTATGAAGGCTCAAAAACATCTATTCTCTCTGTTTTATTGTTGTTGGTAAACTTAAAGGTGGTGAATGGTTTTTCAAACACATGTGTGACACAACTCCTAAGGTATGCCATATATTTTGTGACATTAATTAGTACTATATACATGATAAAGTAATACTTTTTTCCTTTGTTTTTAATGTAATTACTCTTTTGATCACCATTTAATTAATTTGTTACATTTGGATGAAATATGTATGATTAATATTGTTTAGTACTTTTCTATGTTGTAGATTGTTAGGTGAATTTTTGTTACCACCATCAAATGTTTTACCTCGTAAGTTGTTATGCAACCAAATCACAAAATAGAGTAAAAAATAGATCAATGACTTAAAAATTATCATCTTTGAGGGGGAAACCTCCTTTATATTACATAAATGAACAATTATTCTATGATATAAATGATAAGACCTCATTGGTATATATAGGAGTCTACTAGGGGTCACAATATAATCAGATCCCACATAACAATAATAATGTAAAGGCACAACAATAACAATATTGGGCTTCTATGGGGGGAAACAATAAAAATATGGTGGATACATGGGCACAACAATAATAATAGGAGACTACACTAAAAATAAGAATAAGGGGGATACCCTAGTATTATAGGGACCTAACATGCCCTTCTCCTTGAAAAAAGTGTTATCCTCAACACTTGAGTATTTCTGAATTCTTCTGTATAAAATTCTCATCCTACCATGTGGAATCTTCAGTGGATATGTTATTCCACTTAAATATATACTTTGAAATTAATTGATTACGTAGCTGTTGGGTTCTTGTTTCTGTGACTACTTTAGGCTCAAATATGATTTTTCCTTCTTCTTCAAATTCTGGAAACAATGTTTGAACTAGGAGCTTGTCATCGATAACCTTATTTAAGCATGAAACATGGAAAACTAGGTGTACTTGGAAAGATGCAGGAAGCTCCAATTGGTATGCCATAGTAGAAATATTTTGCAACATCTTGTAAGGACCATAGTACTTGGGTGATAATTTATTATCCTTCTTATCTTGGTTGAGGGACATTTTTTTTAGGGTTGTATCCGTCAAAATACCCAGTTACCTACATCAAAGCTTTTTTCACTACGATGTTGATTTGCCTGTTGTTTCATTCAATTTTGCGCCATAGTGAGATTATCATTTAAGAGTTGGAGAACTTGTTTTTGATGCTCGATGTGATCTTCCACTACTTCAACCTTATAATTTTCTCTTAAAGATGATGCGATGGATGGTGGATGATATCCATAAAGTTCCATAAATGGGGTCATTTTTACTGCAGTATGGAAGGAAGCATTATACCACCATTCATCTAGATGTAACCACTTGACCCATTGTGTTTGTTTATCAGATACAAAGCAATAGAGATATCCTTCCAAACATTTGTTCACTATCTCAATTTTCCTGTCATATTGAGGATGATAATATGAGCTATGAGCTAATTGAATACCAAGACAAGAAAAAAATTCCGTCCAAAAATTTCTAGTGAAAATGGGATCTATGTCACTTACAATAACCTTTGGGTTTTGATGTAGCTTTTGAATTGTTTCCAGAAATGTAGTAGAAACTTTACTGGCTTTAAAAAGATAAGATAATGCACAAAAGTGTGCATACTTGGTAAGTTTATCAACTACCACCATGACGAAACTCATTCCTTCAGACTTGGGTAAACCTGTGATAAAATCCATTGATAACTCCTCCCAATGCTAACTTGGAATGGATAAAAGTTGTAATAGACTCGAGCTCTTAATTGTCTCAACTTTATTTCGTTGGAAAACCAAACATTCTGCCACAAACTTCTGAATATCAAATTTAAGGCCATCCCAAAAAATCCTTCTTGACCCTATGGAAATTTTTTTAAAATCATGAGTGCCCTCTTAAGGGGGAGGTGTGCAATTACAAAAGAAATTTTTTTTTTGAGTTGGTAATTATTACAAATATATAAGTGATCTTTGTATCATAATGAATGAATTTTCTAGCTAAATGTATCAGATGTATTTGGATCTTGCTACAAATTTTCAATGAGTGTCCACGCCTCTTCATCATTATTCCATTCATCCCTTGCTTTGGTTATCCAATCAGGTTAGATAATAGAAATGAGACAAAGAAATGCTTCCACATCCTCATCCTTTCTTGAGAGTGCATCTCCAAGAAAATTTTTCTTCCTTTCTTTGTAGATTTTTTCAAAGTCATAACCCAACGTCTTTGTGACTGATTTTTGCTGCTCCTTTGAAGATAACCTTTGTTCTAAAAAGTATTTAAGACTATCATGATCTGTTTTTACCTTGAAGTGTCTTTCCATTAGGTAAGGTTGTCATTTCTTTAGTGCATGTATTATTTCCAAAATTTTCCTTCTCATAAATAGGTTTGTGTAAATACTTTCCTTGATTGGACGACTTTCAAAAGAAATCGGTCTTCCTTCTTGCATTAAAACAACACCAATTCCATTTCACATGGCATCACATTCCACAATAATTTTTTTTTGAAGTCTGGTGTAACTAAGACCAATGCTTGGCACATTGCCTCTTTAAGATGCTCAAAATCCTTAGTTGATTCTAGAGTCCAGGAAAATGCATCTTTCTTCAATAATTTTCTTAGAGGTGTTTCTTTTCCCTCATAATTCTTAACAAACTTGCGTTAATAACCCGTCAACCCGAGAAATCATCGAATATTCTTTATGGTTGTGGGTATTTTCCATTCCTTAATGGATTCAATTTTGTTAGGGTCTAACTTAACAACCTCATGAGATACAATATGACCCAAATACTCCACCTCTTGTACTCCAAAGAAACATTTGGAGGTTTTTTCATATAATTTTTTCTCCTCCAATAGTTTGAACACCCTGTCAACATGTTGAACATGATCCTTCTAAGATTTCCTATAAATTCGTATATCATCAAAAAATACTAACACAAATTTTCTAAGAAAGGGTTCGAAAATGGAATTCATCAAACCTTGAAATGTAGAAGGTGCATTAGTAAGGCCAAAAGGCATGACCAAAAATTCATAATGACCCTCATGGGTCTTGAATGCTTTTTTTGGAATTTCTTCAATCTTCATTCTAATTTCATGATATCCTGAACGAAGATCCAACTTGGTGAAGTAATATTCTCCATGTAATTCATCCAACAATTCGTCAATGATAGGAATGGGAAATTTATATTTTATAGTGATCTTGTTGATCTCCCTATAATCCAGACACATACGCCATGATCCATCCTTCTTGTGCACCAATACTACTAGAGGAGATAAATAACTTTGACTAGGTTGAATTATACCAGCCTCTAGAATTTTTGCAACCAAACATTTAATTCCACTCTTTTGGGAATAAGGATATTTGTAAGGCCTAATGTTAGGAGGAAAATTTACTGGAACCAAATGAATAGCACGATCATGATCACAAATATTTGGGAGGACTTTGGGGGTCTCAAATACATTGGAATGATTTTCCAAGACTTTTTGGAGATCTGGAGAAATAGATGATTTTTATGTTTGAACCTCTAGTAACCATATTGTGCAATTATTCCCCCTTTTTTTTTTTTTCAAAATATTTTTCATGCCATTATATCTAATTATAGTTCCTCGTTTCCCTGCAATACCCCTTAATTTAACTTCCTTTCCTTCCCAAAAAAATTTCTTGAAAATTTCTCGAAAATTAAAAGCTATGAGCCCCAAAGATTATAACCATTGGAATCCTAGTACAACATCAACACCACCCATTGGAATGGAAAGAATTGGAATATTCAACACATATTACCCCATGCTTAGCTTGATATCATGGCAGTTTCTAGAGAAATTTATAGTTCCTCCATTTTCAGCCATCACTTATCACTCTGGTGTTGGATATAGGAAGCAATTCAATTCCATGGCTATCTTACACTAAATAAAATTATGGGTACTACCCGAATCAATCAACACTATTACCTTTTTCTTCTTGATATATCCTACTATATTGAGAGTTTCAGGAGTGGTAATTCCTAACAATGCATTATAAAATATGGTTGAATTAAATTTTTCTTTCTTTGGGGTTAGTTCCTGGTGCATATCCTCTTATTTTGATGTTTCTTGTTCCTTTTCTTCCTCCTATTCACAATCTATGTAAAATAATTTATTCTCAATGCACTTATTACCTTTAGTATATATGCTATCACAACTGTAATAAATCCCTTTTGATATTTTTTCCTCCAATTGTTTTGTTGTCAACCTTGTGGGTTGTGGAAGGCCAAGAGTAGCAACACTTCCATCTTTATAGTTGTGAGTGGTATACTTTATTTTTGCCATAATTTTTCTTTCAACCTTTCTTGCTACTCTGAATGCCTTCTCCAATGAATTGGTTCCCAAAGGCGAACCTAATGTTGGATGTTATCCTTTAAATTCCCTATGAAGACATCAATAATATACTCCTATAGAATATAAATTCCACTGATATTCAATTTTTGGAAGTCCCCAATGTGCTTCTTCATTGAATCATTTTATTTGAGATTTATCAATTGGCTAAAAAAGGTGTTTCTCTTTGTATCCTCATAATGTGCTATCATTTCCTATGTAAAAATTGACCAAGTGAAAAGTGGTGTATGAGAACAAAGACATGGATACCATACAAACTGATTGGGTTCTAAATATAAATATGCAATGCATAACTTTTGTGTTTTCTTCACATCATGGAGATCAAAATATTGCTCTATTTGTAGTATCTCTGTTACTGGATCCTTGCCATAAAACTCCATCATATCGATCTCTGGAATGTCGTGGGTATCAAAACCAAAATTGAAGTCTATAAAATCAAAATTCATATTCCTTTTGTCCTCATTAATATTTCATGGAATATCTTGTCAACACTAGGAAGCATTTCTTGTAACAACTTTGTCAAACCTTCCTTCAAACCTTCCATGTTTTCTTTTATTTTTGCTTTTAAAACATTCATGTTGCCTTCTATTTCAAATTTTAAACCATCCATGTCACCTTTTATTTCTTATTTTAAACCATCCATGTCCCTTTTAATCCATCCATTTCCCATTTTAGTTCAACTTTGATTTTTCTTTGTGAGAGTGAAATTTGTTGCACTTGGTCCCGTAATTTGGATATATCATATTGCAATTCTTCCTCTTCATGTGTCATAGTAGATATTTATGAGGGATTAATGGGTGTATAATTATTATTTTTTGGTTGCATTTTAGAACTAAATATTGATATATTTGCTTCAATATTCCCTTGGAATAACTTCAAACTGATTTTTCAAACAAAAGTTATGCAATTTTTTAAAAATACACATCTTTTTCTTGCTTTTAGGATCTCAATATTTAAATGGTTTTTAAAATGTAATTTCATCTCTCCAAGGTCTGAAATTTCATCCTGTGGTATCCCTATGAGTCTTCTTTCCAACCCCACAAGTCAAACCGATATTGGATTCTTCAAGAAAGAGTTATGCCCAATCTCCCACGATGACCTGATTATAAATTAGTTCAATAGAGAAAAAATATACGAAATTTCACATGTCACTTTTTTGACCTTCAAACCTAAAAATAATATACAAAACACTATAGTCCATGCAATTTTAGTCACTTTTCATGAAATTCAAATCCGTTGCTCAGAGAGAAAGTTATGAATATTTTCTAGAGCCTACAAAAATCCCAACTTCTTCGGATCATATCTTAAAAAATATAGTGAACAAATATCTAAAATTTTTACATGAATTTCACCATGATTTATGCTCCACGTGGTCAAAATTTTACCTTTTGAAGCCTCGTAGAAAAAAAACTGTAGCAAAAATTCCAAGATGGCCTTTTTGAAGCATCAAAACCCTAGAATCCAAAGCTTTGATACTAAATGTTATGCAACCAGCTCACAAAACAAAAGAAATGATAGATAAACGACTTAAAAATTATCCTATTGAGGGGGAAACCTCCTTTACATTACATAAATGAAAAATTATTCGATGATACAACTGATAAGACCTCCTTGGTATATATAGGAATCTATGGGATCACAATATAATCAAAACCTACATAACAATAATAATGTAAGGGCACAACAGTGACAATAGTGGGCTTCTATGGGGCACGACAATAAAAATAATGGGCTTCTATGGGGCACAACAATAACAATATGGGGGATACATAGGCACAAAAATAACAATAAGGGGCTACACTAACAATAACAATAAGGGGGATACACAATTATTATAAGGACCTAACATATGTACCGATATTTACATGCCACTGTGAAAGCTATTGGAATGGAGTATCAAGATATTCATGCATGTCCTAATTATGATATTATCTATTATAAATAACATTCGTCGAAAGAAAAATTCCCAAAATGTGATGAGAGTAGATATCAAACTGATAAAGTAAAAAAAAAGGTGTTTCACAAGGTTCTCCGTTATATTCTTATAATTCAAAATCTATGAAAATTATGCAGGTGCAAAAGAATAACACTACTTATGGATTACCATGCAACAAATAGCAGTGAATATGGTGTTCCTCAAATGCTTGTATATGGATCTAGATTGAGGAATACAAAGGAAAAGTGGCCAACGTTTAAAGAAAAACCTTGTAATCTTGGGCTTTCATTAGCATCTGACAGCGTCAATCCATTTGGAGAGCTCAACTCTACTTACTCAGTGTCACCCTTTTTTCTTATCAACAATAACATTCCTCTGTGGAAGTAAATAAAGAGGGAGGACACAATGTTGTCAATGATTGTTCCAGGAATTAATTTGTTTAGAATAAATTATTTTAACACAATAATATATTGTTCCAAGTATTAATTTGTTTAGAATAGTTTTTTTAACACATGAATATATTGTTTCAGGTATTAATTTGTTTACTCATATGTGTTCATTTATGTTTTATAATTATTTCTTATTTTTTATTTTATTTACTCATATATGTAGTAATTATGTATTGTATGTTCAATCAAATAGGTAAGTATCAGATCAAAGATATGAATGCATATATTGAGCCTCTTATCGTTGAGTTAGTGGAGTTATGGAACATCATCACTATGTATGATATCTCTAGACTAGTAGATGCACAAAAGGAATTTGAATACCATGCAATGACTTGTATGAAAAATCCATGATGCCCAAGGGCTAAACATTTATGTGGTGTGTTATAATGTTACCCTGCACTTTAATAGTGTTTAATGTTATGAAGTTCATTTCATGTATGTTTTTTAAATAGTCCCTTCATTGTACATACTTTATATAATTGATATAAAAATTATTCCATCTCTTGTAGGTCTTCAAACAAATGGTAATTTTTCTTGTCCAGTTTGTGGTCCTAAGATTAAATTTTTTCGTTCAAGAAGCTTAGGAAAGGAGGTGTGTTATGAGTATAGGGACTTTCTTTCTAAGAACCATAGGTACCGAAGTACCAAAAGAATATTTTCAATGGGAAAGAATAGTTTGGATTAATACCACAGAGAATGACACCTCATGCATGGAATTTGAAATATAATAGACTAGTCTCTCAAGGTATGGATCAAATTATCTATGTATAAATATGCATGATATGTTTGGATTATTTCATATTTTTATGGAATTTTCTTCACTGCACTAATTGACAATTTTTTTAAATTAATTAATTAATAATATATTTAACTATATATGATTCACCTTGTAGGTCATCAAGGCATTAATAATAGGGAACTTCCATGGGGAATGAAAAATTATGCCGAGAAATTCATTAGACTCCCCTACTATGAGCACCTATAAATTTTTCATTTGTTTGATACAATGCACATTGGGAAGAATGTAACAAATAACTTGTACTGGTGAATCTTAGATGGAAGGAGAGATAAAGAAAAAAATGTCAAGATTTGTAATGACATTAAGGAGGGAAACCTTGCAATGAAAAGTGTGAGTCATTCAAATACCGATGGAGACAACCAAATTATAAGAACCCTTCCATGGTTATTGAAATAGAAAAAAAACAAGGATGTTAAAGAGGTTATTGAAACAATTAAATTGCCAATTGGATTTTGTTCAAGCATAAAGAACATCGTAACAAAGAAAGGTGAATTAGGTGGGGTAAAAGATCATGATTGGAATACGTTCATTATGGTAATTATTTTGGTGTATATATTTGTACACTGGTGAAACATCTCATTAGTGTTTTTTTTTTTCTACTAATTTGGGAATAAATAATTATTGATCATTACTTTTGTTACAATATGTTCTACCTCTATCTCTCCAAACAACTTTGACAACAATGCCAAACAAGTTATATATGATATTGGAAAATACATGAGATAAGTGGAGATATTGCAACGTGTAATTTGTTCAATAATTTGTTGTACAACATATATTCAACTACATTTGTTTTACTTGTCATCATGTACTATACACTTTTCTGTTGAAAGTTTTGATTTGCTTGCTTCATTTTTAGATGTTTTTCATATAAAGAAATTAATAAATAAGATATAAAGTATTGGAGGAAAAAAATTCCTCATCTAATATGTGAAATGCAAAAGTATCGACCTAAAGATTTTTTCAATGCACAAAAACACTACCTCATACACCAAATCGAGGATATTGAAAAGTGTGGACCTATACACATAAGATCCATGTCGATTATTGAGAGGCACTTGAAATCACTAAAGGATTTGGATAGACAAAGAGCACGTCTTGAGGGTTCTATGGTAGATGGATATATAGTATACCAAACCATGGTTTATATTCATCAATATAGTATTGAAATAGGAAAAAGTATTAATGTGTTGGATCACATTTGGGATGTCAAATCCATGGAAAAATTTCAAGGGGATCACCTATTGGGGAAAGGTAAAATGAGGAAAGTGAGATGTAAGTAGATAATGGATATTTATATTACATTTGAATTTTTTCTTTTATTAGATCGTAGAATTTTTTGATCCATATTGTGAGTAATAATTACTTTTATATTAATCACATTATTAAGATTTGGTCGATGTTTCGAACCAACTAATATGGTTCATCCTCGGGACAAAGGTGAAAAAATAAATCAATACTAATGTATATATTACTTATTTAATTTTTAGTCTTTCTGCGTAATCCATTATTACAAAGGTATTACATGGTAACTAATTATATATGTGTGAATTGTTTTATCTTAATACAACTGGCCGAGAGTGGGATGCAATACATTTATACATTGCAAACAATATTGGTTGGATGAAGGTATGGAATGAACGATGCAAACAAGATAATAATGGTAGGTTATCATGCTATGGTATGTCTACATTGTTCAAGGAAGCTCAATGTAGTGGAGATACCAATCTTACATGGAGGGAAATTGATTTAACATATGGTTTAAAAGAATATCAGGAAAGCATATTCACCCATATATACTAAGTTTTTTTTACAATTATATTGATGCATATGGCCTGGTTTTTTTCTTGAAAATTTCCAAGAATAATTATGTTATCAATTGAAAATTCATTTTTTATGTGTTTTACATATTGCAGTTAAAACACCACAATAAAATGTGGTGCGATGGCCACAAATTTCGCATCAGAAGGTTGGATGAAAAGATGAAAACTTATGATAATGGGATAACTACAATATTCAAGGTTAGCAATGTTTCCTCTAGAGGTGACAAACATTTAGACGTCTCTGATAATCGATACTATGGGTATCTGCATGATATATTTGAGTGTGATTTTAAATCCTTAAAAATAGTTGTGTTCGATGTCAAATGGTTTAGGCTACGAATCCATGAACGTGACCCTGATAGAATTGCTATTGAACATGCTAATAGATTTACCATGGTTGATACGAGGAATATTGACCCAAGATCAAAGAAATATGTTCTTCTATGCCAATACGAATAGGTATTTTACGTAGAGGTTCCAGGTAAAGTGGGTTGGTCAAATGTTGTTAGATATGATCCAAGGGGAAGGTCAATGAAGTATAATTTAGTGGAAGAACTAGATGAAATTGAAGAAGAAGATGATGTAGAGGAGAAGGTATTTCATGTGTCAGACGAAGACGTCGAATAAGTTCAAGGATATGATAATCAAGACAACGTTAATTTGGATGAACTAAATGATACATTTTACAATGTGTTGGACGAAGAACTTAAAGATGTTGAACCACATGTAGAAGAGCATGTTCTAGATGATGATATAGATGATGATGATGATATGGAGAATCCTTTGAACATGAATTATGAACTGGATGATGAGGAAGAAGATAAATGATATCAAAATTTTGAAATGCACGAGGTATGTATTTATATGTTTTCAGTTGGTTTGATCTATTTCATTCACCTTAAATTTTTATTTTCCTAGTTTTTATGTTTGATTGTTACTGTGTTTCTTTCAATTATATTATAGTAGATAGATTGGAGATCGAGGAATTGAGAGTGACATGGGGGGGGGGGGGTGTGGGGAGCAGTCATATGAGATTCCACCTTCACTTGGTTAGCCTTGTTCAATAGAGAATATATTATTCTTGAAATGAAGAGAAGATAATTTAGGTTTATACCATCATATCCAATTTTAAACTTTGGTTTGTCTAAAAATTTCCAAGTTTCTCCATTTACTAATTAGTGTAAATTATGCTTTGTCCCCACATAGAGTGAATGTGAATGGGGCCAAAGACAAACCTAAGCTCAAATGACTAATTCATATATTTCATAAAAGTAAAATCTAAGTTCAAAATGACATCGTCATCGTCAACATCGACGCCATCATCATCATCATCATCATCATAATCATCGTCATTATCATTGTCGTCATCATCATCATCATCATCATCATAATTGTCATCGTCGTCATCGTCATCGTCATCAAAATTTGCATGTGTTATTATGCCAAAGAGGAAAATTGATAAATAATTTTAAAAATAAGGGACAACAATCATAAAAAATGGAACCCCATCATCATTCTTCTTATCATGAAGTCTATAAGAAATATAAGAAAGTGCAACACGACATCTTCACTTCTAGAAAAATGATAATGAATGAATAAATGCATGTATTTCATTAATGCATAATCCTTACTTATCGGAAGAGGATAGATTTATAAAATCAACCTCGATCATTAGATGAGGGGCTGATAGACATAGTCAATCATGATCCCTCTTTCTATGTTAATTTAACCAAAGTTACATTCATTTAAAGTAACTTGGGTTCTATATACCCAACACTTAGTATGGCCTAGTGTGGACCAAATTGTAAGCATGTTAGTAGAAGCAAATAGGTTCAAAAAAACAAAAAATTTAGCAGAATCAATGGGATCATCATCTCCACATGCAATATAACCTAATAATGTGCTAAAATGAATCCAAAAAATACAATCAAATTGAAATAAATATGTGAAAATGAATATCACTCAAACATAAGCCCCAATGGTCTGATATATATTATATATAATATAAGTGGCATATTTTGTGGAGTAATTTGTTATTAGAGCGTTAATATAAAAGGGTTCTTATAGCTAATCGAGTAGAAGAGAGTAGGGACATTCAAGTAGGGCACAAGGGTACAAGGGACTTTTAGCAGGTGGTGACAGGTGGTGGCACATAGGGGCAACGAATATGTAGGTTAGCAACTAATTTGATTATTCTTGTTTTGTGGCATCGCATTGGTTCAAACCTGCATGGAAGAAAATGTCTCTTAGTCAAGGGCTCAAGAAAGTCGTCTTTCACTCTTAGATATGAAACCTTTATTGCTTGAATAATTATTGAAATATTTTAAGAGTCTAGGGATTAGAATTTTTTCAGGTTAATTATAAAAATTTAATTTAAATTTTTAAGCCTATCTTCTCTGCAAGGCCGTGAATTTTCAGAGTTCATATTTCATCTTCTAAGGGGGTCGTAAGATTTATTTGAAGGACAAGACCAAAACTCCTTAGTGGACATCTAATTTTTTTTTTTTTTTTTTTTTTTTTTTAAGTTAAAACAAATCATATATTTCCTTCTCTAGTAAGTGTAAGGAAACTTGAATGTATTCATTTATAGGGTTTAATTAGAGGTCAATTTCTCATTCAACCTTTCACCCAAGCAACAGAAAATGGGCTGTGGACTCTAAGATCACATATTCTTAAAAAAAATGCATACCTTTTTAGAATCAAATGTATCCTAGCCAAGGGATCAAGAAAGCATTCTTTCACTCTCACATCTGAAACCTTTCTTGCTTGGAGAATTATCAAAATATTTAAGAGTCTTGGGCTTAGAATTTTTGCAAGTTAATTTTAAAAATTTAATTAAATATTTTGAGCCTATTTTCTCTACAAGGCCGTGAATTTTCAAAGTTCATATTTCATTATCTGAGGGGGCCATAAAATTTATTTGAAGGACAAGACCTAGTCTCCTCGGTGTCCATATGAAAAAAAAAATTAAGTTAAAAAAAATTGTGTATTTCCTTCTCCCCTGATCCTAAGGAAGCTTGAACATATTCCTTTGATGGGTTTTTGAAATCAAGAGAGAAGTAATTGAAAGCCATAATCAAAATTTGAAGGAGAGTTGTCTACATTTATGAGATATTTCCCTTTCTACCACATTCACAAGTGAAATCCATCCTTTTTCCATGAGAAAAGACCCCTCCAACAGAGAAAATGAATAAAATTTTATGAGGGAGAATTAATTGGTTTTGGTAAATATATTCCTCCTAAAGTCTCCCGGTGTGTATGTTCCTCCTTCAATATAGATTATGGACAATTTAACTTTTTTTCATTTATGTGTGACAGTTCGTTTTTTTTTTAGGCCTATTATCAGGTTTCAATGTGATTAGCCTATGTATGAAACACTTCAGATCTGATATGTTAGGAAAATTTGCAATAGGTGAAAACTAGAGAAGACACAAGGGCACAAGGTCTTGTGGCCTCACTCCAAGGGATGGTATGCCTAGTTAAGTGCTCAAATGAAAATGTTTTACCTTCAAACAAGAAATGTAACCCATACACCAGGAAACACTAACCTGTAATCAACCAATGTTAGCTTATTAACCAAATACAAAGTATTTCAACGAATTAATGGCAAGTTTCCAAGTTAAAACAATGATAAACGTTTGCAATAATTTTGATTGGGCCTGCAAAACAAATGGTTTAGTATGAGGATAAAATGCAAAAATTTTGTGAGCCTTCCAAGGCATGTAACTAAGGCTAGAGGCACCCTCCAAATGATACAATACAAGAACATAGCAACAAACCCTTGTGATGATGGATGGAGGCCTGCAAAAAACATAGAATTAGCTCTTAAATCACCAACAACAATAAAAACCCCTCACTAGGTTTGCGGCCAAGGAAGATAAGCCTATTTGGGCATGGAACTATGTCAAACAAGGTTTTAAAAAAACATTTAAATACCTATGGCTAGGGCTCCAATGAATTAGACCCTGCAACTTGGCACAAGGTTATGAAGATAAAATATTAATCTAATGGAAGAGGTTAAGTATTACAAATAATGTGTATATAATCTCAATAACCAAGGATCATAGTACAAAGGGTCTACGAAAAATATTTTGGAGTTTGTTAGCTTCACTTATGACTAAGAAGAGAAACTTATGCCTAGCCTCAAGGATTTCTACACACCCCTTTATCCATGTAAGGAGTTTTCAACCATTAACTTAGAGGTCAACCAATAGTTATAATAGTGGGTAGCATAAATGGAGAAGAAAAGGAAAAACTTAGATGAAGTCATTAAAGGGAAAGAATAGTCTAAAACCCTCCCCAACAATTTCCATCCATTATATTAAAGTGAAATAAATTGGAATTTAGCAAGCATATGCCACATTAGCGACAGTAGTCAAAAACCATCCCCAACGGGTAGAAATGTGAAGTTGGGTTACACTTTTGTGAGAATTGGTCATGAAAAAATTGTGATTGCAAATTTTCGGCCGAACTAATTTTTTTTTTTTTTGTCCAAATAGTTAGAATTAAATTTTGGCCTAAAATTTGAACGTTAAAGTTAATGACAGGCTCAAATACCATGCAACGAATTTTTTTTCCGGTGGGGGGAAATTCGACCACTTGGTTTTTTGACGGCCGAAAAATATTTTTAGCCGAAAAAAATAAAATAAAAATAAATAAATATATATATATATATATATGGATCGTGAGCCTGTTGTAAAGTTTCGCTCTGTTTTTTTTCTTTTGAATTTTGTTTTTTCTGTTTGTTTGCACACTGTGATGCGGTAAAGGGGCAAGGTGGTTCCTAAGGTGCTAAGATGATGTTGAACGTTGTTTTCATTTGAAATTTTTAATTTTTTGGTATTGTTTTTAATGACATTTTGGTTAATTTTTGTTTGGGTTTTGTAGGTCTGTTGGGGTGGAGGAGTTTGGCGGTGGTATGTTTGACATTGGAGGAATTATGTAAGGAGTTAGTAAGGTAATGTTGAACGTTGTTTGTGTTAGAAATTTTTAAATTTTTGGTATTTTTTTGTTGTCATTTTGGTTAATTTTTGTTTGGTTTTTGTAGGTCTATTGGGTTACAGGATTTCAGTGCTAGAGGATTTCGACAGTTGTTTGTTTTGCATTGGAGAAATTTTATCAGGTGTTGGAGGATTTTGATGGTGGTCTGTTCGGCGCTGGAGGAATTCAGTAAGTGTCACAATTCCATCCATATAATTAGTATTATAATTACAATGTTAATGGTGAAGTGATTATTCGATTACTATTTCCTGTAAAATTAATTCAAATAGCATAGGCACTTATTTATCATAAATCAACTTACTCAATTAAACAAGGCACAATCAAGAGCATTACTCTTAACCATATTAGTTTTTTGGGTAATAGAAACGTGCTTCGATATTAAGAATCATATTACAAGCATAATAACGAGGCATATGAGTAACCTTGACGTCATAGATATGAATACCTAATGGATGTTGGAGAAACCATAGCGGAAATCATTCAACAATTAACACGTAGCAATTAAACCAAGCACATAAAGACACAGGCATTAACGTGGTTCACCCAACCAATCTGGGCTACGTCCACACAACAGGCATCGGCAATTCTTTATTAATAAACAGGAGATTACAAACTCTCACACCCACACACACTCTCCAAAACAAACGTATGGATACCTGTTATATAGCAGGAGAATCTAACAGCCTCATAAATCATCTCAACTCAAATTTAGGATGCATTAACTCCCTCCCAACAAACTGGAGCTAATCTAGGAACTAATTCCTAATTTTTGTCACCTACTGAGATTTTTCCTATTTTATTTAGAACAGAAAATCTCAACAATCTCCACCTTGACAACAATTAGCTTGATGCCCTGTTCTTTATTATTTTATCTTTTCTGCAAGCCAAGAGAAGCCAAACACCAACGCAGCTTCTCCAACAAAACTGGTTTCGTGAACATGTCTGCACAGTTTTCCTTTGTATGCACCTTTTCAAGAGAGACTCCCCTTTCAGTGATAACCTGCCTTACAAAATGATACTTTATTGGAATATGCTTTGATTTACTATGATAGGCTGGATTCTTAGCCAAATGTATTGCACTTTGACTATCACAAAGTAACCTGATGTTGTCCTGTAACCTACCAAACTCACCAAGCAAACCTTTCAACCAAACCGCCTCTTTGCAAGCATGCGAAGCAACAATGTATTCTGCTTCAGTAGTGGATAAAGCAACAATGTTTTGTAGCTTTGACATCCAGCTAATAGCTCCACCTGCAAGAGTAAATACATACCCTGAAGTTGACCTTCTCTTATCCAAATCACCTGCAAAATCGGAATCAACATACCCGCAAACAAATTCACTACTCTTATTGTAAGTAATACAATAACTACTTGTGCCTCCCAAGTACCGAAGCACCCATTTCACTGCTGACCAGTGTTCTTTACCCAGATTTGCCATGTACCTGCTGACAACCCCAACTGCATGTGAAATATCTGGTCGAGTACAAACCATCGCATACATCAAACATCCTACTACATTAGCATATGGAATTTGAGACATATAATCCTTTTCTTCATCTGTATTAGGACATAAACCCGAAGAAAGCTTGAAATGGGAAGCGAAAGGGACTGAAACAGGCTTCACATTATTCATACCAAACCTCAAAAGTATCTTCTCAACATACTTCTGTTGTAATAGCCACAGCTTACCATTGCTCCTGTCTCTGAAAATCTCCATGCCCAAAATCTGTCTTGCTGCTCCTAGATCTTTCATATCGAATGTCCTTGCCATCCGAGTCTTCAACCTGTTGATTTCATCAATGCTTTTGCTTGCTAAAAGCATATCGTCAACATAGAACACTAAGATAATGAACATGCCATTTTTCAATTGCTTGAAATACACACAATGATCATATTCACTTCTAACATATTTCTGACTCAACATGAAAGAATCAAACTTCTTATACCACTGCCGAGGCGACTGCTTCAAGCCATATAATGACTTCTTGAGCCTGCAGACAAATTTCTCATTGCGATGCTGAACAAACCCTTCCGGTTGTTCCATATAAATTTCCTCATCTAGATCTCCATGTAGAAAAGCAGTCTTAACATCTAGTTGCTGTAATTCTAAATCAAACAAAGCAACTAAAGCTAACACAATTCGAATTGAAACTATTTTAACAACTGGTGAAAAAATCTCATGAAAGTCTATGCCTGCTTTCTGAGAAAACCCTTTTGCAACCAGTCGCGCTTTGTACCTGTCCTCTGTATCATTCACACCCTGTTTCAGCTTGTAAACCCATTTACACCCCACAGTTTTCCTGTCTTTCGGAAGCTCAACCAGATCCCATGTGCCGTTCTTACTCAAGGCCATCATTTCGTCCTTCATGGCTGCTTTCCACTTGTCACTATTCGAACCTTCTATTACTTCCTGATAGCACAGAGGTTCATTGTCATTAGCAGTAAATGCAACTGAAGTAACATAATCATCATACCTTCTCGGTGGCCGTTTGATTCTTGTCGACCTCCTTAAGGATGTTTCTGGTGCTTCCACAATTTGCTGACTACCACCTGTAGGATCTTCTTCATGACCACCATCTGAGACCTGTTCACGCTCTATATTTGAACCCTGTTCATAACTAGTATCTGAAACCTGTTCATGACTAGAATCTCAACTATGGTCATCATGACTATCATTAGAAGTGCTGTCAAACTGAATGTGCTGAAAATCAAATACATCATCCTGTTTCAATTTTCTATCTACATTTAACTGTACAAGAGAGGATTCATCAAACTTTACATCTCTGTTGATGATGATTTTGCGGGTAGTAGGATCCCACAATCTATATCCCTTTGTTCCAACATCATACCCAACAAAGATATACCTTTTAGACTTTGGATCTAACTTAGTTCGCTGATGTTTAGGCACTAGAGCATATGCATCACAACCAAACACTTTGAGTTTAGAATAATCACAAGGGTGTCCTTTCCATACCTCTTGCGGAATTTTGCAGTCTATCGTCGTCGATGGAGATCGGTTTATCACATAACAAGCTGTTGCCACTGCTTCCGTCCACAACTCCTTCTGCAACCCGGCGTTACTCAGCATACTCCTTGCTCTTTCTAGAAGAGTCCTGTTCATGCGTTCAGCAACTCCATTTTGCTGAGGAGTATAAACCGTGGTCTTATGTCTCTCGATCCTTGCATCCTTGCAATAGCTGTCAAACTCCTTGGAAGTAAACTCACCACCATTGTCAGTTCTTAAACATTTTATTGTTCTACCAGTGCTGTTTTCTACCAATGCTCTAAACTGCTTGAAAACTGAAAAAACATCAGACTTTCTTTTCAACATGTAGACCCACACCTTCCTAGAAAAGTCATCAATGAACGACACAAAATATGACGAGCCACCATATGACGATGTAGGGGCTAGACCCCAAACATCTAAATGAATATAATCAAGTATCCCTTTACTAGTATGTTTGCCTGTTTTAAATTTTTGTTTACTTTGTTTTCCAAACAAGCAATGCTTACAGAAATCTAACTTTCCAGACCTTAGATTAGGAAGTAACTTTCGATCAGCCAAAATTTTCAATCCTCTTTCGCTCATATGGCCCAACCTTTGATGCCATAGGCGAATGGAACTACTGTCATGTTCAGACACCGTAGACACATGAACTGACCCTGTTCTTCCTTCTAACTGAAACATATTTCCTACTTTCTTAGCTTTCATTACTAGTAAAATACCTTTATAGATTTTCATAACTCCACCTTGAATTACAGTTTTATATCCATTCGTATCCAATGCTCCTAAAGAAATTAGATTTTTCCTTAAGTTTGGAACATGTCTCACATCTGTTAATATTCTAGTTGTGCCATCAAACATTTGCAGTTGTATACTTCCTATCCCAACAATATTAGATGTGACATCATTACCCATGTACACGACTCCATCATTAACTGATCTATATGTCTTAAACCATTCTCTATGAATACACATGTGGTTTGATGCACCGAAATCTAACAACCAATGTTGACCATGATTTGACATATTAACAGACAACACTTCATCGCTCATACCTGAACCAGATGCCGAACCTGTATCTGTCGCATTTGCCTCCTTCTTCTCTGTCGAAGAATCTGCTTTTGAAGTTTGCTGTTGTCGCTTCCAG
Organism: Pinus albicaulis; assembly: GCA_034641835.2. Lineage (NCBI taxonomy): Eukaryota > Viridiplantae > Streptophyta > Pinopsida > Pinales > Pinaceae > Pinus > Pinus albicaulis. The sequence goes on along the minus strand of CM076573.1, from coordinate 483,930,754 downwards.
CAGTCCTTCTTTAAATGTCCAGTTTTCCCACAATGCCAGCACTTCACCTTTGTCTTCTTTCCTTTCGACTTTGAACGTGAGTCGCTCGGCTTACCCCCGGAGTGTCTCTCTCTTGAGCGACCGCTGGCCATCATTACCTCTGATGTAGAGGTGTCTGCATTCGACCTCTTCCTCGTCTCCTCAGACAACAAGGCTCCAACCACATCGTCAAACTCGATCTCAAAATGGACACTTTGAGTTTTCGCCATTTTGTTTAAAACAAACAAAACTATAATCTCCAAAACCCAACTTTAAAATAAAGAATGCCCCTTTAAAAAAAAAAAAGAATGCCCTTTTAAATAAAAAACGCCCACAAACACCACTTCAAAATACCATGTGCAAATGGTAATTTTTAAATGCCACCCTTCACCTTCCTTTAAGTGCCTCTCACTTAATTTTTTAATACAAATGGTAATTAATACAAATCACCAATCATTTAAAAAAAACCCCATACCATATGCAAATGGTATTCAAATCGATTTCAAAAAAACTACAAATCGATTTTAAATATAACAACACTCAAATCGATTTTAAATATAACATAAACTCCATTTTGAAATACCAAATGAAAAATGGCAATCGATTTTCAATATAATCGATTTGCATATCGATTTTTCAAAAAACATTTTAATAAATCGATTTATATATTAAAGCGGTCAGTTACTCCTTTTTTATCACCATTTGCTGTGCTCTCGGCTCAGTCCTGCAAAATCTTAAAGCGCCACCATTTTCTAATAAAACCATGACCGCTACTTGACAATTACAGTCAAGCAAATATTTCAACGCAGTTCAACTTCAAACGTGAGCATTCTGATCTGTTTTTAAATATAATCGATTTAATTTGACCTCTTTCCAAAATCGATTTGTCTTCTGTTTTTTTTTTTTTTTTAAATCGTTGTAATAAAAAACCGATTTGAATGAACCTTTAAAAAAAAAAATGGCATACGACTGTGAGAACGTCAGGTTTATAAAATCGAACCCATTTTCTGATCTCAGAACCATAGCTTAGGCTCACCTTTGGATAAAACGTCGAAGGCATAAACCAGCATTTTCACGCGGAAATCCTTCAAACGGAAGCAGGCAGCAACCCTACGCTGACCTCACGCCCTTTTCCTGCTCGGATCATCAACTCCGTTCAACGCTTAAGTCGTTCAACGCCGTCAAACGGACTCGGCTTTTAACAGGCCCACCGCTTCACAGCGCCGTGGCACCTAACCCCCAGCGGCATCTCTTCTATTGTAACAGCGCTCCACTCATCAGCACCAGCGCTCCAACTTGCTATTGAACGTTCACAAGTTCGCCGAGTCTTATGCTGCCAACAGCATTTTCACAGCCATTTCAAATTCTCTGTCAACAATGCAACTTAGCATACAACCGTTGCAGGAATGTCTCCCAACCTGCGCCGTTAAAACACACGATCCAACGCACAGCGCACGGCTTTTAACACATGAACCAACGCACAGTCTCACGCTGCAGATCGGGTTTCAACTCTGCACTCACTAGTCTTGCACACTGGTTTTAACGTTGTGTTCACAGATCTCTCTCACGCCGCAGATTTTTTCACCAGCCGCACAGCGTTTCTTGCCAGGCAGCAGCTTCTTCAATCGATTTTACATGTAGCAACAGGCATACAACTTGCTCTGATACCACTTGTTGGAGAAACCACAGCGGAAATCATTCAACAATTAACACACAGCAATTAAACCAAGCACATAAAGACACAGGCATTAACGTGGTTCACCCAACCAATCTGGGTTACGTCCACACAACAGGCATCGACAATTCTTTATTAATAAACAGGAGATTACAAACTCTCACACCCACACACACTCTCCAAAACAAACGTATGGATACCTGTTATATAGCAGGAGAATCTAACAGCCTCATAAATCCTCTCAACTCAAATTTAGGATGCATTAACTCCCTCCCAACAAACTGGAGCTAATCTAGGAACTAATTCCTAATTTTTGTCACCTACTGAGATTTTTCCTATTTTATTTAGAACAGAAAATCTCAACAATGGATAAATTAATATATGATTAGAATAAATATAATTAAATAGAACATGGTCATAATACAACTAAGTTTGTGATAAAGATCTAGCTTGTGCCTGGTTTCTAGCTAGTGTTTCTACAAAGAATTCTATTTGGTTTGTACTTTTTTTTGGGTCTTATCTTCTAGCTATAGCTATAGCCCATTGTGATATAGCCTTAGATGCTTCTATTAAAGAGGAGATAAATAGAATGAGGCCTCCTTTGCTTTAAATATGGATACACCTTTTATGCTAATGAAAATGTAGAAATACACTTTTAATATGCTATAGTTTATTTTGGAGGATTATATATGTATTTTGCACACTTCAGTATAGGAGAGTAATCCATTCAGATGGGGATAAAATTTACAGAGACGCTTTTGATCTGTTGTAGTTTATTTTGGAGGACAATATATGTAACTATTTTTTTTATGGTTATATGGTATCCCTTTTAGGACATATCATGGTGGATTCTCATACTTGAATACATTCCTGTCATGTTTGTGAACAATATATTTTTATATATTAAATAAAATTATATTTTTTTCTGAGGGAAAAAAGAAACTCTCCTCGTTTGCCATACCCCATGTAAAATTGCTTAAAAAAAATCACCCATATGAAATGTAGGACCAATGAATGTTCAATCTATTATTTGAAGATCGGTTCCAACCCTGAGAAAAAGACACACAACATATATACTACAATGCAATGTCAATTATGAATCTTCTCTCTCTTTTCCTAGGTTCCCACTCTACCTTTTGCCATCGCTCTGTATCAAATGGAAGTAAACAACATTCATAGGAATTTTACGCTACACAACTTCCTAATTGAGGGAAAATAATTGATGATTTCTAGCTCCTTTCATATGTTTCATTGCATGGGAAAGAAGGAACTACATTGGTTGATCATGGAACTCAACTTTAAATCTATCCATTATGTAGATATATTTTTTGGAGGACTTGATCGAAATCATACCCATCAAACATAGATAGAATTTTTAGGGTTGTATACTCTTAGCAATAAATGTTAGCCAAAGAGCTTATTTTGTGAAACTTGAAATTTTTTTAGCAAAGGTATTTTGAAAAAAATCTGCCATCTCTAATATGAATAATGGTTCTCCAACTGCTCAATGAAATCAAGACGTTGGGTAAACATATAGACTACATTTTTCATATGAAATATCTATAAACCAGTAAACATATAGATTGCATTTTTTCATTTGAAATATCTATAAACCAATTTTATAGAAACCAAGTTTAACAGATTGAAACCTCCTCTAAAACATCTCATTGAGCTTTAGTATCATACCTGGTGACATTTTTTTATCTTTAATAGATGTAAGAATATAATATTTGTTTACATAGAGTTTGATAAATATTTCCCTAGTCAATTTTACATTCACTTTCTCATATATGGATTAGAACAATGCATAATACCCATCTATAAACAAATTTTCACAAGTTAAATTTCACACAATGAATTGTTAGTTCTATTCCACAACAAGTGAAATGTTTCATATTGAATTGTTAGTTCTATTCAGTGGAATAGTGAAACATTTGTAGATTTTATTGTGCAAATGTCTCTCAATTATGATATAACCTCATTTTCCAAATAGAAACATTCATTCACTTTATAATTATTTTAGCAAAGGATACATCTAATATAACTAAATATCATTGATCAGTGAGGCAAGTGCAATGGTAGATGCTATTTTAGAAAATTATTATTTATATGGTTGGAATAGTGAAACATTTGTTGATTTTAGTTTGCAAATGTCTTTTGATTATGATATAACTTGATTGTGTAAAAAGAAAAATTACACTTGCTTTACAACTATTTAGGAGATTAATTATTTATGGGAAGATATATATCATTATAAATAAGAGAATTTATAAGTAATAATAATGTTTTGTTTTCAATTGTTTGTTTGTTTGTTTTTTCTTTTATAAGATCATATATATTATATGACTGCAAAAATCACTTTTACAATATTGATAATTTGAACTCACTTTAGATAATTGATTTCAAATTATCCAATTTCTAAATCAATTTCCCAAGTCCAAGGAGTGTGGGGAGCATTGGCGTTGGGGACGTGTCTTTCAGGGACACTTGAATAAACTAGGAAATCTAGACTGTGTCTAAGCATTTAACAACACATAATACTTAATCATTATTTTCCCAACATATTTATAGGACAATGATATGAACTCTAACATATTTGGTTAACATTAAATTTATTAAGATTCACATAAACCTTAAGACAAACCTCTTTAATCAAGGCTTTATTGACTTTGCCTCAAAGCTTTATTTAAGTTTAATCTAATTCTCAATAGGTGCTTCCTTTGATCACACGCCAAATACTTACATATTCAACGAGGGAGAGGCTATAAATACAATCAACAATACCATCTCTAAGATTGAAATGATTATCCCCTAAACAACTTCAAATGTGTTAAATACATTGCTATAGTCTACCTTTGATACACACGCCTAGGGAAAATGATGGAGAGATACAAAGGTGAAATGTTGCAGTATCTAAGATGCTAAAATTTTGTGACAGAATTAGGGGTGATCATAGAAACCCATAATATGAGATGTTTTCAAACCTATCTACTTAGTTAGTACATGTTATACAAAGGAAATGAGGAAGTAGAGTTAAATATGCCAAAACTAGAGTTTGGTGGCACTAGCTTAAAGTTGAAGAATATTATTATTATTATTAAGCAGTTCTTCTAGGCCTTCGGAAAAATCCATGCTATATAGAATAATTCTATCATAAAAATAGGCAAGGAAATTATCAAGTTTCCTTCAAGTATATTATGGGAATTCCTCACATCAAATAGGAGGGTTAACCCTTAATATTTTCCATATATGCCTTCATAATAAACTAAAGCCAATTCAATAATAGTTTTTGTTTTTTTGTATTCGACACATACACATATAACCCACACATGTAATCCCTTTCAAGTACTCCCTAGATGCACTGCATCACCTCTTTATGTCTTTTAGACTTAGAGCGAGATAAAAAATCAATCCTTAGCCCCCTACTATGAGAAACTAGGAGGATTATACGACTCTAAAATGGGATTAACTTGGATAATATAAGAACTAGAAGTTTAATTACAAAATTAAACTCATGTTACCAAGAGTATCAAAATTATGATGTCTATAATGTTAACTTAGATCATATTTATTTACTAATTTGAACTAAGTGAACCAAATACAACCATATTCACTAGTTGTTGGGAACAAAAGGTTGATAGTTTCAAGTGCTATATTGGTTTTCCCTTTGCCATTTATTTTTCAAATGAGAACACCTAAGTAATCCAATTTGAATAATATATATGACTCCAACTATAGTTAAAAATAAAATGAGAAATCTTCCGACAGGAAGACCAGTAACTACTTTTCGCTGTCAACTCTATCTAATCATTCCCTGAGATCGATACAAAACCAATTTTCAACTTCACCTAGGAATCATATTGGACTTGAATGACTTGCATTAACTATAATGTAATGAATATTCTAAAATGGTGGGAAAGAATTTGGTTCTCTACATGGTTATAAAAAAAAAATTGAACTTTATTGTACTAAAAATTGACAAGTTCGATCTCTCCACTTGAAACAAACAATCGGTAATAATGTTGCCAAAAGGAAGTAAATTTGGGCTCCTCCCCACTTTCCATGCTACCCATATTCCCATTACCTAGAATGTATTCCATGATAGAATTTGATTTTAGATATTTATTTTTCATCATTCTCCCATAGATTTCTTGATCAAACTTTATATGGCCAAGGAATTTGCAAAAACGAATACATTATTCATTTTATTGAATTTTTTTACAGGGATTAGAAAACCCATTAAACATAGTTGAAAAATGGAAATTATGCATTGAACTTTATTTTTATTCTAAATTGGAACAAGTAGTGATTACGCATGTGCTAATAAAATATTGCGAAAAATAAAGTCCTCCAAAGGAAATGGGATGTACTTGGAAGGACAATAAACAATGAAGTGTAGTATATTACATTGATAGAAGGCTTAGGAACAACTAGGGACTATGGATCCAATGGAATTGTATTATTCACCAATTCTGAACTTGTGTGAAACCAGATGAAAGGCATGTACCAAGTGAAAAAGGAGAAGTTAAAACAACCGCATACAGAAGAAAACATTATTGCTAGTTAATTTCAATCCTTTAGCATAAGCCATTGTGTAAATGTTAATAGGATGTATAGTGATTTATTTTATTGGGAAATTCAAATTCAAGATTTGTGTGTGAAAGATGAATTGGTATCAAGAAACACTCCATTAAGATTTATTGATGTGCATTGTAAGATATCTCTGATATGTGTGTGTTTTTTAGTTATAAATGTGGTGTCTATAATGACCACGTGGTTCTTTAAATACTATAATAAGTGTTCCCCCATTGTGTAATCACAAATTGGTGAATTATTAGATGAATTATTGATGTGAAAAGTTTAAGAAAATTTTGTATTTAATTCCTAAGATTTGCACTTTAGCATTTGTGTTTTTAGTCTTGATTATATTTGAAATGGACATTTAAATATTGAGTATTTACTTCTTGTTTATACTTATTATCTTGGTAGAAAGAGAACTATAACCAAATAATTTTGAAGAAACCCTTAGATAGTTACCTTTGTTTGTCTCATTAATTTTTTGAATTCTTGATATTTTTAAATAGTAATTTTGAATATTTTTAAATGCATGAGGTAACTTGGGTTTTTTGAAAGATTATATATATATATATATCGATCGAGGGTCTGGATCATCGCATGAGCAATCACCACCTAATTTTTTAGGGCATAAATGAGATAGAGCATTAAGTGAGTCTCGAGCATTGAATCAAGCACGACTTTCTATGCATGTTGGAGATATTAGTCATGGATCGAGGAGAGTATCAAATGAATCAGGGGATCGATCGAGGGTCTGGATCATCGCATGAGAAATCACCACCTAATTTTTTAGGGCATAAATGAGATAGAGCATTAAGTGAGTCTCGAGCATTGAATCAGGCACAACTTTCTATGCATGTTGGAGATATTAGTCATGGATCGAGGAGAGTATCAAATGAATCAGGGGCGGACAATCGTTTGTTGCATCATCATGGTATATATATGTTTATGTGCAAACTTAAATGATATTCGTAGAATCATATGTACATACATATTGAATTTATTTTTGTCAATTTAGCTTTATTAATTTATAATAGATTCCATCTTTTTTAGGAGCATCTCTCATTAGGTCAAGGAGCGTATCAGATCAATCAATGGAGGACCATCTTTCACATCATCATGGTATGGTATATATATGTTGATGTGCATTTAATTAAATGATAAATTGGTAGAATCATATGTACATACATTTAGAATTGATTTTTTTCAATTTAACTTTATTAATTTATATTTTCTAATTAATTTAGAAGCATCTCTCACTAGGTCACCGTGTGAGGGTGCTCAACATTCTCCCATTGGACAACAAGCTCAATCAACTCATGTACTTGGGTATGATGGTGCTCAACCATCTTCGAGTCGTGAATCTTAATCAAATCATGATCCTTCATTTGGTAAAACAAATTTGTACATAAATAAATTGTATATACATATACACGTATGTCTATTTTTCATGTATATAAATATATGGAAATGTTTTAATATTTATGTAATTATATTGAATTAGGGGGTGAAAATATATAAGAAAGTCAATGTATGCAAAATATGGTGTTTTAAGAAGAATAACATAGGCCAATTACCACCTATCCCTATGATGTTATTGATTAGCTTCCTTGGGATAAACATATTCAACAATGTACATTATAGAGCTGCACAACTCATTATTCAAAATTGAAGGACAATTTTGGGAGGTTGGAGCTCCCTACAAAGAGTCGAAAAAGCTTAGAAATAGTTTTGCACTCTCTAAGTACATTTATTGATATTTATAGGAACCTTGAGCTATCAACTAGTGGATTTATAGATATGATGAGACGTAGAAAGAAAATAGTAATGGGTCCCAATAAATGGGTCGAGGTAAATTTGAGGATTGCAAAAGAACATGAAAAATCTATGTTTAATTTTAAATAAGGGCCTAAAATAAATATGCTTAAGGTGAAATATTTCAAGAACCCATAAATAGTCCACCATTTGTATGATATGTTCCTTGCAGCATATGAAAAGCTGCCATGGAAAGACGAGGTTCCACATTAATTTACTCGATTATTTTATGTTGTTTTTTTTTTTTCTGGTATGAAACCTGATTATACCGACCTTCTGTCCAAATATTATGGTGCTGGAAAATGTTGGACATATGATCAGAAGATTGCATTAATGGATACTGCATTTCCTCATCATCTGGTAACTCTGTGGTCGAAGATGGATGCCACTTCTCAGATTGGTCAAAAAGCAAGGAACACCATTCTAGACAACATACAAAGTGCATTGACTAGAATTGATGTCGGTCTAAATCAACAAAGATCACAAGCTAATGAACATGATAATTTTGTATTTAAATAATATGTGGAAATACATAACATGAATATTAAAGAGGTTAGATTTTATATAAAGGCTTTTCGTAATGGATGGCAAGACCTAATTGGTCATGAGGAAGAGGGCATGGGATTGGTATGTGTTAATGTTTAGGGTTGATATTTTAATGTAATGTAATATGTGTGTTAATGTTGATTCATATAAATTTTGTAAATTTTTTCAGATATAATCTAACACAAATGTTTCATATGTTCACAATTTACAGTTAAGTCGTTTTTTGAACAAAAATTTTGATAATATAACATTGTCGGGTTTGGGTTCAAATGAAGATATGTTGAGAGATGTTAGTTTTTTTTAATAACATGTTCATACTATTATTTTTATCTTATTATATCGGTATTGTGAAGACAATTTTGTAAAAGAAATAATTACATAATTAAATGTGAACATATTTCCATTTCATCCTACATTCTTGACACTAGAAGACTTTCTTCCCCCCTATTAGGAGATGTGTCGGAGATTGGCTTGTCACAGGTATTCATTATTTCAACTTTGTTTCATTATAAATTGAAGCAAGTTTCGTCAAAAAATTAGATCTATCTTACAATTTTAAAATGTTTTAATTTTAGGTGTGTGAAGGAAGTTTTGCTTCTCAAGGGACATTAGCGATGGAGTCAACTATGGGGATTGGATTGTCTAGAAAATTTGAAAAAGTTGTTATAATTTTTTTAATATTACAAGTTTATGCATTTTCATTTGCAACTTTAAATTTTTAAATACATTTATGTGTTGTATAGGGCATCCACGAGGGCCCAATGTAGGGGGAACGCCACGAGGTATTGAATGGAATTTGAAACCCGATTCAACTATGGGGATTGGATTGTCTAGACAATTTGAAAAAGTTGCTACAATTTTTTTAATATTACAAGTTCATGCATTTTCATGTGCAATTTTAAAATTTTAATATATACATGTGTGTTGTAAAGGGTATCCACGAGGGCACAATGTAGGGGGAACACCACGAGGTATTGCATGGAATTTGAAACCTTTTATAATTTTGCTTTGATGATAAAATTCTCATTTAATTTTAATACATTAAAATTTAATTTAAAAGTACACATCCCTATGTATATATGCATATTACACATATTGTGAAGGGAACCCATGAGGATGAGGATGATGATAGATCATAGATTGCATCAAGATTATCTTTGATATATATATTCATATTTGAAATTCTTTTATTATATTTACTTTTATCATGATATAAATTTTGGACATATTTTAAGTAGAAATCTTTATTATCAAATTGATCTTTAATATGCAAATTTTGGAGTTTATACATTTTTTATGACGATTCTTATAATGTTAATAGAATATAATATAGAATTAGGTTGATTCTTAGGTTTTCTGAAGTTGCAAATTATAAAACATGGTACATTTTGCATTCATGAATATTGTCATGGTGTAGATGTCTAAAACAATCATAACTTAAAATTGCATTATAAAACATGGTATACATTTTGCATTCATAAATAGAAGAATTACTATGGATGTGGGTTGATACTTAACTTTTAAAATAAATTTGTTCAAAGCAAGAATACTATAAAATTGCATTATAAAACATGATACATTTTGCATGATGCATGATTTAATGCTTAAAGGTTTTACATTTAAGTTCATAAATATGAAGCAATGAAAGCAAATTTGCATTTAGTTGGTACTTTATAAAGCTCACATATGTAGAGTTTTACAACCCTACTTTTGATACCCTTTGTAATAGTTACATTTTCCCCGTACCAAATTTTCAAGTGATGTATGTTTGAAGTTAAATGATAAGCAGAATGAATCAAGTGATAAGTAGAATGCATATAGTCAAAATGTGGATAAGTAGAATGCATCAAAATTGTGAACAAATGTAGTGACATAAAAGTCACATTTTGGATGCCATTATTACCCACCAAAGTTTTCATTTATCAAACTTTGCTTGGTTGTTCTAGTTAATTTCTAACCCTTTGTTTGATGTAAGGTTTTAAGTTATATGAAGCAATGAAATTAATTTTTCATTTAGTTGGTACTTTGTATGGCTCACATATGCAGAGTTTTAGAACCCAACTTTTGATACCCTTTGTAATAGTTACAGTTTCGCCATACCAACTTTTCAAGTGATAAGTAGCTTGCATCAAGTGATAAGTAGAATGCATGATTTATGGTACACATACATGAGATATGTGTTTTTTACAAGGGACATTCGATTAACCTTGCTAAATACATACATTCTAAATTTAAAGTACCTTCTTTGTCTTAAAGTCCATTACTATTGTATTTTTCATGAAATTTGAGAAAGCTTAGAGATTGGGAATTAAAAATTACAATGTTGAATCAAGTAAAGTTGTATTAATCTCAAAAGTTGCATTAATCTCAATGTGGGCCTAACTTTTGTCTTAGTCAATTAAATTTTCAAATATTAAATACTACGTGTGGAGCATGCATTGTTATTTTCAATAGGTTCATATAATGGAGATTATGCAATCAAATATATATGGTGTATGCACTGCATGTATAGGACAAACACACAATAAAATGCATTTGTTTGACCTATAAAGATGTAAAAGAGATGCAATATATTTGAAATTGATGGTAATGTGATTTTAATAAAGTAAATAATATCACTAAGATATCACTAAAAATATTTGAAAAGATATAAAGCTGACATAAAAAAGAAAAATGCATCAAAAACATATATATTAATTAATATACTTGATAAACGTAGTTATGAAAATGTAGTTTCAAATTCCCTTTCAAGAATCATAAATGACAAAGTGGATGAGCTCTTGGATGAATCTTTTCCATATGAACATATATTTATAGCTCTAGTAACAATATTAATAGCTAAAATGAAACATAGTCCATGCCTCTACTGCTATCGCTAATTAATTGATTAGGCACCTACATTTTCGTATTTGCACGTGCTTGCTCCGTAAAACCACATATTCACACTTCATTTGCACACACTTACTCCTCACAACCACATCTACATGCTTCTTCTGCACAAAGTTACTCCACATAAATTCCTCCACACACACGGGTTTGCATTTCACCACATTTTGGTCTCTGCACATGCTTCCTCCACACAAATTCCCCTTCACATGCTTCCTCTACATACCTACCTCTTCACATCTTCCTCCACACATATTTCTCCGCACACACTTCCTCCATGCAACCACCTCTGCACATCTTCCTCCACACAAGCACAACTCTGCACTCCAGTGGGTTAAAGGGTCTACAAACTCAAACTTCCTTTTCATTACCTCATAGAAGAGCACCAACATAATATTGTGGTTGTATGTGGTTGGTGCAGTGAGCCAAGGTCATGATTGTTGTGGGGTGTGGATGGTGTAGAGATTTGTGTTGGTTGTGAGGATTGTGGTGAACCTAATGTGAAGTGGCCTGTAAAAGGTGTGATTACTATGTGGAGGTGGCATGAATCTAAATTTCTCATCACAGATTGACTGTGTGGACCCTGCAACTAATTATTTGCTTCCCATGGAAGGATCCAATGAGGTCCCTTATGTTTCATGTATTGTAGCCAGGTTATGGTGAATAAAGAGTAATGTAAAGGATTGAGGGAATTCATTAGAGGGTTGATATATGGTTGGAGTCATACCTTATTGTTTCAAGGTGTTGTCTAAGACACCTATGGCTAATCTATTATTCAAAGATTTTCTAATCTTTCTTTGAAGTTGGAAAGGAGTCACTATATGTGTTGGATATGAGAAATATATTATATAAGCCACTATGTAGCAATGCATAAATGAGTCACGATTTCCATACATTTTTGTTTTAAATTGTCATGACATCGCTTCAATTATTGAGTTATTCCATTATCCATTTGGGATAAATCTCATTAAGATTAGCATCAAGCTACCTCCATATTGCATCTTTAGGAAATTGGTGCAGCTTGAATGTATTTTTTGCACTCTAAAATTTTATGAGCATATAACTTGTGTGTATAACTCGTGCATATAGAATTTCTGATTGAATTTGGTGTGTTATGTTGTAAACATATTAGTGGTGAGAAAATTTGGATCACAGACTCTTTATTTTTGTTCTGTGTGGCGGTTGTGGTAAAGCCAATGGCACATATGTTGGATTCATACTTTTCATTAGACCAAAACCCATGGGCATTAATCTTCGCTACAATTTCTAGAGTTAGGATCCACGATAGGCGGATAGTCCATGTCGTGAAACACACAGGGAGCGTTGAACCCAATGTCTAACAATCTTCCCCCTAGCGCGAGCCAAGTGAATTTCTAACTCGAGATCTATCGCTCTGATACCACTTGTTGGATTCACAATTTCCGTTAGAACAAAACTCATAGGCATTAGTCTTCGCTACAATTTCTAGACTTAGGATCCATAAGAAGTGATTAGTCCATGTTGTGAAACACAAGGGGAGTGTTGAACTCGATTTCCAACAACAAATACATGATTGTGTGGCATGAATGTAAAATGAAACTAGTTATGTGAATTTCCATTGTATATTTGGTCCTGTAACATGAAGTTGACAAAATTTTTTCCTTGACCCTATAGCCACAAAATCGAGCTACTAAAAAAATGTGCTACTATCGATTATGGTTGTGCATGTGACTTGGAGCCCTTTTCAAGGTTTATGGTAGATTTCTACTCAAAAATAGACATGTTATTTGCTACTTGTGACCTGGTTCCAAGGATATCGTCATAGTTTCCATATTTTTGACCCATTTTTTGGCCAACATAGATTCAATTACAAATTATTTTTGCTCTACCAAATGCAAACTTTTGCAAGGGATAACGACTCGCAAAAAAAAATTCCAACAGTGGATTGGGTGCCATAGCGTTTTCATATCAGTTTGAAGAATGCGTTGAGATTTTTTGCATTACATTTCAGGGGCATTTGGTATTTTTTTTATTAGTGATAAAGGAGATTAGAGGTAAATTCTTGTAAACTACAATTTTGTTTAGCAACCTACACTTCTTACTTGGAAATTTTTTTGACCTATGTTAATCTTTCACTGATCATGAAAGTTCATCTTGATGATACCATTCCTTTGCAAGAAAATGGTCTTGGGAAGAGACAAGGAAGGTTCGTTCATATTTTTTTTAGTTCTTTCTCTTAATTTCCTACTCATTTCTGGTTAATTAGTAGTAAGTTTCATATGCAAGAGATAAGAAATAGGTCTATTTCTAGCCAGTGCATCCCTTCCACACTTCTAGGTTGCTTTTTTTTGCTTTAATTATGGATCATAGGCCATTGGTGATGGAAAAATATATCCCTGGGACCGCTCTCGACATGAATCTCTCCATCTCTCTTAGTCCTATCCTGGGTTAGAGGGATCCCCCTACCCTCATCTAGGTTTGTATCACATACAACTTTATTAGTATGCGACATCATAGGGATCAAGTTTTTCAAGGAGTGGCTTACTACTAATAACATAGGTGCACTTGTGCGCAAGTGAGAATTGGAAATTCTGCAACAAGGCTCAAATAACTCACTACTCAACCTATTCATGACTAACTTCCTTATATTTAGTGAGAATTGGCTAACTATTCACGCACCCCCATAGACCAAAAAGTATTAGTTGAAGTGGCTTACTAGGTTTCTGATGTTCTTAACATGATCGGGTTTTACAATCAATACATGTATACGGTGGACATATATTGGCACCTCAAGTTTCTTCTTGGCATGGTCCTAGTGAAAAAAATGAGAGTAGAGAGGACATTCTCCTCTCTTTGGATCACATGTAATGCTAATTGATATATATAAATAGAAGGTTAGGTCGTATTGAGAGACATATGGGAATTACTCTTGAACCAAGATGCTATCTAGGAAACAACAAGGATCCCATACCAGTTGAAGCAATAAATTCAAGAAAATCCTCTTGATTGGCTCTTTTCTCTGTTTAATTCATCCAGGACCTCTATTTGTATTTCTTAGTTTGAAAAATTCCAAGGAGGTCCTATATGTATTTCATGTTCTTTAGTTTTTGTATCTACTATCAAAATCTTGTCTTATGCTCTTTTTAAAACGTTCAAATTTGAGTCTAGTCTAGTGTTCTCAGTGACAAGCTATCCCAAAATTATATGAATTAATATTTACTCCTTGTTTTCAAGTAATATAAAATATTTACTCATATATATATATATATATATATATATATATATATATTGAAATGTCAATTATGCATATACTTTACCAGTATATTTCCAACTTAACTCTGGATTTATCAAGCACTTAGAGGAATCAAATCTCTCGAGGTGAAAAAGTTTCCTCAAGTTTTGCACTCAAAAAAAGGTTTACATATTGAAAGATTTGATCCCTTTAAGTGCTTGGTAAATCTAGAGTTAATATGTATCTATACAAATTTAAAAAATAATTCACTCATATTATATAAAATAATATTTTTACTTTATAAAATAAATTATTCTTTTTCACAAAGGAAAAATTCGTAATCTTTCATTAAGTAGAAAAATTACATGTTACATTTTACTGAATATGTTGTCAATTATGATGCAAGTATAAAACTGACTTCATGAATAGTTAGAGATAGTAGAAAATAAAACTGTGTGTTGCCTGTTTCTGCAATAAGTTTGGTGCATAACTTACTTATCAAAATGGACAAAAAAAGAACCTGTTATTTACAATCATATGAATAGCTTCCGAATATATAGTATCAATATCATAAAAAAATTAGTTCCCAAGAAGATAGAGTCAAAAATTGCAGTCGTATGTCAACTGCCCGTAGATCTCTGATATCATCGATGAAGGGCCTATGGAAGTATCTGTACACCTGTGCACCAATGTGTTCAGTGATGAGCCAAGCACCCAAATTTAGCTCCGCAGCTTCTTTGGAAAGTTTGTTTGCCACTTTGTTCCTATTCTTGTAAATATGAGTGACAGAGATGGATTCAAATAGTGATTTGAGATGATGAACTTCCCTCAATAAAGCAGTAAGTGTGTGCATGTGAGTTGAACCAGTTAATCACAATAAGAGGGTCGCCAAAAATCTTAAGGGTGTTGCAGTTTTTCTCGGGAAAAAACTAGAAGGAGTCTTAAACATTGAAGTTCAGTAAAATTGTTTGGGCCCAGGCCTAATCCCATCTTAATATGATAGTGATGTTGTTCATTTAGATAAAGTATAGCCCCCCCCCCCCACATCCCTGTTGGTTGGTCGCGCCATCAAAATAGGCCCAAGGTCGAGTATGGTCAATTATTTTGGGAATGCCATGCTTCACAGGTTGTTGATTGTCATCGTCAGGTATCAGTCTATATGAAGCCATGATCATAGTTCATATACGATCACCGTTCACCTGTTGATTTTTGAAAGTGTGTTTGTTGCGATTTATCCATATTTCCCATGCAAAAATAAAAGGAAGATTTCACAGCTTTGTGGAAGTGGCAGTCATCTGCCACCAATTTGTCTAGGCATCCAAGATTGAAATCCCCCGCCAGTATAATAGACAACCAAGACCGTGTGTGACAAGTTTTCAAATACGCTGAATAGTGGGGCAGTCCAGGAATAGGTGTGTGACATCTTCCTCATGAGTCAGACAGTAGCAGCATCTTGAGGGACCCTGAATAACATGGCGATGAAGATTTTCTATTGTGGGGATGCAATGCTGAAGAATGCACCAGAACAGTAGTCGATTTTTGTGTGGAGCCTTTAGTTTCCAAATTGTCTACCACCACCAGAGTTTTTCTTGAGGTTCCTTGAAATGGCAGAGTGTCATATATCTAATTTTAGGAGTGTAGATGCCTTTAGGGGAGATAGCCCAGATCATTTGGTCCTCTTGATCTGTCAATTGGATATGCGATGCTTGTAATGCTTTGATATAATTTTCCCAGGCATGCAGACCAGCCCGAGGAATGTCCAAATCAGAAGCAGATAACCAAATTTGTGATTTCCAATCCATGCGAGCCGGGTCTGATATCTGCGCAAGGTATCGAATCATCCTATTTTCCAAATGCTCAGTGATCCAAATATGTAGCTTATATTATTCCCCACTGCCCGCCCACGAATCAGTGCCCACTCTAACAAAGTCTCCAGTACCAATTTTCCAAGAGAGCCCTCTTTGAATGAGAGGAGAAGCCTTTGTGATGGCTTTCCATATAATGGAGGCTCCAGGGGTGGGAAGAATGCTGCCCCTGATCCAATCCAGAGTGTTCTTGGGGGAAATGTATTTTGCAGTGATGACCTCATTCCAGAGATTATGACCAGTGATTAGGTGCCAACACATTTTTTCCGCCAGAGAAGTTGAAAAAAGGTGAAGTTCCTTGATACCCCAACCACCCCACTGTTTGGGTCTGCTGATTCGATCCCAAGAAATCCAAGCAAAGGTACTGTCCTTTTGCTGATTTCTCCACAAGAAGTGTCTGCATATTATTTTAATGCGATCAGTGAATCCGATTGGAATGCAAGCAAGATACATCCAATAGACAGGGATGGCCTCAAGTACAGATTTAATTAAGACCAGTCGACCAGCCTTGGAGAGCCATCGATGGTACCATACATTGATTCTGCGTTCCACTTTTGCAATGAGCCAGTTCCAATCTTTGATTTGATAGTCGTTAGGTTTTAAATGGAAACCCATATATTTTAGTCCATCCCCAATGTTGTTGTGAATAAAGGCAAATAATTCCAAGGCAATACCTTGTTCCTGAGCAGTGAAATTTGTCATGATGATTGTGGATTTGTAGTTGTTAGGGGAGATACTCGTCACTCTCCAAAACCTTTGAAGAATTTTCCCAAATTGAGTGGAGTCCTGACAAGAACCATTTAGAAAAATAAGAACATCATCCACAAATAAAAGGTGTGTGAGATGCATAATCTCATTAATGTGGAGACCGTGAAGTACCCCATTCGCTTTAGCCTGTTTGATAAGCACAGAGAGGCCCTCCATAACAAGGACAAAAAGCAGTGGTGATAGAGGGCACCCCTGATGCAGACCCCTTATCACATGAAAGAAATCCGATGCGGTGCCATTTAGGAGTATGTTGAAAGATGCATGGTAGATACACCCCATAATCCAATTAATGAAAGTAGGGGGAAAACCAGTTTGAATGAGGATGAGGTGGAGATAGCTCCAATTGACCTGATCAAAAGCCTTTGCGAGATCAATTTTAAGGATGGTAGACTGGAGATTTTTGGATTTGATAGAGTGTAGGGCTTCTTGAGATGTACCGATGGCTTCATGGATCTTCCTATTGTGGAGAAAAGAAAATTTTTCTTTGGCGATGTGTGAAGATAAAATGGGTTTGATACGATTTGCAATAATTTTTGATATAATCTTGTATATACAGTTGCAGAGGGATATGGGTCGGTAGTCTTGAAAAGTGGTAGGATGATCAGACTTAGGTATGAGAGCAATGAAAGTTGAATTGAAAACATCATAGATCCTTCCCTGAATACGAATATCTTCAATAGCAAGTAGGAGGTCATTACCTAGCAGCTCAAAAAAGTGCAGGAAGAATTCTATGGGCCAGCCATCCGGTCCAAGGCTTTTATCTTTTTTGAACCATTTAAACACCCCTTCAATCTCACCCTTGGTGACCGATGCGATGAGATCCTCCTCCCGATCTTGGTCCACAAATTTGGAAAATGATCTAGTGATGTGCATGATCTCTGGAAGGTTGAATTGTAGAGGGGCTCTGTACAACTTGGAAAAATGTTGTATACCCATATCCAGGAGTTGTTGATGAGTGCGAGCCACAAAGCTATGCTGGTCAGTAAGTTCCAAAATCGTGTTGCAATTCCTTCGACCATTTGCATGCTGCTGGAAGAATTTGGTGTTCTCATCACCAGCCTGTAGCCAAATAGCTGTGCTTTTAAGTCTCCAATCCGCTTCTTTTTGGCACAAGAGCTTTTTTCTGGTAGCTTCGAGGGCTATGAGATGCTCTTTGGTAACACTTGATCGAAACCCCATCAGGCCAGATTCATTTAGTTGGGCGATCTCCAGTTTGATCCTTTTCAGTTCCTCTCCCTCCTTCCTTTTTTCCCCCATTCCATCTGATAGTCAAGCCTTTTATCTGATTAAGATTATCATTTATAACTCTGGCAGGTTCTCGGTCAGGTAGTTGATGGCAATGCTGCCATTCCCAAACCACTAGGTTGTGGTAGTCCGGATTGAGTAGCCATCTGGAGTTGAATTTGAAAGGTGGCCGAGCTCGCAAAGGGCCAACCTCGAAGTCTAAGAAGAGAGGTGAATGATCCAAAATGCCCCCATGACCCACCCATTGTCTAGATTTATTCAGAATATGAAGTAAGGGCTGCTTGATTAGGAATCTATCAAGTCTTCGAGCCAAACCCGCATCACCAGTTCTTCGATTCCTCCAGGTGGGCTGAAGCTTGGCCATCTGTAGGTCAATAAGGTCAGCTGATTCCAGTATAGATATGATATATTCTGCAAGTGGACCTGAGACAACATGATTACCCTAGGATTCAGAATGCCCAAAGAGAAATTTAGGTCACTACCCATAATGATATGAGGGTGTTTGAGTAAAGTGCAAGTCAACAAAGAATTCCAGAAATATTCCCTGTTAGTGCAAGGCCCGTATACATTTATCAGGGGTAAAGGGAGCTCAATATTACCAAAATTGATGTCCATGCCAATAACCCCATCCCTACTCCAACAATTGTTCATCCGGGTTGTCCTATTATTTATGCCTAAGGAACAACCACCGGATTGACCTCGAGCATCCACAGTGATGAAATTCTAGTTCGGTAGGAGTGAATTAAGGAGGGAATATACAAAAATTCCCTCCCCCGGAGTCTCTTGAAGAAAGAGAATATCAATAGGTTTCTGAGCCAATAGATCTTTGAGAGCCAATCTCTTAACGGGGATGGCTAATCCCCTGCAATTAAAAGTGAGACAGATCATGGGGGAACCCTGCTCTTGGGTCTTCTTGCTCTAATAACCCACAAAATGGAGGATTGGGTGCCCGCTTCAACCTCATAGTTAGCCCACTTGATAGCCTTTGCCATCTCCAATGGTCGGCCCCTTGATTTGGTCGGTAAGCTGCTCTGCCTCGGGCCAATGCCTAGGGAAACAAAAGGATGTGTTATGGAAGAAGATCGAAGGAAGTAGGAATGCCTTATGGAAGATGAGTCAGAGCTAAGAGAGATGGAGCAATTAGATAGGTCTGCAGATGTGTGAGGTATGGTGGGAGTGATGGCTGGAGGGGCCTGTGTAATAGTGAAACTAAGTGAAGGTAAACTAAAAGCAGAGTGATGTACAGTGGAAGATGAAGAAGGAGTAAAAATGAAATTCAAAGAGACGGGAGTAGGAGAGGTACCTGGAACCATAGCGGCATGGTGCAGTGGGTCTGGTGCCATCGATGCATGTGATCTGGCTTGAGTAATCGGCCAAGTGGGAAACGACTGCATCTCCTTGGAAGCAGTTTGCCGCTCCGACGCACCGAGAGATGTCCCCACAGATCGCTGGCAGAGGCATGTAATAGGGTCCATTTGTGTCGCCATTGCGATAGTCTGCTTGTAGATCAGCTTGGAAATACCCATCCTTGGAAAATATTTAAACAAATGCCCCACCTTGTGACATTTTCTACACCTGAACGGTACACCCTCGTAATCCAACATTTTTTGCCACATCATGCCCTCAAAGAACATATTGTAGTTGTTGTGCAGGCCATCCCGAGTATCTAAGAAGATCAAGTTTTGGGCCATAGCTCTATTGCCCATGACAAGGTAGTATCTATCATGATCAATTTAGCGACCGAAATCTTCCCTAATGTTCTGGAAAGCGTTGTTGTTCTAGAACTGGACTGGTAAACTAGGGAGCTGCATCCAGATGGGCCCAACCCCTGCATTTTCTTTTTTAGGATCAAATAGCAGCGTCCATCTCTTGAGGAGAACCGGATGCATTTACATGTGCCAGTACTGTTTGAGGACCCAATTAATTTGGGCCGACAGAGAAAAGGAGAGTGTAAACCAACCACGAGTAAGTAGTGAAACCTCTAGGAGAGTCTCAATAATACCCCCCCAAGTCTCCCTGGTCCATTGTTGGAGCCACACAGTTGAATATTTTCTACCCCGAACTTTTCCAACAAGCATTGTGGTTGTTGTTTTCTCCAGATCATCCATTCCCTTGTCGCGCCCGAAGTTGGAGTTTCTACTGAACTTGTTCCTGGTCGTTTTATGTTTCTTTCCTTGGTCAGTGAGGTCCTGTGTCTGATCACCCGAACCCTCCGAGTCAGACGATGGTATCTATTTATCACTAGCAGGGGCATCGGTAGGGAAATTAACAAAAACCCTCGAAGCTGCGACAGGAGCCCCCTCATCAGCGGAAGAGGTAGGTTTGATGCCACCGATGTTGAGGTTTTCAAGTGTCTGTGTCGTGGCGCCAATATATGTCAACGCCACCTCCTCATATGGTGTCGTTAATGCAATATCAACCATTGGAAATTTTGGTAAGCCCGGTGATGGAAAACCCCAAAGTCCGTTAATCGAAGGGGATGGAGCTGTGAAACTAATGGGTTCCAAACTGTCACCAATAGGAGATGAGCAGCCCGCCACAGAGACATGGTTTGACCGAACACCTTCCGAAAGTATCGGGGCAAGGACCATGTCTACCATATCCTCAATAGCTTCATCTTCTTTGTGACCCCAAATGTCCACCCCCACCAATGGGTCCTCAGAGTAATCAGCTTCCTCCTCATAGGCGCTCATGCTGGCAGACGGTTAAAACCCCAACTGATAAGGGTCTGTGGGATCCCTAGAAATACCGGCCGAAAAAGATGAAACCCCACCTCTATGGAACCCGTGCTCCTACAGAGCAACACACCAATTGCAATAAACGTGATTCCACAGAGATAGACCTCGCCAGTCTGCAGAGAATCACATGAATCTCGAGTAAAAAACAAAAAAAATGGGCCCAAATAAAGAGGCCACTATCGGATAATCGCACTGAGATTGCATTCAGGGGGGTTGCAAAACTACAAAATACAAGGGTCAGCCAAAGGGAGTAGCGAGCGATTCAATCCAGTGATCGAAATATCATACGCAAGTAGAGATAGGCCATAGCAAATCCCAAAAAACTAGAGGAGGGTCGCCGCCGCCATGGCTAGGGTTCCTCAAATAAATTATTCTATTTTAACATTCATTATATATATATATATATATATATATATATATATATATATATATATATATATATATATATATATATATATATATATATATATATATATAATCTTAGCAATTATTTAATAATCTCTATTTTAAAAATTAATAAGAAATTAATGTTTAAAATTGAAGTATACTTTATTAAAAAATTTATTCTCTAAAAATTGCTAAATTAACTTATTATAATTTAATTTCACTTGACACACACACACTTAAAAACATACACACATATATATACTCAAAACACACACACACACAAACACACACATATATATATATATATATGAATTATTGATTTCAATTTCATGACATTTAAATATGAAAATATTTATAGTTGTACTCTTATTAAACCAGCCTATATCAAACTTAACTCTAGATCAACCAAGCACCAAGAGGGATCAAATCTCTTGAGGTGCAAACCTCTTTTAGATTGAAAAGGGATTTGATCCCTCTCACTACTTAGTATATTCAGAGTTAAGATGGATCTAGTCTAGTATTTACCCATTTAAAGAGTCTTTCCCCTTCAAATAGGTTATATTCCACATGAATACCATGGGTGAATATCATAGGTCAATATGTTATTTTTATTTTAATGGATAGTTATTTTTTTTTGTAAGCTTGGTGGGTCTACATCTTCATCATGTCTAATATATCACCCCTACCAGGGCGGAGAATTGAACCGGTGACTTCACATTAAGGAGTGCCTTAACAAAGCATTCGATCACTGTCTATCCAAAACCCCATGGACAATGTATACTTATTTTTACTTTTATTATTATTATTTTATTAGTTATGCTTATATGACACGACAAGACAAGACATGACATTACGATATCTCTTCCATTTTGGGATGGAGAGTGTCTCTCCACACAAATATAGAGAATATTGACTTAGATTTCATGACATGAACATATTTATAGTTGTAAAAATTCCATATATGATTTATCACTTTATGGAAAGTTTAGATGATGCATAAAATATTTGTAAGTATAAATTGAGGATTTCACTCTAAATATATATTTGATGAAATGTATTATAAATGATAAAGGTTTTGTTATTGAAAATATTGAGTTTTTATTTTTAATAAAAAATATTTAATGTATTAAAATGAAAAAAATACTTAATAATATTTAAATTTAAAAAATAATTATAATGTAGTGAAGAAATAAAGATTAAATAAATTAAAAAAATGCTAAAAAATATTATTCTAAATTTACTCCCAAAGTTATTATTCTAAATATCCTTTTTGGTCAATTTAAATAGGAAAATTAATATTATTAAAATGAGAATGAATTTTACAAGTTTTATATTAAAAAAAATGTTGATTATTTTCTAAAATATATTAGGATGAAATATTTGTCTATCTTTATAATACTAAAATGATGGATGACAAATAATACATTTAAAAATAAAAAATTGAAGATGATTATATTAATATTCAATTTGTTCATGGGGTTTTGAATAGACGGTGATCAAGTTCGTTGTTAAGGAACTCCTAGATGTTAAGTCACCAGTTCAATTCCCCGCCCTATTAGGGTGTTATTCTTGGGCATGACCATGATCTAGCCTCACCAATGCCAAACTTACAAAAAAAAAAAAAGTTTAGTTTAAAAAAATTATAATATTAATTTTTCTAAAATATTAACATATCCTCCTCTAAGGAGGGTGCTCACGAGTGGACGTTTCCCAGCCTGATATGATTCCAACTCACATGAAATAAATTTGTGCCTGATGCAGGGGCATCCAAATAGTTTTAATTTGGGACAAATTTTGTTAAAACAAAATTAGTTTTCTATAACTGAAATCTGCCAGGTGTGCGGTTGAGAAGGTGTAGGGTAGTTTTGGATCTTAATTGATTCATGTTGTTGTAAGTCTTTATAAAAACAAAAGTGTGTAGTGTGTGATAGTTCAAAGAGGAGAAGTACAATGTAATCGATGGAGAATCTGCGTGCTAAGGCTGAAATGCCTTAGATTGTAACTGTGTTTTGTATATAATAGAAATATACTGGTTATGTGGATTTTCTATGTCTGAATATGGTTTATGGTTGTTTTAGTTTTATGATTTTTAATCATGTTTTATGAGTTTTTGATCGACCATTGACCATTGTAAGGGTCAATGGCAATCCAGTACAATAATATCAAAGCGTGATAATGGTTGTAGACTAGGCGGATTAAATGTATTTAAGGCCTGCGTAAACCAAAGTACGAATTGAATAAACTCTGTTTCCTTTTGAACTGAGACCGGAATGATAATTGATCCATGGTTATTAGATAAAAGCGAATGAAGGGTTTCGACTGAACCGAAGCTTCAATTCAAGAATCTGGTGCAGATCCACGTTTAAATGCAGTTTATATTAAGGTTGAAGGTTGCGTGGTATTGCGAAACCATACCACTGATATCACATTGTGGCTGGGTTGGAAGTGGTTTCAACTGAAATCAACTTTTTTTTAGAACTGAAGAGTACTCTTATGCTTGTTTTGCCTCAAAGCCAAGATGAGCGGCAGAGAAATAGTTCAGGACAAGAACGAGCACAAAGAAGTAATTGGCGGCATAAAAGCTGATAGTGCGGGAAATCAAGAAAATGGCAGTGGAAAGTCCGTGTTTAAAACGTGGCTAACTAAAGTTTGAAGCCAAGTGGATTAGAGAAACCACTTACACTGCTATTGCACTGCTTTTTGAACAGATGAACGAGTATCGGAGTGATGAATCGCCGGAGAAGGTAAACTTGAAGTAAAATGTGGGACTCGATATAGGTGGTTTATGTTTTGATTCGAGGTTTTAACGTATTGTTTTGAAAGTCGACTATCATATTCCACAAGGTTTCTAAACCTTGTTCAAAATGCATTATGATTCCGAGAGGGTTCGAATAAAAGGTTGCTTTAACCTAAAGTGTTTCCGAAATATATATATATATATGATTATGAAGATATCAGAGTAGTGCAGTGGAAGCGTGATGGGCCTAACCCAGGGACCCCAAGATCGAATTTTGAGTTTATGTACCTGCATTTGACGCAGTTTTTGAGTTTGCGGGTTGATTTTGTTTAACTGAAAGGTGAACCTGCCCTGTGGCAGATTCGTTTTTCATCAAGTGGTATCAGAGCGGGAAAAGATTTCCTGCGGAGAATAAGTTCGCGTACAGAGAAGAAGGAGTTTGTGAATGAAGAGGTAGAGTGTTGTAGAAGTTTTGTTAAACTTGTGATTTTTATTTTTTGTGAAGGTAGCAGCAGAGGAAGGTGAGAAGATTGTAGAAACCTAGAGCAGGAGTGCTCAATGGTTCCACAGAAGTGAATCAGAGAGATGCCAAAAGACTAAGCTCAGGGAAGGAAGCTTGGTGAGGTATCTGGTAGCAGGGAGGACTGCTATTGTAGAGGTTTCGTTGCAGCTCGCGATGGACAATTCCACAGAAGATGTGGGTAGAATTGTTCAAGAGATTTTGCTACAAGAAGATCACAAGAAGCAGTTCCATAGAAGAATTGCTGACAGCTATATAAGCCATATGACCAGGAGGTCATAAATTTTTGTGCCTCATGAGTCTGATGTAGGGGCAGCCAAACAGTTTTAATTTGGGAATTTTCTTTTTAAAACCAAATTAGTTTTCTATAGCTGAAATCTGCCAGGTGTGTGGTTGAGAAGGTGTAGGGTAGTTTTGGATCTTAACTGATTCATTTTGTTGTAAGTCTTTATAAAAACAAAAGCATGTAGTGTGTGATAGTTCAAAGAGGAGAAGTACAATGTAATCGATGGAGAATCTGCGTGCTAAGGCTGAAATGCCTTAGATTATAACTGTGTTTTGTATATAATAGAAATATATTGGTTATGTGGATTTTCTGTGTCTGAATATGGTTTATGGTTGTTTTAGTTTTATGATTTTTAATCATGTTTTATGAGTTTTTGATCGACCATCGACCACTGTAAGGGTCAATGGCGATCCAGTACAATAATATCAAAGCGTGATAATGGTTGCAGACTAGGCGGATTAAATGTATTTAAGGCCTGCGTAAACCAAAGTACGAATTGAATAAACTCTGTTTCCTTTTGAACTAAGACCGGAATGATAATTGATCCATGGTTATTAGATAAAAGCGAATGAAGGGTTTCGATTGAACCGAAGCTTCAATTCAAGAATCCGGTGCAGATCCATGTTTAAATGCAGTTTATATTAAGGTTGAAGGTTGTGTGGTATTGCGAAACCATACCACTGATATCGCGTTGTGGCTGGGTTGGAAGTGGTTTCAACTGAAATCAACTTTTTTTTAGAACTGAAGAGTACTCTTATGCTTGTTTTGCCTCAAAGCCAAGATGAGTGGTAGAGAAATAGTTCAGGACAAGAACGAGCACAAAGAAGTAATTGGCGGCATAAAAGCTGATAGTACGGGAAATCAAGAAAATGGCAGTGGAAATTTCGTGGTTAAAATGCGGCTAACTAAAGTTTGAAGCCAAGCGGATTAGAGAAACCACTTACACTGCTATTGCACTGCTTTTTGAACGGATGAATGAGTATCGGAGTGATGAATCGCCGGAGAAGGTAAACTTGAAGTAAAATGTGGGACCCGATATAGGTGGTTTATGTTTTGATTCGAGGTTTTAAAGTATTGTTTTGAAAGTCGACTATCATATTCCACAAGGTTTCTAAACCTTGTTCAAAATGCATTATGATTCCGAGAGGGTTCGAATAAAAGGTTGCTTTAACCTAAAGTGTTTCCGATATGTATATGATTATGAAGATATCAGAGTAGTGCAGCGGAAGCGTGATGGGCCTAACCCAGGGACCCCAAGATCAAATTCCGAGTTTATGTACCTGCATTTGACGTAGTTTTTGAGTTTGCAGGTTGATTTTGTTTAGCTGAAAGGTGAACCTGCCCCGTGGCAGATTCGTTTTTCATCAGTGCCTATCACTATACTTTTCACATTGTATGTCCTTCTGTCACTTTGTCGATCAAGGCACAAAACTAGCACAAGGCTAAAAATCATTTGAATATTGTAGACGACATTGGGGGTACAAAGGGCTTAATAGGAGAATTCTATCAGATTGGCAGAGATGGAGAAAAAAATTGATAGTATAGATTGCAAGGTGTTCATTCTAGCCTCATCAACCAACATCTCCTTCTCGTCAGATGAGAATAGTGACCAACCAGACAGACGCCTAGTGATTCTTCCCAAAAGTTGTTATGACTCACTGGTTTTTTGCTTGCACCACTAGTAGTCTTTTTTGTCTCCTCATGTCAGTGGTTGTCAAGGTCTGGCACAATCATCCTGTTTTTATAAGTTTTTATTTACAAGATGCTCTAGATAGACTAGGTCTTAGCAACCTCAAGACTTTAAACTTGTGTTATTGGTATAATTTCCTTTTGGAAAAATCAGTAGAAAAAAATTGTGTGTCTATATAATTTTCATTTGACATAATACAAAGTGTCTAAAAGAAACAACAACAACTTATCCAAACTATAAATTTTTTTTTTTTTTCAAATATAAAAATGAAATTTTAAAACAAATCAATTAATTTCCAACAATTTTCTAAAAGTTCAATAAATCAAAATTAATCTCTATAACAAACTACAAATTTCATTACTATAATTATATTAACGTGATATGACTCTTATAACTTCTTCCAATATTATTAAAAATAAGCACATCTCACAAATAAATATATATATATATATATATATATATATATATATATATATATATATATATATATATATATATATATATATATATGAGGACATCATCATCATTATCATTATATAAATGTGGTATAAATCTTATAATATTAGTTTGAAAACATTATAGTTATTATTATAAAACAAAAAAGGAGAAAGAGAAAAAGATACATCATTATAGTAATGTAATATATTTAAAATGTTATTTTATAAAAATGATAGATGTTAAGTTAAAAAATTCAAAAAAATAAAATAAAAATTAAAACAAATTAATTACATTTTTTTTTTTAAATTGAATAAATCAAAATCAATCTTTATGAAGAGTGACAATCATTATCACTTTCATTATATTATTTTGGTATGAGTTTTATAGTTCCTTCTAATATTGTCTATAAGGAGCAATTCAATTGGTGATCATTTTATTATGAAGTAATATGTAAAACTTGAAAGTTAAAGTTTGAATCTCAATGAGTTAAGCCAACAAAAAAAACTTCTTCTAATATTAATTAAAAACCATCCAACCTTAATTTTTCTTTTTTAACATAAATCTTATAACTTCTTTATTATTAATTTAAAAATATCACATATCATCATCACATTAATAATATAATCATCATTATATTAATACAATGTAAAATTAATAGACATTTAATTTTTCTTTGACTATGTATTAGATTGTTTGTGACCAAAAATTTATGTGGCTTATCTATAGTTTAATAGTGCGAATTCATTTTTTGTTATTATTTAAATTTATTTATTTGTAAGGTGATTGGTTGAGGTTCTATTAGGGGTACTTTAGTAACTTCCATTTATGTTAGTTACTAATTTTTTGTTTTTAGTTTTATTTCATTTTTATTTAACTTTTTTATTATTGTTTTTTTTTTCTATTATTTCCATTTTTCTTGAGTTATAATTTTTTCCCACTAACTTATCATTATATTAAAAAAATATTCTAATCAATATAATTATATATGTATACATATACATATAATATTAATTAATCATATTTCTTAATTTTGTGTAGTGACATTTAATAATATAATATTTTATTAGTTATTTTATTTTTTTGATAAAAATTTTATTGTTATTATTTTTGGTTTAATTAAATTATATTTAAATTAAATTACAAATACTAACTATGATTGTGTAGTTATTATTTATAATATACATATAAAAATTTGTATTTCAAAATAATATATAAATTTATGTATTTATAATATAGATATAAAAAATTGTATTTAAAAAAATATATAAATAAATTACATAAATTTAGAATTAGAATAAAGAAAAACAACTCTGAGGATAACTCCAATATACGTCCATATAGACAAATTGTACAAACTTAAATTTAGAATAAAGAAACGTAACCTTATGATAAGGCTAAGGATAACTCCAAAATAGGCCAATTCACATAAACAAATTGCTTATTTGTAATCTAGAATAAAAAAAAAAGGAACCAAAAGAAAAAGAAGGCAAGGCTAATTGGTATATTCGAAGGCAAGGCTACTTTTGGAGTTTTGATAGAAAACTAGAAGCCATAGAAACTATGTTGTATTGATTGATTGATTGATTGTGATATATATATATATATATAAAGCATGTGTCATTTTCTTATATTATATAATTAATATAGGTTAATTGTGTTATAATTTTATTTTAATTAATATAGGTTAATTGTGTTATAATTTTATTTTATTTTATTTGTATTTTGATAACTATATTTTTAATTTTTTTAATTTATTAAGTTAATTTATTTATTGTTGAGATTCAACAAGATGATGATTTTAGTGAAAATTAAGTATTTTCACTAAGTGGGTTTCGCAGGCTATTTTTAGGTGTATGTCTATTTTTAGAAGGTGAGCATATTCTAAAATTAGCAGGATGCTGATTTTAGATGGTTGAGGAAATTCTATCTTTGGATGAATTTCTATTTTTATAGATATGGATGAAGTCTATTTATAGATCCCATATCTAAAAATAGAATGCATGTCGATTATTATTAGCTTTTAATAATGATCAGACAATAAATAATAAATTATTCTCTTGGAGCACTTGATTTCAGTGAGGTGAAAGAATTACACAATTCCTAAGTTGGTTGGTGACTCATACATGATGGAATTCGTTATAACTGATTGTGGTGAGCTGTAACAAAGTTGGAAGAGTAGTTATGGGAGTTGTTATTTAGTTTAACTCAGTTGTGCTAATTGTCACTCATGATACACTAGAGAGAGATCAGTGAATTAATTATTTAATTAATTCACAAGCAGTGCCTCAAATGCAACTGAAGAAATACAACAGTTAACTACTTGCATGTCAGTTCCAGTGGAGACCTAGTGGAGAGATAGGTGAAAGGGTGTGATGGACTATCAGTTGTGACTATAGTGATGCATTCAATGCATCTACACACACATTGGAGATGCCAATGAGGATTACGCAGTCAAGGAAGGCAAGATTGCATTCATTCAGGGATCTTCTTCAGCAGGGATTGTGCAGTGGAGGCAGACTATCAAGAGGTAAGAAATTGGTGCATGGATATGCAAATTTCTGCATGATAGTGTGAGACGATTGTATATTGTACTGAGAGCTCTATGAGTTGAGCTTTGTATTAGATTGTTCCATGTTCCATTGATATACATAATATAAGATAGTTGGGGTTTTTAGCTTTAAGCTTTCCTAGTAAAATATATTGTTATGTACGATTGATTTTTCTTCATGTGTTTACAGTTGGCAATTTAACTTCTGCAAAGAATTAAGTGGATTAAAAATTTTAGATCAGGAGAGTCCGGAAATATGTTATTGTGTTTATAAATTTCTACATGGTATCAGAGTAGTGTTAATCACTGAAGATTGCAATATTGAAGCAGTGTTGAGTTCTGTGTGGTGGAACAATTCAAATTTGCTGCAAGAATTTCTTGGTGCGATAGTTGAATAAACATTGAAATGGCTTTCAATGGGTTGCGGTTGGAGTATGCACTTGAGGGCAGATCGAAATACATAGCCTAGAAGGACAGGATGGAGGCAGTGCTTGAAGATAATGGCTTTAAGGAATTCATCGATAGTGATGTTCCTAAGCCCACTTCGACAGATGTTGCATTACTTGACGCCTAGCAAAAAAAAGTAGTGAAGATGAGAAGAATTATGTTGGAAGGTGTGAAAGACCATATTGTGTCAAGCCTTCACGGGAAAGCCAGTCCATTTGCAATGTGGAAGACTTTGACATATCTTTTCCAAAGCAGCAATGACCATAGGAAGTTGGTGTTGAAAGATAAACTCAGAAAAATCAAAATGGAGAAGGGCGAGAGTATTCCAAAGTATCTCACGAAGTTTGTCCAATGTCAGGATGAGTTGGGGAGTGTGGGAATTACAGTTGCTGATGATAAATTGGTGAGCTTGGCTCTCCTTGGGTTTCCAAAGTGTTGGCACAGTTATGAAGACTCTGTCAATGGACGAGAGAAACTGCTAGATTGGGAGCGACTTTGGTCAGATCTATTGCAGGAGGAGATAAGGCGGAATACTAGGGATGGCTCTTCATCAAAGCATGATGATGAAGAGGATTGTGCTTTGGTTGCCAAAGCAAGGAAAGGGAAGGGGAAGAAATTCCACTCAAAATCTGAGGCTAAAGGAAAGAAGTTGGATTTGTCCAAGGTGAAGTGTTTTCACTGTCACAAACATGGGCATCTCGCCACTAATTGCACACAGAAAAAGAAGAACAAGAAGGCTGCTGGAGCTGCAACTGGTGAGGCCATTGCCCTGCAATTTGAACTTGATTTCTCTTTGATCGCATGCTTGGTTTCAAGTACAATGGGATAGGTGTGGTATATTGATAGTGGTGCTTCCTTCCACATGAAGAGAGATAAGGAGTTGTTTAGCGACTTGGGGGAGAAAGATCTCCAAATGCATATAGAGATGGGCGATGATGGGCGATACAGTGCGACCGACATTGGTACCATTACCTTTAAGAGGGAGTCAGGTAAACAATTTCTGTTGAAAGATGTTATGCATGTTCCAGGTCTAAAGAAGAACTTGGTCTCAGTCGCGATGTTGGAGGACAGGGGTTATGATGTTGTTTTCAGCGATGGAAAAGCTTTCCTGCAACATAAAACAACGGTTCAAACCAAAAGGATAGGGATTTGGGTCAAGAATCTCTACAAGTTGGAAGTATATGGCTGCGCTATAATGGTGGGTAAATCATAGAGGTGGCGAGCCGGGATGAGGGAAAATTATGGCATAGGAGATTGGGCCATCTTCACCATGGCGCCCTAAATATTTTGCAACATATTTCTACTGGACTTCCCAAGGGTACACTTGCGTAGTTAGATCAGTGCAAGGGATGTACTATGGGTAAGTTTGTGAAGACCACCTTTCATGAGAAGGAGAACCGTGCTTCGGTGATCTTGGAGAGAATTCACACAGACGTGTGTGGACCTTTCTCGGTTGCTTCAACAACAAAACACAGGTATAATTTTATTTTTGTTGATGACAATTCTCGTAGATATTGGATCTTATTCATGCAGAATAAGGATAAAAATTCTCAAATTTATGTGAGTTTAAAGCCCTGGTAGAGGAGTCGAGGAAGCAAGTGAAGGATCTACAGAGCGATAATGGTGGTGAATCTCTCTCGAAATAATTCAAAGAATTTTATAGCAAATAAGGAATTCAGAGAGAACTCATAGCGCCTCATAACCCACAGCAGAATGGAGTTGCAGAAAGGAAGAACAAAACTATCGTGGGTGTTGCACGAGCTATGTTGCATGACCAGGGCCTACCGATGCACTTGTGCGCGGAAGCATGCAACACTGCGATTTACTTGCAAAACCGTTGTCCTCATAGAGTACTTGGCATGAGTACACCTGAAGAATATTTTAATGGTAAGAAACTGGATGTTTCTCATTTTAATATTTTTGGCTCATCTGTTTATGTTCATGTGACCAAGAACGCCAGGAAGAAGCTGGAGCCGACTGCAGAAGTTGGGATATTTGTGGGGTACACAGAAACACCCCATAATTATCGTGTGTATTTTCCAAATAGTTGGATGACTGTGGTGCGACAGGATATAAAATTAAATGAGGAGAAAGCCATGAAGTTGTCGCTTGAGATGGAGCTACACTTGCATGTAGAGGAGGAACTTTTGGTTCCCAAAGATGAGCCTCTAGATGTGGATCAGCCACAGGAGAAGATTCATGGAGTGGAGGAGTCCACTCATGCAGAACCAAACATCATAATAGGCAGAAAGCGTACCATAGAAGCTCAGAGACTGAAGATTGATGCGGCAGAGAATGTAGGAGTCCCTACTTCACAGCGCAGATAGAGACAGTCACCTAATCGATTCACTAGATACATGGCTCTCATGAGCAAGTGTATCATGACAGAGCCATATTCCTTTTAGGAAGCAGCGTAGGAGCCCACATGGATAGATGCCATGGTGGAGGAGTATGAATCCATTATAAAAAACAGTGCTTGGGAGATTGTTCCAAGGCTGGTTGGTAAATCAGTGGTAGATTCAAGATGGATCTACAAGGTAAAAAAAACTACTGATGGGAGTGTCGAGAAGTATAAGCCAAGATTTTTTTCCTAGGGCTTCTCACAGATCGAGGGGATTGATTATGAATAAACCTTTGCACCTGTCGCACGGTATTCTTCCATAAGGACCATCCTTGCTCTCTCAACGCAGATGGGTTGGCACATTCATTAGATGGATGTGAAGATTGCATTCCTTAATGAGATCATTGAGGAAGAAGTGTACATTGAGCAACCTGAAGGATTTGAGATCTTGTGCAGACTCAAAAGAGCAATGTATGAGCTGAAGCAAGCAACCCATGCTTGGTACACTTGGA
The DNA here is from genome assembly GCA_034641835.2 of Pinus albicaulis. Taxonomy (NCBI): domain Eukaryota; kingdom Viridiplantae; phylum Streptophyta; class Pinopsida; order Pinales; family Pinaceae; genus Pinus; species Pinus albicaulis. The sequence continues at coordinate 483,897,506 of CM076573.1, read as the reverse complement.
TCAGCAGCTATTTCACCGTACTTGGCTTCACCAAGAGTGAGGCAGATGCAAACCTATACCAAATTGTGGTGGAGGGTAAGCTTTTAATCATTTTTCTTTATGTTTATGATTTAATACTGACTGGTGATGAGCAGCTGATACACCCATGCAAGGAGGACCTTGCAAAGGAGTTTGAGATGACGGATATGGGCCTCCTTCATTATTTCCTTGGATTGGAAATATGGTAGTGAGAAGGTGATCTGTTTGTGTCTCAAGGCAAGTATGCTCGAGAGATACTTGGTAAGTTTCACATGGAGGAATCCAAACCCATGGATACTCCTCTTCCAGGAAATTGGAGGAAAGAGGATGCTACATCGGCAAAGGTGGCAGATGCCAATTTTTATCGACAGTTGGTGGGTTTTCTCATGTATTTAGTTAGTACAAGACCGGACATATGCTATGTGGTGAACCGTCTTAGTCAAGCGATGGTTAAGCCTACCAAGCTCTTTTGGAAGGTGGGAAAGCATGTCCTGAGATATCTCAGGGGCAAAACTGAGTATGGCTTATGGTACAGATAGATGGATGAGGTGAAGTTGCATGGCTTCACGGACGCAGATTGGGCAGGCAGCCCAACGGATAGAAAGAGCACATCAGGAGGGGTTTTCAATATCGAATATACAACAGTTTCTTGGTATAGGAGGAAACAAAGATCCGTGGCACTCAGTTCGGCGAAAGCAGAATACATGGCAGCAGGTCAAACTGCATGTGAGGCTATCCGGATGAGGAAGATCTTGGTAGGTTTGTTTGGTTCTCATTTTGATCCTACAAAGATTCATTGTGATAATCAGAGTTGCATTAAACTCTCGATTAATCATGTGTTTCATGATAGATCTAAGCATATAGATATCTAGTATCATCATATTAGATATTGTGTGCAGTGGAAGATCATGTTGCTTCAGTACATTCCAACGGAAGATTAGGACGCAGATATTCTAACAAAGGCTCTCACTAGGAGCAAATTCGAATACCATAGAGATAGGATCAAGGTGAAGGATAATCCATATCTTGTTGAGAGGGAGTGTTGAGATTCAACAAAATCATGATCCTAGTGAAAATTAAGCACCTTCACTAGGTGGGGCTCGCAGGCTATTTTTAGGTGTATGTCTATTTTTAGAAGGTGAGAATATTCTAAAATTAGTAGGATGCTGATTCTAGATGGTTGAGAAAATTCTATCTTTGGATGAATTTCTATTTTTAGAGAAATGGGCGAAGTCTATTTATAGATCGCATATCTAAAAATAGAATGCATGTCGATTATTATTAGCCCTTAATAATAATCAGACAATAAATAATAACTTGTTCTCTTGGAGCACTTGATTTCAATGAACTGGTGTGGAAAATCAGTGAGCTGAAGGAATTACGCAATTCCTAGGTTGGTTGGTGACTCATGCATAATGGACTTCCTTATAACTTATTGTGGCAAGTTGTAATAGAGTTGGAAGAGTAGTTATGGGAGTTGTTATTTAGTTTAACTCAGTTAAGTGAGTTAAACTCAGTTGTGCTAGTTGTCACTCATGATACCCTAGTGAGATATTAGTGAATTAGTTATTTAATTAATTCACAAGCAGTGTCTCACATGCAACTGAAGAAATACAACAGTCAACTACTTGCATGTCAGTTCCAATGGAGACCCAGTGGAGAGATAGGTGAAAGGGTGTGATGGACTATCAGTTGTGACTATAGTGATGCATTCAATGCATCTACACACACGTTGGAGATGCCAATGAGGATTGCGTAGTCAAGGAAGGCAAGATTGCATTCATTCAGGGATCTTCTTCAGCAGGGATTGCGCAGTGGAGGTAGGCTGTCAGGAGGCAAGAAATTGGTGCATGGATATGCAAATTTATGCATGACAATGTGAGACGATTGTATATTGTACTGAGAGCTCTATGAGCTGAGCTTTGTATGAGATTGTTTCATGTTCCATTGATATACATAACATATGATAGTTGGGGTTTTCAACTTTAAGCTTTCCCGATAAAACATCTTGTTATGTGCGATTGATTTTTCTTCATGTGTTTACAATTGGCGATTTAATTTCCACAAAGAATTAAGTAGAAGGATTATGTATTTAACAATGGATTAAAATTGTTAGATTAGGAGAGTCCGGAAATACATTATTGTGTTTATAAATTTCTATATCTATACCGATTTTGGAGCACTTATTTTCCTTTTCTTTGACCATAGAAACAAGATTTTGAAGAATCAAACTTATATTATTTCTCCTATCTTAAGGTTCGATAGGCCGCATTGGTATTAGTGGACAGTAACCACCACCACCATCATCATCATCATTATTATTATCTAATTTTAAGGTCACGACCAAGCTAGACACCAAATTGGTGTATGAGACCCTTTGGTTTGTGGGACAAGAGACAACCATCATCATCATCATCATTAGTATTATCTAATTTTAAGGTCACGGACAAGCTAGACACCAATTTGGTGTATGAGACCCTTTTGTTTGTGGGAAAAGAGACTCATCTTCGTACATCGATTTCACTACTAAATCTACGAAGGCATACACATTCTACCGCTCTAGTTTTGAACCTATGACCTCTTAAGAGGAAACATATGCTCCACTCAAACTATATATATATATATATATATATATATATATATATATATATATATATATATATATATATATATATATATTAAAAAAATACTAAAAATAAATAAATTCTTCACTCTCCTCCCGCTTAATAAAATTTCAATTAAATACATTTTTTTAAATTAAAATATATACATTTATTGCTATATTTCAGAAAGCCTCTTATCCAAAGGTCTGAAAGTTGTACAATATTCTCTAACTCCATCTTCCATGAAGTGGGATGATGCCTTTAAGTTTTTCTCCTTAATATTATTAATTAATAAAAAAAATTTCACTTATGGTATATAACCTTCTTTACAAATACTGATGTTTATATTATTCTCATAACAATGGAATAAATCTCATTCACCAAAAGGTACATGAGTAATGTGTGACCCCGACTTTTAAAGATTTACTTTGCATGAGGTATATATTGCCTCTTTACTTTCCTACTACACAACCATATAATTGGCACCTTTATTAAAGGGCACCTCATTATATATACTTGCTAGGCCATGTCCTTTATTAGAATTATTTAAGCATATAAACCTTGAGGATTAAAACCTTTTGTATTCTCTATGAAGTTGCTTTCACCATTTCCTTTTGTATTCTCTATATTCTTAAGTTTCCACCATCTCCTTTGATAGATCCCCACTCTGCCAAAGTGCGTTGTCCAATTTGGTGGGCTTAAATAAGCACATTCAATTAAATTTGGCTGAATTAAAAGTAACTTAAACCTAATTTCGTTGTATTTAAAAAGTAAATTTATCTTAAATTAGTGGGCTTAAAAGTTGCATTTCATTTTTGTTAATTTTTATTTTTTCTTATTCTGAAACTATTAAGTGATTGGTATAATGGGATATTATTTCTTTTACCTATTTTCAAATTTTATGGGGAAATTTTTTGGCCATTTGTAATAAGGCTCAATGAGTAGGCACCCCACCCTCCTAGAATCTCCACTTTTGCTAAGTCATAAATTCTTAGTATATCTAACCTAAGAGCTATTGGACATACTCTTGGTGTAATTATTGTTGGATATACTCCTATTATAGTATTGGAAATACTTTCCAATATGTTATTGATTCACCATGGGTTTAAAAAAACTATCTTGATTAATTTTTTTTTTGCCATGATTATAAAAAATAATAATTATTATTATCTTAGTAGTGTGTAAATGTGATATAGCTTTGAGGGTCAGTTCAAATTGGTAGATTCCTCGTTATTAAAGCACATTTGATAATAAGATGTCTAGTATAGATATTTTGTAGATATTTTGTAAATGTAGTGGTCGAATCATATAAGAAAAAAAGATAAATCTTAGATCTACCTAGTGCAACAAGTATTTCCTAGATATTTTGTAGATGTAGAATCTCCCTATGACAAGATCTGTCTAGTACAAATTTTTGGTAGATATTTTATAGATGTAGTGGTTATCCATCTCAGGTTTTTGAATCATATATGAAAAAAAAACCACATGAAACAAATTTAAACTACTTTATTATTTTGTAAGTGTTTATTTTAAGTCCTTCTATAAAGTGGTTGTTATTTTGTAAGTGTTTATTTTAAGTGCTACAAAATGATTGTTTTTGAAATAAAATTAAAGCATATTGACTTTATATTATTTTGAGTATTTTTAATAAATTTTAATTTTTTATTTATTTTATGTATATTGTCAATTCTTTAAATAAGATTAAAATATTTTTAATATATATACATAATTTTGAAAAAAAAATGTTTACATTCGAGTATTGATATCATTTTATATGTTCTTAACCCTGCAATAAATTTGTACAATTGTAACTTTGCAATAAATATGTACAATTGTATTGGATTCTATTTGTAATTATTGAATATAGAGAAAATTATGTAGATGACGAGTTTGAAATAATTTAACATTACTTAGAGTTCATCCTCTAAGCATAACTCAAGTATTTTTACGGTGCACATAAATTATTTAGTTGTTCAATGAAAAGCGCTTATTTTTGTGTTTACTATAATGTACATTACTTTTATCGCAACAATATAAAGATAAGCAACATGTATTAGTGTCTTTAGTTTCTCCATAAACCTTTGTTCATCTTCTTTTTGACATGCTAATAAATAATCGACCAAATATTAATTTATTAGTATATAACTATAACAATATATGTCATCATAATCTGTTTGAGTAAAATGTGTATTCACCTATCAATATCTCATTACAATTTTCTTTTTGCATAGAGTTGTATTCATGTTGGTATAATGATCTTGGAGAACCATGTCCTCTTTAATATCCTAGATGTTAAAGGTTTGTCCTAGCATTATAGTTATAGATGGAACTACTATATTCCTTTTATGAATTGAGGTGGGAAAGCTACCTCAATTAACTGATATACTTTACTAAAAATTTTCTCAAAACTAAGAACCATTGCTTATTAAAAATATATAAAGTAATATTTAACTTTTTATAAAAAAATAAAACTTAAATTTATAACTATTATTTAAAATAATAAAAATAAAATACAAAAATAATAAAATACATTATTTAAAAATTAATAAGAATTTTTTTTATAGAGAAAATCATATATATTTATATGTGAAAATTTATATATATGTATTGTTTTTCTAGACTTCATTTAACAAATAACTCACAGTGTAGCAAAAGAAATTGTATCCTCGTTGATTTTAGACTTTCATGATCCATATTATTATTGAGAATGTTTTTTGGATAAATCATATTATTAGTTTTTGGTCGACATTTAAAATCATATAATGTTGTTCATCCTTAGGAAATGTTGACCAAAAACTAATGATGTGATTCATCTGAAAAGAAAAAAAATACTAAAAATACTAAAAAAATACTAAAAATAAATAAACTCTTCAATCTCCTCCCGCTTAGT